>ML677335.1:4348955-4407635 GCA_007922305.1 Dermatemys mawii | reverse complement strand
ACCACTGGTCCTGTTCCCGCAGCAGAGCTCATGGGCCAGATAAAAACGGCTAGTGGGCTACAAGTGGCCCGTAGGCCGTAGTTTGCCCACCCCTGAACTAGCTTATGTCATTGTCCTCTTGCAGAACTACCAAGTTTCTCTTAATCTGACCAATATTATTTTATATAATTATATATAAAAAATGATTTTTTAATACATTTTACAAAATATTTAAATTTGCGTTTAAAAAGATGAAGAGCCTAAATAGCAGAAGAGAGGATGGGGTGGAAAATGACTATAAGCCACTTTTCAGGATCCCCAATCCAGGGACTGCCAGGAGCCAAACTGCCAGATATAATTTAGAATATGCAAAGACTGCTCTAAATTACCTCAACAGTATCGGCGCCATAGGAATTGCTCACCAGACAAAGGTAGCAAGGACGGCTGAACTCTCCAAGTCTTCCCATTCTCACCACACCAAATGGCATACAACTGGCTTTACACTAGCCAATGATACCTCTGCCCTGGGGGAATCAGCTGCCTTTTCAGGTGGCTTTGTGCCCTTTTGTGCCAGGAGGGCAGATTGAGGATTTATCTCCTGTTTGTTTGTTTACTTTTGTCAATCTGTACAATCTGAAACAACCCAATCACTTAAATCATTGACTGTTTTAGAAGTGTTTTAGGGATAAAAATTCCACAATTACGGTTTTGTTTTGTTTTTTAAACAAACATACAATTTGGAATAAATATGTAACCCTTGATTTCACCAATGAGGCGTGCTGATTCTAAATTTCAGTGTGAACAGTCACAATGTCCTTGCGATTTTCAATATTCTTGAGCTATGCATTTTGCAATTGTACTTAGCTGGATATTTGAAGTTCCTTCATATATTGTACCTGAAACAAACCAAAGGAAATAAAACTGAACTAAGCATATTAAACAGTAATCTAAATCTTTGTTCTAAAGATCCAATTAGAGCTCTAAGACAAAGCAAAGGTTCATATCAACAACCAGAAGCAGAGCTGATATTCATTTAAAATATTACAATGTTTTACTGTTGACTACAATGAAGCAAACTTTCTTGTTAGTATATAATATCAATAGTTGACTTATTTTGGGAGTAAGGAATTTCCCTGAACAATAATTCTCACATTTCAAGTCACATTTTAAAGTATTTACAGTTGACATCAGACATTAAAGCCAGACTAAAACTGTCAAAACTATCAAAGTGACTTAGTACAGAACTTAGAAGTGTAAGTAGCCAACTAACGTTGGAAAGTGAGACTTGTACTCCTAAGTCACTTTGACACTTTTTAACCCAAACACTCTCCTCCCTCTCGGGGTTTCAGTTTAATTTTTAAGTATCTTTGACTCATTTGAACTGAAATTTGGACTGAACAATAAAAATCGCAGTAAAGCAGTATGTACATGTACACACACACACACACTTTTTATACTGAATTAAATATGATAGACTGGCTCATATACCTAGATATTTATGACCTGCTAAGTGTTTATTTGCTGAAAGGAAAATATCTCTGACAAATTGGTATCCAAGTAATTGAAACACAACCTTGAAACAATACCAAACCCAAGTCTATATTATATATATTCATAAGAAATTGCTGCTTACCAATTTTGCAGTCTCGGTAGTACTTTTCAATTGGATAATCTTTTGTGAATCCAACTCCACCCATCCATTCAATACATTTACTAGTTGTCAGTCCTGCAACCTAGGGAAAATTAGATTCACAATTACCATCCCAGGACACACCTTTGTCAAGGAGTCCGTCAATGTAATTTGTTCCATTTAATTTCAGAAAAGCAAAGCAATAATTAAAGAATCAATTGGAGGGGAAAGGAAAGAATGGAGATTTTAGCCACCTATCCTGTGCAAACTTTATAAGAATGTTGTTTGTTCACCTATTTAAGGTTCATTCCCACTTCACACATCTGATGACATGAAGAAGTTAGAATAGTTATTTGCAATAATCCCTTCCCTACCAAGAAAGAGACTTTAATTGGTGTTTTAGCTACCATTGCAAGTGAAAAGGAAGTGATTCTATGCCCATAGATATTTTTTGATTTTATATGCTGGACTATCATTATGACTGGGAGAGGCATTCTTGACCACAGATTAATTCTTCCCTACCTTATCACAACAGTGAATCCTGAGGTGATGGAATCTTTCAGAGCATTTCCTTGTGGGTGAATGCTAGTATCTGAGGTTTTATTGAGTGAATAAATAATACTATACTTCCTTTCTTTAATTTTGCTGATTGAGATTTTTTTTGTATTTTATATTTAAGGGGATTATATCGTTTATCCCTCAGTTGTCCTACTTTCATACCATCTGAAAACTGCATGTTGGAAATATGAGAAAACTATGCTCAATTTATAAAGAAAACAAGTTATTAAAAAACATATTTAGCAAAAATATGGCTTTAAAACTAATAGCAAGTGAACTGAGTGTACCAAATAAAGCAAATTTTGCTCACCTCTGAAGCATAATACTTGGCCATGCTTGCCTCTTTTCTGAATGGCCTTCCTGTTTCTACAAGTCGGGCTGCATTATAGGTCAGCAACCGTGCAGCTTCTAGTTGGATGGCCACTTGAGCTATCTGATGTTGCATTCCCTGTAATAAGCAGACCTGACATTAGATAGAACTTACAACACATCTAATATTCTTAAAAATATTATCCAGCTGCCTAACTTCAATATGCAGCAAAATGTGTACTGCTTTTCAAATATTTAAACCTACATTCCACTCTTTTCTATACTTTCAGTTGTGGTGAGACTTTATCGGGGCCAGTAGGAGAAAGAAAAATCTGCAGACCGTATATGCCAAATTAAGGTTTATCTGAATTCCTTTTCAATTTACCATTCACAGACACTGAGAAGGGGAGACTTTAAATAACACAAAGGTACTGAGTCATTTGATTGAATAACTACATTCCTGACATTTTCTATTATGATTACTACTCTTTTAAGCAGACAGCTTTTAATATATACACTAATGAATACCTGAAAATCAAATATGCTTTTCCCAAACTGGACTCTCTCCTTAATATATGGAATAGTGTGGTCAAAACATCCCTGTGCCAATCCCAACATCTGTGAATGAACAGAGAAACAACGATTACACTGAGTAAACAATCTGTACATTAAATGTACCCAACGGAGGCAATAATTACAGTAATTCTTTTTCTGGGCAGATGGTGTGCCTTTTTAATTTTTTGGCATTCAAGGAGATGAGCTTAGTTTTTCTTTGTAAAAAGAAATATGCTGTGTGTAATATCAGGGATAATGAAATCAAAGATGATGTAAATACAAAATATAAGAAAATAATTCTAACTAGAATCTTAGCCAAGATATTACTACTGCTAGAATTCTTGCCCAGGTGAGTCATGATAAAGAGTCTGCATGAAAAATATCTCTGTTACATAACCATCTGGATGTACAGTGAAGCCCTGTAAATCAAGGCAAGGCAAGACAATAGTAAAAATGATGTAGTGAAAAGACAGTGAACTTTTATGTAAAATTCAGATGCGTCAAAGGATGGCCCAAGTAGTCTTTTCTAATCTCAGTATATGATTCTGTGAAAAGCCCTAATTGCTTTCGACGGGAAAACCATGGTATATCAAACAATGAATAAATATAAATAATGACACTACCTACAAAAATTCAATTACAATCAAATTATTTTGCTGTTATGAAAGTGCTAGACTGACAGCATAATAAATTAGAGTAATTTATCTACAGAACTGGTACAGAGGAAGTAGAGTAGCACAAGTTTCCCCATAATGTTCTGGAGAGACCACAGTCAGAGGACAGTTTTAAGGGACCTGATGCCTATTCAACCTTTAGCAGCTCTACTGAAGCTACCAAAAGGGAAGCCAGTTGTGATGTGGACACCAGCTTACTAGCAAATGGAGTAATGGTAACAATTAACTTCATATAGACCTCCAAAGAGACATCAGACAGCAAAACTTTGAATCATCACCAAGCTAGCTGGGCTGGATGAAAATTAGTGACCTATAAACTGAAAGTATTGCAATACAAATCCCCTGAGCCACTGATTCCCTGAACATGCTCTCTCAAATGTCTAACATGTTAGATGAACCCATTTAAACTCTTACTCCTACCTAATGATTCAAAACTGAACATCATAGGAAACAAGTACAAGGTTTTTTTTAAAACACAATCTTGGATCACAAATTGAATATGAGCCAACAGTGTGATGAAGTTGCCAGAAAGGAAACAAAGAAAACCCTAATATTTTGGGATGTATTAACAGGAATGTTTTACATAAGATGAGGAAGATAATTTTTCTGCTCTATTCAGCACTAATGAGGCCTCAGCTGGATTACTGTGTCCAGTTTGGGTACCGCATTTCAAGAAGGACATGGATAGAGTCTAAAGGAGAGAAATAAAAATGATAAAAGATTCAGAAAACCTGACCTATGAGGAAATGTTAAAAAATGGCCTTTAGTCTTGAGAAAAAAAGACAATGGGGGGAGGGAGGGAACACCTGAGAAGTCTCCAGATATGTTAATGGCTTTTATAAACATGATGGTTATCAATTGTTCTCCATGTCCACTGAAAGCAGGACAAGTAGTAATCAGCTTAATCTGTAGCAAGGGAGATTTATGTTAGAGATTAGGAAAAAGGATAGTTAAGTATTGGAATAGGTTACCAAGAGAGGTTGTGGAATCAGTCATTGGAGGTTTTTAAGAACTGGTTAGACGAACACCTGTCAAGGATGGTCTAGGTATACCTTTATCATGCCTCCGCATGGAGGGAATGGAACTCTTGATGTTTCTTCCTGCCCTACATTTCTTGATTCCACAGCCTTCTATTAATGCTAATGGAAATTAAACAAGCTTCAAAAGTAGAATATACTTGTAATTGGCGAAGGTGACGTATTGAGCTCTAGGGCCAGTTGTGTCTGAGCATACTACAAGGCTGCCACATATCATTACTCCTACTTAATATTTGGGGGGAAAATTGAAATCTCCTTTAAAAACACACTTTTAAAAACAGCATTTATGCCTGTACCAGCTTCTGATAGACTGGTCTGAGCAAGGATGATCAAGCGACAATTTTCAGGTCTGGATAGAAGATTAATACTCATGAAGAATATTTTATTGCAAAGAAGATCATGAAGAGAAGATCCCACAAGCTCTCATAGTTCTTACAAGAGAGGGAATGTTATGGAATCCATTAATAATAATGAGACAATATGGGTGAGATTATATCTTACTTTGGACCAACTTCTATTGGTGGGAGAAACAAGCTACACAGAGCTCTTCTTCTAGTACAGGAAACTGTACTCAGAGTATCACAGTTAAATACAAAGTTGAACAGTTACTTTAGCATAAGTAGTTAGCACATATTCTAAGAGGACATTCAAGGTGAAGTGGCCCGTTAACATCCCTGTAGTTATAGGACAAAAAGGGGAGTTAGTGAGTAATTGTTGTAATAAGCCATAAATTCAGTGTCTTTATTAATGCCATGATTTTTGATGTCTAGCAAAGTTATGAATTAGTATAAGAGCCAGATGCACAATTAAACTAATTAGGATCCTAACTGGTTTCATTCTGTATCCGGCTACACATATAAAAGTCTCCTTTCTGCTGCTCCTAATAGGAGCAAAGAAAAAGACAGAAAATGAAACAAACAAGAAGCACATGCAACAAAAAATAGAGACTGAAAGGGAGACATATAAGGGACATGAACAGATGGTAAGAAAGCAGAATTAACAATGATGATCCTGAAACTGGAATCTCACAAAAATACAACCACCTCCCAAAAAAACCAACCAAACAAAACACCACCTTTTCCACAGAGAATTATCTGGGCCACTAGAGTATAAAGGTGGGCTACTAAAATTTGGTAGTTAAACTGATCAAATAGTTGGCTATGTAACTTTATATGCTGCCCAAAAGTGTGTTATTTTACAGACCCTTAGGAAGACAAGTACTTGACTGCAAGCCAAGTGCCCCAATGAGAGAAGACAAGCGCCTTTCCAGTAATAAACAGGGATGGAAGGGAAGTTTTTATTTTTCAAACATGAATACAAGGGGTTGGGGAAAGACTGTATACATAGGGCAGAGATATATAAGAGAGATTACAAGGGTTATGTTATCCCAGATTCCATAGATGCTTCCACCAGAGCCACTGGAACACAAACATTTATCCTCTACTCACTCTTAATATTCTGGAAGAACACAATACAAAATAAAATAAAAATAGAAAAAGGGTAGAAGAAAATATAATTGTAGTACATTCTTAATTAGCTACACTATATGCTCCTAGATTCCACTGCACTGTTGTATGCCTGAAGACAAACAAATTAGCACATGTAACATCACATATAACTCTTTTATGTTAAAATTATTTGAAATTGTTTTCATAGCAACAACCACATTTATAAGACATTCATTACCTTCTAAACTGCAAAACTAAACTCAATTCTACAGGGTTTTTAGAATTGCTATTCTTCATTCAGGCACATTTCTCTTCATTTGAAGATGTCAAAAACGAAGTATTAGCTAAGATATAACAAATACCTACCTTAACTTTTAATTAGGTTACAAGTGTAACTTGCAGTAATTAGATTAAGACCTTGACAGTGTACTTTACTGCCAGAACAGCTGTTATTTATCTCTCTGAGAACAATAGGAGCCAGTGCTCTAGATTTTTTTTTTTAAGGCTATACCTGACAAAGTTTAATCACAGATAATCTTTAAAAATTATGGAAAAGCCAACCCTATTTAGTATCACGCTACATTACCATGTGGAAAGCATGCATTTTGGCATGACCTATTACTCCTGGTCTGTCTGCCAGGAGTTGGAAAAGGAGTAAGGAAGAATGACAGCATCACCTCTATTTGCAGAACAAAAACATTTTTTGCATTAATTATATTTCCCTTTAAAAGCATAGGTTGAATGATAAAAAAAGTCACAAAACCAACTTTTTGTGGGCTGGACTCTGTTCTCAATTAAATCAATTAGAATTTCAGGATTTGAATCAGGCTCGTAACAAAATAACATATACTTTAAATCAGCAGTGTCCATTATGTTCACCACATGTGGCCAATAGGCTATTGAATTGTGGCTAATGCATGAGCAATGTATCGGTGTATTGAAGAGAGCAGTACTGGAAGACAGGTTGCGTACTTTGATACACAGCTTTTTAACGCGTCTAGGACACAGTGCGAGAGACACAACAGCATAAATGACAGTGGATGTGTGTGTGCTGCGTGTAACAGTGACAGGTGCTAGTGTGTATGTGTAGTATGTTTTTTAATCCTTTTTTATAATGTGGCAAATAAGAAAAATTCAAAACCACAAAAGTGTGACTAGCATCAAATTTCTACTAGACACCGTTGCTTTAAATAATCCAGAAATTCAATTGACATTTTGGTCTAAGATGTCCAAATGTACATTTTTTAAGTATAACACCACAAACTTAGCAGACTTCCATTACAAAATATCAGTTTTGTTCTGGAACTTTTTCATGATTAAGATACAAAGCTAATATCAAATGTCATTTGCTAAGGATGCATTCAGTTTTGTAAGCACTAAATATTACACTTTATTCTTACACTATTAATATCATAAGCAGTATTTCTCAAATAGATGTATTTGTTTTTTGAAAAATTAATGCACAATGGAAGATACACACTGTTGTAGCCATATCTGTCCCAGGATATTAGAGAGACAAGGTGGGCGAGGTAATATCTTTTATTGGACCAACTTCTGTTGGTGACAGAGAGGTCTGGTCTACACTAGGGGCTGGTCTTCACTGGAGCGGGGGAAATGACTGAAGATACGCAACTTCAGCTATGTGAATCACGTAGCTGAAGTCGGCGTACCTTCAGCTGATTTACCTGCTGTCCTCATGGCGGCGTCGGCATGCTCCCCCGTCAACTCCAGCTTGCGCCTTGCAGCAAGCTGGAGTTACAGTCTCGATGGGGGCACCGCTAGCGATCAATTTCTTGTGTCTTATTGAGATGCGAGAAATCGATCGCTAAAAGATCGATCGCTACCCGCTGATCCGGCGGATAGTGAAGACCTACCCTAAGAGTTAAGTCAATGCCAGGCAGCTTATGTCAAACTATGTAAGTGTTTACACTAAAAGTTTGCTCCCACCAATGTAATTGCACTGCTATGCCAGCTTAATAACGCCATTTCCATGAGAGGCGTAGAGTCAACGTCAATGTAGTTAGGTCAACACAATTTCAGTGTAGACGCCGCATTGCTTACAGTGACTGTTACTGGCTTTCAGAAGCCATCCCACAATGTACCCACTGACATAAGCTTTCCTGGTGAGAACGTGCACTGCCCACACAAGGAGCACAGTATGGACACACCAAATCTATATAATTATTGCAGTAGCTGTATGCCAACGTAACTTAGATCAACATAATTTTGTACAGTACATATGCCCAGAGAAACAAGCTTTTGAGCTACACAGAACTCTTGTTCTCGTCTGGGAATGGTACTCAATGCCATAGCTAAATATAAGATGGTACAGATAGTTTAGTATAAATAGTTAGCACATATTCTAATAGACTATTCAAGAAAGAGTGGCTTGTTAATACCCCTGGAGTCATAGAACAAAAAGGAGAGGCTAGTGAGTTACAGATTGCTGTAATAAGTGATAGATCCAGTGTCTTCATTAAGACCATGATTTTTAGTGTCTAGGAAAATTATTAATTTAAGCTCTTAGGCTTGTTTTTTGAAAGTGTTGTGCAGGTTTCCTTTAAGGATAAGGACTTAACAGCCAGATATATAGTGATTGTTAATTCTCTTCTCTCCTCCTTGTAACAACTTTTTATATACTTAAAAACTGTTATGTCCCTTCTCAGTCTTCTCCAGACTAAACAAACTCAGAGGTCATGTTTTCTACGCTTTTAATAATTTTTGGTGCTCTTCTCTGGACTTTCTCCAATTTGTCCACATCTTTCCTGAACTGCAGTGCCCAGAATAGGACACAATACTCCAGCTGAGGCATAACCAGCATGGACTACAGCAGAAGAATTACTTCTCGTGTCTTGTTTAGAACACTCCTGCTAATACACCCCAGAATGTTGTTTGCTTTTTTTGCAAAAGTGTTACGCTGTTGACTCATATTTAGCTTGTGGTCCACTCTGACCCCCTAGATCCCTTTTCACAGTACTCCTTCCTTTGCAGTCATTTCACATTTTGTATGGGTGCAACTGCTTGTTCCTTCCTAAATGGAGTACTTTGCATTTTTCCTTATTGAATTTCATCCTATTTACTTCAGACCATTTCTCCAGTTTGTCTAGATCATTTTGAATTTAAATCCTATCCTCCAAAGTACTCGCAACCCCTCCCAGGTTGGCATCGTCCTCAAAGCTTACAAGTGTAATCTCTACGCCTTTACCTAAACCAGATACAGAACTGATCCCTGCAGTACCCCACTCGTCATGCCTTTCCAGCACGACGGTGAACCACTGATAATTGCTCTCTGGGAACGGTTTTCCAAACAATTTTTCACCCACCTTATAGAAGCTCCATCTAGGTTTCATTTCCCTATTTTGTTTATGAGAAGGTCATGCGAGACAGTATCAAAAGCTTTTAGTAAAGTCAAGATGTAGCACGTCTAAAGTTTCTCCCTATCCCCTTTCTTGTTAAAAGAAAGCAAGCTATCAGGTTGGTTTGACACAATGTGTTCTTGACAAATCCATGCTGTTACTTATTGCCTTATTATCTTCTAGATGTTTGCAAATTGATTGCTTAATTATCTGCTCCAGTATCTTTCTGCGTACAGAAGTTAAGCTGACTGGTCTGTAGTTCCCCACGTTGTCCTTATTTCCGTTTTTATAGATGGGCAAATATAGTGCCATTTTCCAGACTTCTGGAATTTCTCCCATCTTCCATGACATTTCACAGATAATTGCTAATGGCTCAGATATCTCCTCAGCCACCTCCTTGAGTATCCTAGGATGCACTTCATCGGGCCCTGGTGACTTGAAGACATCTAATTTGTCTAAGTAATTTTTAACTTGTTTTTTTCCTATTTTAGCCTCTGTCCCTACCTCATTTTCACTGACATTCACTATGTTAGATGTCCAATCACCACCAACCTTCTTGGTAAAAACTGAAACAAAGAATTCATTAAGCACCTCTTCCATTTCCACATTTTCTGTTATTATTCCCCACCCCCCCATTGACTAATGGGCCTACCCTGTCTTTGGTCTTCCTCTTATTCCTAATGTAACTGTAGAATGTTTTCTTGTTACCCTTTATGTCTCTAGCCAGTTTGAGGGGTGTTGTTTTGTGCCTTGGCCTAATTTTGTCCCTACATATTTGTTTATATTTTTCCTCTGTAATTTGACCTAATTACCACGTTTTGTAGGACTCTTTTTTGATTTTTAAATGATTGAAGATCTCCAGGTTAAGCTAGGATGGTTTCTTGCCATACTTCCTATCTTTCCTACGCAGTGGGAGAGTTTGCTCTTGTGCTCCTTAATAATGTGTTTGAAAAACTGACAACTGTCTTTGTTTTTCCCCTTAGACTTGCTTCCCATGGGATCTTACAACCAACTCCCCGAGTTTGCTGAAGTCTATCTTCTTGAAATTTATTGTCTTTATTTTGCTGTTCTCCCTCCTACCATTCCTTAAAATCATGAACGCTATCATTGCATGATCACTTTCACTCAAGCTGCCTTCTATTTTCAAATTCTCAACCCATTCCTCCCTATTTGTCAAAAACAAATCTGGAGCAGTCTCTCCCTTAGCAGCTGTCTCCACCTTCTGAAATAAAAAAAATTATCTCCAATACACTCCAGCAGCTTCCTGGATAATCTGTGCCCTGCTGTGTTATTTTCCCCAACAGATGTCTGAGTAGTTGAAGTCCCCCATCACCACCAAGTCCTGTGCTTTGGATGATTTTGTTAGGTTAGGTTAGGTTAGATAGCTTTATCCACCTCTTCTTCTTGGGTAGGTGGTCTGTAGTAGATCCCCTACCATGACATCATCCTTGTTTTTTTATTTCTTTTATTCTTACCCACAGATTTTCAATAAGTCTGTCTCCTATTTCCATCTCAAGTCCAAGTGTATATATTTTTAAATATACAAGGCAACACCTCCTTGATTTCCCACCCTGCCTGTCTTTCCTGAGCAAGCTGTACCCTTCTAAACCAATATTCCAGTCATGCGTATTAGCCCACCAAGTCTCTGTGATGCCAACTATGTGATAGTGGTGTTTATTTACTAGCATTTTGAGTTCTTTCTGCTTTTCCCCCACACGTCTAGCATTAGTATACAGACATCTAAGATACTGATTTGATTTCCCACACCCTCTCTCCCTACTTGTCTCTTGTCTCTCCTTTATCCCTGCTATAACAGCCCACATTCCTCCCAAATTCTGACCCTCTCCCAGGTGTCCATGTTTTTGACTTAGCAGTCCTTCTTCCTAGAACAGCATCCCGCAGTCAAGGAGGCCAAGACCCTCTTGGCGACACCATCTTCGCACAGTGTTCACCCCCAGGATGCATCTGTGTCTGCCTGGTCCCCTACACTACCAGAAAGATTAAAGAGAATACCACCTGCGCTCCCAACTCCTTCACCCTTACTCCCAGAGCCCTGTAGTCACTTCTGATCTGCTGACGGTCATACTTCACAGTATCATTAGTGCCCACATGGATGAGTAGCATGGGGTAGTAGTCAGAGGCCCGGATGATCCTTAACAATCCCTCCATAATGTCTCAGATACAGGCCCCTGTCAGGGCGACAGATGGGTGCCTCCATGCCCCTCAGAAGAGAGTCACCAATCACCACTACTCTATATTTCCTCCTGGGAGTGGTGGCTGTGATCCTCCCAGCCTTGGGGATACATGGCTTCTCCTCATCCCCCTTTGGAGGTGATTCCTCACTGCCCATTACCAGGGCATTACAGAAGCACACAGTCCTACTGGCAGCACACGGGTGTGCTGCTAGAAGCAACCAGCAGCCAGTGTCCTCCCTGTGACAGAGACATATCTTCCTCCCCTGGTGGTGTGACAGCAGTCCTCTGTAGCTGGATAGCTTCCTCAGCCTGGGATGCCTCCATATGAATACTTTCAAGGAATTCCTCATGGTTACGGATGCTCCTCAGGCTAGCTACCTCCTCCTCTTTCACACTAGATGTGCTAACTACTTGTGCTAAACTATTAGTTTGATCTTCATTTAGCTATGACACTCTGAGTACCATTCCCAGATCTCAAGAAGAGCTCTATGTAGCTTAAAAGCTCATCTCTCTCACCAACAGAAGTTGGTCCTATAAAAGAATTTCTCACTCACCTTGTCTCTCTAAACCTGACGACATTTTAGATATTTGAAAATTAATAAATTAATCATTGGAGATGAACTACTGTTTGATGGTCTCAAAATAAACTATTATAATGGAAACAGAATTTTGCATTATTAAAAGCAATACTATGTACAATAATCAGTACAATGTATAGTCCTATACCAAACATTATTTCATCTTACATAAAAGAAGAGTGACATCTAGTGGCAACACAGATTCTTTTCATAAAGTATTTTCTTAATTTTCCCTTACCATTCTCTTTCCTATAATATTTTAAAGGTTTCAGTCCAAATTCAAACCACTGAATTATCACATTAAATATTAAACAATGTTACCCACCTGTGCAGCAATACCTATTCTGCCCACATTTAGCGTTCCAATTGCATACTTATAGCCTTCTCCAAGCTGTCCCAGGATATTGGTCTTAGGAACCTAAAGAATAAAACTCTCAATTATTCCTTCTTTTCCGTTCTTTAACTGCTAGTACCACTCACAGCTGAATCAGTGTACATGTTTTATTTAACATGTCTCATAACTGAAGGCTGCAATATAAAATGGGCACCTGATTCTCATACTACTTTTGTAGAATCCTCCCCAACACACACAGGATTATAAGAAAGATGACAAAGAAAATTAGTCAAAATTGGACAGCTAATGAAAACGTGTATCACTGAGGTGCCAATTGAGTAATCCAAGTTCCTTAAGTCCTGATTTTCAGGGATGCCGGGCAGCCACAGCTACCCCCAAAAATTCAGCATCTATGAAAATCAAGTCCTTACCAAGTCTTCTTTCCTAATCCTGTATCATACTCAAGATGTATGCAAGTTACACTTAACAAGGTTACTAAATTTATGCCGAAATCTCTAGAACACTTACTATACCTTAACATTTTCAAACGTTACTGGGCAAGTAGAAGTTGCTCTGATTCCCAGTTTATCTTCCTTCTTCCCTACATGTAGGCCATCTGTGGCACGATCTATTATGAAGCATGTAATTCCTTTGTATCCCTAAGCAACAGGAAAAAAAACAAAGAGCTGACTTTTAAGATAAAACCAAATGGGCTTTGACTCTTTGATTTCTATACTACAATATAAACCTGTTAAATACTATATTAATATACAAACTATGGAACCATCATCTATTTTGTTTTCCCCACCTATATCTTTCGCAATTGCAGTAATTTAACAAAGGCCATGTCATCCCTTTCTGTAGAAAAAAGCACATTTAAAACAGCCTGAGTGGCTCTCGTGGCCATATCAACCATATGGTGAGGAGGAAAGGCTTCAAAAAGGGGGAAGAATAGGGTCTGTAATACCTATACAGAATGCAAAGCAGTTGGAAATTCTGGCCCAACCCTGCAGGCTTCATGCAACTGAAGTTCTTGTTCTGAGCTCCTTGAGCTCACTTTAACTGATAGTAAATCCCGAATTTGTGCTGTGCTCTCATTGGCTCTCATACTAAAGCCGTCCATGTCTTCTCTGTGAGGTGGAAGAATTAGCAATGCTCTCTGAAGCATCATACTCTAGGTGGATAAAAATCAATGTTTTTTTTTAATTAAACAAAATCAGATTTTGTTGATAAAAAGCTTTTTGAGGAAAAAATATATCTAAAGATAGTTTTAATTAAGATACTTTATAGCTCAAAGACATCTTATCATGGAACAGGGATTATAAATTCTATAGTGTGAGACGATATATTCATGTAATGGTTAAAAAATATGTAAATAAGTTCCAATAGTTCATGGATTAGGAACCCAATCTTATGGGGCTCCACATGCTTCTGTATAGATTTTTTTAGGTTAATCTTTCTATCTACCCAATAGACTCAGTGCTCAGTCTAAAAGATACCATCAATATCTTAGTTTTGCAGTTCTCAAACTGTGGATTTGTGTCTCCAAGCGTAATATGCTGTTAACAGCAAAAATGTTTTTAAATAAATAAATAAATAAATAAATGTTGTGGGAAATAAAAGACCTCAACCCTATTGTCCCCTGCAAATTTTCTACACAGGGTCAATCCCTTACCTCTTTTTAAAAGTGCAATGTTTCAAAAAGTTCAGTGAATAGAAGATTGTTGGTGGCAGAATAGATCTGGAAAAGGAGAAGAAGTCTGGAGATAAATGTGAGAAGCGAGGGACATGTGCTTTTTTTGTTAAAATAATATGTTTGCTGTTGAAGAAAAAAAACAGAATACTTAACGTTGTTTTAGTTAAATAAAACAATTTAAATGTCTGTCGGTGATGTTGTCCTCTTAATACAGCATGACAAACAAATACTCCAAATATAAAGTGATTAACCTATTGAACTGAAGATAGTTCACCTCCCAATGACTTCATAAATATCTGCTTCAATTACCTTTGGTAAATGAAATAACCAAAGAATCATTCATTTTCTGATATAGCTGTAAAACTAATCTGAAAAGTTTTCAAAATAAATCACTGTTTAAAAATGTATGCTACGTACCTTCTAAAAATGAAACTCACATCCATCTCTGAATTATGAAGAATATGTATTAAGGTTATAACAACCAACAAGAATGCACTTTTATGCAGAAAACCATGATTAAATTGAGTCTTCCTGACTAGTGACTTAAATCAAATCCACCCTAATCAGACCATCTTATTATGAAAAGCTGTGGCTTTTCCTATGAAATCATGGTGTTGAGAGTGGCTGTTTCCTGCGTTTCATCCCATTTCCAGCAACCAGAACCCAATTTCAGCAGAGCCCCAAAGACCTGATCCTTTGACATACCATCAATTTCCATTGATATCAGCGGGACCAGGGGAATTTAGCACCTTCACAAGCCTTAATAGCATGGCATTCATGTGGTGAGGTTGAAGATAGCTATTATGTATATTACAGATGGGGATGTACATAGTGTTAGGCACCATTCTCTTGCCCATTTCCACATACAATTTTCTCCTTCTATGCTGTAAAACAATCTTATTCCTGGGGAGAATTCTGTGCCACTGCGCACATGCAGAATTTATGTCCAGCATGGAATTTTTTTTTTTCCTGTGCAGCAAATACATTCTGCCCAAGGAGTGCTGCAATTCTGCCTTTTGCCCACCAGAGGCCGCTGTGATACCAGAACATACAGCAGTGGCTGACCAGCAGTAACACTCTGCAAGCCTGCTGGGTTCATTACAGCATTCTATCTGTGGAGACAGGCTAGGAGGCATGGGATCTGGGTGGAGGACAGAGTGAGGCACACAGGGAGCTTGATGGGGGATTGTAGACTGGGGTTCAGAAGTGCTAGTGGGAGGGCAGAGTAGGGCAGGGCTCAGGAACTACTGGGGTAACAGCATTGAGCCAGGGGTTGAATGGGAAGAGGTGCTGGGCATGGGGGCAAATGTGCCTGATTGAATGGGAGAGGCTAAGGGTCAGTCAGGGCCATGGTGGAGGCTCCCCAATTCCCTATCCCTCCTCCCAAAAACTGTTCCATACTTCTGACACCAACAATCCTCCAGGTTCACTCCTTTCCGCTCCCTTAGCTCCTCCGCTAGGCCTGACTCCCTCAAGCCTTTGCACTGCTTCTGAAGGAGGCAGGAAATTCATTTAAATTACAATACCGAAATGTATTACTTAAAGTTCTGCATTAATTTGCCTTGCAAGGAATCTATTTGTCAGAAAAATATCTGATTTTTTTTGTCTATATTATTACAGACCTACTTGCTGACAAGTATTCGGTATTAAATTACCAAAATACCTGAAATTGGTGTGATTATATTGTGTTATTTTGACATATAAAATATGCAGAATTTTAAAATATTATGCACAGAATTTTTTATTTTTTGGTGTAGAATTTCCCCAGGACTCAATAGAGGGGAGCATCTAACTGAATATTAACATGAAGTCTAAGTTAATAAGTAACTATATTCTTCCATAATTATTTAATTTTTACTTCTGTATGTTAATTTTAAAATGTAAATAATTTAAAGGCTTCTTTCACAGAAACATGATTTAAAAATAGCTGTTGTCTATTGTCACATAATGCTTATTTAATATTAATCACAATGATCAAAAATTAATATTCATCAAGACTGTAAAAGAGAAAAATATATGTAACTAGGTTCTTGAGTCTTCAGTGTTCTTTGTAAATAGCGTGCCTGCAACATCACTGAAAGATATATCCCAGTTTCTGCAATGTTATTTTCTATTTTATACTGTGTAACGCTGCTTAATATGGGTCATTCTTCAATACCCAAGAGCAGTGATTCATTTACATCTTTTTCATAAAATCCATTACAAACAGTCTGAAGGACAGAATTTGAAAATTTATCACTTTATTATTGTTGACAGCTCTTATCAATAATATCTCATCTGGTATTTTATACTATTTCTAAATCTGGTTAAACATGCATTTCCTAACACAGAAGTTAACTTAAATTCTTGAACCCAACATACTCACAGTTTTCTAGGGAAAAAAAAGTTAGTATGCCTTTTTTAGTATTACGTCTAAAGCATCTAGGTGAGTCACAAGACTTATATGCAGAGATGGTAGTAGTGCCAATAATTAAGGTTTTCAGACACATCCCATTAGAAGACCCTTTTATCAATTGCTTATAACAGTTTTGCTAAGCTAACTGTTTGGGCTAAAATTTTCCATGCTGGCTGTTAGGCTCATGGTGGGAAGGGGCAGCAGTGGAATTTCAGCAAACGTGTTTCAGCCGTTTTCAAGATTAGGGAAAATACATTTTCTCCCTGGTAAAATACTTCTTAGCACTATGTCATTGAGAATCTCTAAAGCCTCTAGGCTTTGGTGCAGGGATTTCAAATTTAGCATGGCAGTAGCTTTTCTCGTCCCCATGAAAAACTGCCCAAATTATAAACCTTTGAAAGATCACAGTTCACACATGTTCCATACAGATTTGTTAGCTTGGCACCTAAATTCTCTAAAGATTCCATCCCCACTGAGGATGCTTCATTCCCAGATTGTTCTTTCTCCTCCTGTCTGCCAGGACAAAGTGAAGGAGAGCAGGAAAAACATCTCTTTTGTGCTCTAAATGCTTATCCTGCTGTGGCCCAGGCAGTGTGGAGATAGAGAAATCAGCCTGGCTGGAATGCAGTAGAATGAGGAATCAGGCCCGAAGTGGAGGTGGGGGGAAGGAGAAGACTGGGACTGAAAAATAATGGGACTGTCTAGCAAAGAGACTGGAATTGGTGGAATACAGACTAAAATTGCACTAAGAGCATTGTGGGGACTGAGATGTTAAGGAGCCTGAGAGAGAGTGACTAGAGAGACTGGAAGGTAGAGGGAAAACTCGGACGGAGACAAGGCGACCAGCGGAAAAGACTTAGATTTCTTTTCTTTCTTTATTCCCCTACATATCCTCAGATGCATACGGATTCCACCTAGTTTCCAACATTTATTTAGGTCTTATGCTGCTCTGTTCAGGCTTCTGAATCATGTTGCTCTGCATCATTGTTTCTCTAGGTCACCCTCTTTTTCTTCTTCCAAGGCGGTGTTCATGTTATCACTTGATGTGGAAGTCATGTTGGTGACATCATTAATAGGGTGTTCTAAATATGTCCATCATTGCTTTCTTACCATGTTTGACACTTTACGTTGGTTTGCTCTACACAGTATTTCTGATTTGTAAGAAACTTTTTCCAATGGACTTTGAAGACCTTCTGCAGGCATTTGCTTTGGAATGAGTTGATCTTACAATTTCTGTTGAAGATTTCCATGACTCTGCTCCGTAAAGGAGGACAGACACAATGCCAGTGTTAAAAATTCATATTTTGGTATGAGTGCCAATCATACTACTTTTAAAATCTTTTCAAGTTTATGAAAGCTGTTTGTTGTTTTGATATTTGTTGCTTGACATGTCAATATACTGCACATCTGACTCCCTAAGCAGGCAACATTACTTCTTCCTAGTGTTTCTGAGTCTACTCGGATGATTGCTTTTGGGACACCAATAGCCATATACACTGTCCGCTCCTTGTTTATCAGCAAACACATATTCTGCTGTGTCTGCCAAATGCTGGATTTTTTTTGCTACAAAATGATGTGTCAAACTAAGCAGGACATTGCCATCAGCAAAAACAAGGTCACCCATTTGTGCTTTATCCACTTAAACTGGCTAGGCAAAAAGACTGGAATTGGATTAGGAGCCTGGGGAGGGGCATGGAGGCTTGGATTGATTAGGCAGGGAAACAGACTGGGACAAAGAGCCAGAGGAAAGGCAGAGACTGGTATATGGAGTTGGAAGTGGAGAAAGAAAGGACTATCATAGAGATAGTCTATCTGGAGGCGACAAAGGCAGAATGGGTCAGGTCTTGTGGATGCAGAAAGAGGGACGGAAGACTTTGACCACTTAGAGCACACCCCCAAGAGAACCTAGAAAGGAACCTAAGATTCCTCTGCTGACAGTGAATATTTGTGAAACACAATGGCAAAGTGTTTCTCTCATCCACCTCTAATGGCTAATCCGCATAAAGCATGGCGAGCTACGACTGCTATCAGGTACCAAGTTAGCTCAAGCATGTCTATGAAGAGGATCTAAAGGTTCCAACCCTGTGGATGATGCACAGAGGTCAGTATAATTTCATATGAGGGAATTCCTATTTTTCAGTTTGCGACCTTGACGTGTATAATTTCCTAGTATTTTTTTAAAAAAAGCAGTCAAAAGTTAGAATAAGCCCAAATTAAGATCACCCATTAATACAATTTTTTCTATAGCACACACCTAACTTTTTCAGTATGCAGAATGGACTTGGCATGGGATAAGTCAGGACTGTGCAGAGAAAGAGCGTGGTCGTAGGATACATGCTTCGTTTGTTGCAGAAGCTGGAAGCTGTGTAGTGAATGCAGGGAGTTGCAAGAAGAGAAAGTGCGGTTAAGGCAGTTGAGCACTATCCTGGAGAACTGGTTTCTAAACCTCCTCTATCACAGAGTTTCTATGTGATGCAAGGCAAACAACAAACCAAACCTTTCACAGATGTCCACTAAAACTGTGCGTTTCTCATTTTATGAATGTCAAAATAAGACCCATGAAACTGAGCACTCACAGCTGCAACTGAACTATGTTTTGAACATTTAAAAGGCTATATAAAACACCAAGTACTTTGAAAAAATCAGATCCTAGGTAACTCAAGTTGGGGCACCCAAAATTAGTGGACAATTTTAATCTTAATCATTCTGTGAGTCAGTTGCCCATCTATAAAATGGGGATACTACTACTACCTCATAGCACTGTGGAATTGAGAAAATAAATTAGTTAACATTAGTGAAGCACTCAATTGCTACAGTAACACAGAAAAGTCCAAGAGGAAATTATTTTTTTATTCAGATCAGATTTTTAATAGTGTGCAGTAAATAAGGCATGGGACAATCTTCATGGATTGCATGAGCAACCTTAATTCTGGAATTTGCTAATTTTTGGCTACTTCATTTTGCAACCTTAATATTCTCTTAGCATAATTTCTGGCTGCAATATTTATAAGTTTTGTGTAAAATACAGACTATATGATATTTCAGTGTATAATCCCATATTGGTCTTTCCTCACATAGCACAAATGTAATTCCCATTTACACTAATGGCATTTGCACACAAATGGCAGGAGGATGAATATATTCCACGTTTAGCTGAAATTGTATTTAATGTTCATGCAAGACTTATCCCACTCGTCAACTATTGCACTATACTTTATAGTCTGAAATTGTCTGTTTGCTGACACAAAAATACATTGTTTCCTTGAATTAGTAACTTGCCTCTAAATTTCAGTGTTCATGAAGGAGATTAAAAGTAGACTTAGTTGAACTTCAGTGTATCTAATATAATGGAACTTTTTCTTAATTTGTCTACCTATTTTTGAATAAAGAAATTAAATAAATAAATATAGACCTGGCCTGGAAATGACATGATTTTCAACTAAAAAGTCAGTTCTTCACTGATGGAACTTAAAAATCCTTTTGATCAGTTGAAACAAATTTAAATAATAACGTTTTATAAATATTTTCAAGTTAGGCTTTTTTTTTTTAAATGGGACAACGCAAAACAATTCTAATAAATAAACAAAACACCTTTCCTAATAATTTAGTTTTGCACCTGCTCAGTTTTCACCTCTCAATTGCACCACTTTTTTAGTTAACTAGTAAAAATGTTTACACATTTTAAACTATGCAGTTATCATCTTACTTACAGTTTGTCCTTACCTTACTTATACCTAAACTGATAAATGAAAAAACGTGGCATGTCTCTTTTCAAACGTGCTTTGTCATATGGCCATGTTTTAATATTGTACTAACTTTTCCTTTCCATTGCATATAGGCCTAGTTCTATTGCACTTTTAATCATACTACCCTGCCAATACCAAACCATTAAGAGAGAAGATAACAGAAGTGGCATTAAGATTCAGAATGTCAGAGGATATGTCAATATTTCTGGGTCCCTCATTTGGGCAGTTACTGTTTTGACATCTGTATTTTTCCAGGTGTGTGAAGAAATTTGTTAAAATACTCACCCAGTTCTCCATTTTTGTCATATAGATGATTCAGGGAAAATCTGAGTAATTTTTCAAAATCAATTTTTAGAGGGAACAAGATGCAAAGAATTTACACCACATTACATCAGTATCACATCATCAACAGCCACAGGAAACAGCCACAACTGTTCCTTAGCAACTTACCAAAGAAGGATTAGCATTTGCCATCACGAAAAACACCCCTGCCTGTTCTGCAAAGCTTATCCACATTTTTGAGCCATTGATAATATAGTAGTCTCCATTCTTTTCAGCACGAGTCTTCAAAGAAAATGCATCACTGCCAGATCCAACCTCTGAAAGGCAGAAACTGCCTGTCTATCAATTGAAGGGAAAACTACATTATACATTTTATTTAAAATATGTGCAATGCATGCAACATTAATATAAGACTTGAAAAGAAAATAAGTATAAAGTTGTTAAATATTTCAACCATTCTTAATCTACATATTGTGGATAGTATCAGATAGGTTTGTAAGTGTGAAGACAGGGTTGTCTAGAGGTTAGAGCTAGGGAGAATGAAGTCATGACTTCTGCAACATCTTCCCTGCTCTCCAAAACGTACTCACGGTGTAACCATTCTATGCCTCAGTTAGCCAACCAGTAGTATTTGCTTAATACTTCATATACTTCCTTTGTACCTTATAAGGTTTTGAGAGGATTAATATTGGTATAGTACTGATCCTTGGATAAAAGCATGTCCTCTGGAATGGTGGCTGAAGAATGAAGGGGCACACTAATGTTTAGCATATCTGGCACGTAAATACCTTGCAATACCAGCTACAAAAGTGCCCCACGAATGCCTGTTCTCACTTTCAGGTGACACTGTAAATAAGAAGCAGTCAGCAGTATCTCCTATAAATGTAAACAAACTTGTCCATCAACAATTGGCTGAACAGGAAGGAGGACTGAGTAGACTTGCAGGCTCTAAAGTTTTATACTATTTTGTTTTTAGTGCAGTTACACAACAAAAAAAAATCTACATTTGTAAGTTACACTTTTACAATAACGAGACTGCACTATGGTACTTGTACGAGGTGAAATTGAAACATACTATTTCTTGTTTATCATTTTTACAGTACAAATATTTGTAATCACAAATAATAATACGAAGTGAGCACTGTACACTTTGTATTCTGTGTTGTAATTGAAATCAATATAGTTGAAAACTTAGAAAAACATCCAAAATTATTTAATAAATTTCAATTGGTATTCTATTGTTTAACAGTGCTATTTATATTTTTAATCACAGTTAATTTTTTTTTGAGTTAATCGCATGAGTTAACTGCGATTAATCAACAGCCCTAGTACTAACTAACTAACTGTATTTCAGGGTTTGACCTACCAAATAAGCTGTCTTAGTGGTTCTGCAGGAATGCTGTGTTCTGCCAAAAAAAAAAAAAAGAAACAGTCTGACAACTGTTCTGGGACCTTAGTTAAGGACAGGGGTCTCAAACTCAAATGACCACAAGGGCCACATGAGGACCAGTACATTGGCCCAAGGGCTGCACCACTGACACGCCCACTGCTGCCCCTGGCCCCACCCCCACTCCACCCCTTCCATGAGGCCCCACCTCTTCCCTGCCCCCATTCCAACCTCTTCCCCAAAATCCCCACCCCAACTCTGCCCCCTCCCTGCTCCCAGGGGGAGCAGGGTGTGGCAGGGGCTCAGGGCATGGAGTTGGGGTGCAGGAGGGGCATTGGGTGTGGCAAGTGGCTCAGGGCAGGGGGTTGAGGGGCAGGAGAGGTTCAGGGGGCTGCAGGGGGTTCAGCTGAAGGAGGGTTTGGGGGACAGGGCAGGCTTCTCCACAGCAAGGGCAAGATTGTTATCAAACTCTATTTAGGAATCCTAATAAAAATATATATATTTAGGAGTTTCATGAAGATTCCATATAAAACAATCTTTTTTTGCTCTGCTGATCTAAAGTATAACTAATAATTATTCTTTTCCCTCAGACAATACACCAGGAACAAACACTGTGCCTCTTTTTTTTTTAAAAAAAAAATCTTGTTTATTCTTAACTTCACATCAAGGAACAGTACAAATTGCTGAAAGACAGACAGGCAACCTAATGAATATGGTGAAAAGCTCCTGGAAAAGTTTGGTGCAGGAGAAACTACTAAACATGGAATCCTCTATTTTTTACATACATGTAACTCCACCTGAAGCCCATGGGAGTAATGTTCAAAAGGACTGCAGAATCAGCCCCAAATTACTGAAAAATGTGCAACATACTTTTCATTTTTCCCCTTCACTCCCCAGATGAAGGGGATATAACTGTGTACATGGAATGACAGATTTCAGTTCTCAAATAGCATTCCAATGTTTGCATATGAAGATATTGCCTTAGAATGCAATGCATAATTTAATTTCCTAAATGGACACTAACATTATGAAATTGTGCAAAATTTTATGTAATTTAGTAAAGGGCATACTTAACTCACCAAATCTTTAGCCAGTCTGGGCAAATAAGTTCTCTTTTGTTCTTCTGTTCCATATGTAATAAACAATTTATTAGTAATTGTGTTCTGGAGTTCACATAGAAGAGCTACAGCAGGGTCAACCTTGGCCAATTCCTCTACCACCAGTATGGTAGAAAAAAATGAAGATCCAGTTCCTCCGTACTCTGGTCCAAGCTCAATACTCATTAGCTAAAATGGAAAGAATGTAAATAGAACTGTTCTGGGAAGATCATCATAGACAGCAACTTAGGCTGACAAGATTATCAAATATTTTCACTACTGGAAAAAAATTACTTAAAGGTAATAAGCAATTAAAATACTTTAGTGCAAGTCAAAGAATGTAAAATCTCTTCAGATCCCTTTACAATGCCTACAATAAATTAACCAGCTGATAACCACTGCATAGGGGTCAAGATAGGGTTATTTACTCAGACCTCCCCCTCAAAAAATACAGAGCTATCAGAACACATATGCGAGTCGTCACTATGACCACTCTGATCTTGTTTTGTTAGAATTTAAATGTCAGAATTAAACTCAACATTTAAACTTTTCTAACTATAATTTCTCACTAAACATCAATTTAGGGTTGAAAACAGTAAAGGCTAACATCAATTTAAACTATTTAATCTAAAACAAAAAAAAGATGCAAAACTGGTAGTAACATTTAATAACAATGTAACCCTTGAATTAAAATAATAAAATATGCAGACCCCTTGTTCAAATAGTCCTTGCAGTACAGATTCATCCATTTCCGCATTTGCATCCATTGTTTTTACTAAAGGTGCAATTCGGTCTTGAGCAAATTTTTTCACTATAATGAAGAAAAAGAAAGGACATAAGTATTCTAGCCAATTCTTAAAATAATATTTGAGTCAGAGATTTAGTATTTGTCGCAAGGTATACATATCATTCAGTGCCCAATGCAGGGAGATCCCACAGATATGCAATACCCTAACCCATTGGTGTCCCAGGAAGTGCTCCGAGAACCCAAAACACCCGTATTGCTAAGTCCCAGCAAGAGGTTTAACAGTTTCAGCTAGATGCCAAGTCCCTATGCTACATAATTGGGCACAACCTATTTACAGCTCAGATCCTTTTTACATTTCTGAGAGTTCTCATACGAGAGCACTTTGCTGACCAGAAGTCTGGTTAGAACCCCCTGGAGACATAAGAGCGCTCCTGTTTAGTTTGTTTCATGTATATATTCATTTTTTAAAAAAATTTACAGACTTAAAAACACTTTCAGTGAATGTGGCCAGATACCTTGCTGGTATGTATTATTTTGGTCAAACAAGAACCCTGTAAATGATAAACTGGAAAAAAGTTTTTTGATTAATCTAGTTCTTCTATTTACTCTACCTGACCAGGCTGTTTTCCAGTTACAACTACTCTGATCCAATTCCTAGTGGACAGGTATCCATATCACAACTTGGGGGAGGCTTTCGCTCTGCTCTCTAGCGCCAACCAATCATTGCCCCCATTTCTGTCTCCCTTTGAAAACAAGCCTCAATGACTCCACAGTGATCCCTGAACTGTTCCTGTATGCTCTGCCTAGCCCTCAATCTGTGAGGCCACTGCTTAGCCCATAGGAAGGAGGGCTATCAAGAGAGAATCAGGTTGTACTGGACAGAGAGATGGGGGATGAAATGATTATCGACAGTTAAGGGACTAACATGTATCCAGTGCCTTCTGTGGCCAAGGACATCATTCCCACAGAGCCAGTGGCAGTGGAGAGGGAAAACTGGGCTTTGGAACAAGAGGGTAATGAAAAATCATTTTAGAACCCCCCATAAAACAAAACAAATAAACAAATCCCAAACACCACTGCCCAAAAATTTAACACAAATTTAAGATTGCTCAGTGGTGCACCATGACCTAGGAAGTTGAGTTCACTACGCTCAATCCTCCAAAAATGATGCAATATAGTGTCATGGTACAAATAATCCCTGCAATGCAATTTTAACTCTGTATGATACCCCAACACACTAATAACACACATAACGGTGGCTGTTATCTTGTCCCTTGATAATCATAATAAGGGAATGAATTTGGTGACTCAGACTCTTACAAGATCCTTTATAAGAGCTTGATCCAAACTGTCCATTCAAGCATCACTTTCCTTACGTATATTACATTCAAAAGCATGGTCCGGTGTTAAAGTCTGAGCCCACATAACTTCTAGAGTGGTAATAACTTGGTCTCATCTCTATTGATATTTATTCCCGCAGTGTGCCATGTATACATACTAGTACTTTACCATTACAGATGTCTACGCTGCAACGGGGAGGTGTGATTTCCAGCATAGTAGATAAGACTCACATAAGCTTTGCTTGAACTAGCATTCTAAAAATAGCAATGCAGCTATTGCGGCAAAGGCTAATCAACTGAGTCACCTATGACCTAAACAGAATTTGAAATAAAGTTTTCACATAAACTTGGATCAACACACTGGTCTCAAAATTTAGCTATGAATAAGGAATAAAAAGCAATATTTTACAAATATTTAACACTGAATTTTTCATGACATCTAGTCATAAATGGCTCCATTTTAAGAGTTTGAACAGCTAGTTACCCATTTCTTTCATCATTATTTCTTCTTCTGTAAGTGTGTCAAGGGGAGCACACACTAACCCCTCATTGGCTAGGTTTGCCATAGCTTCTGATTTGGATGATTTAAAGACATTAGGAGAAACCTTCCAAGAAGCCAAATAGGTTGGCATGTTTCTTCTTAGCTGCTGACAAATAATAATAAAGAAAGTTATAAAAAACTAATTTTGATTCAAAGAAAGCATTGTTCAAGTATTCATAAACAGGAATATACATTTCACCCACTGTTTTTGTTCTCTGTTCAGTAACTGAAAAGGAAATACAATTACATATCATTCATTATTTTCAAGGCTACTAATTTCAAGTTTTTGAGCACTTGGAGCAAAGGGACTCGACCAATTTAATTTCCTTTCAACCTGTGTCTATCAATCCTACAAACTACGTTCTTCCCCTGTCAGTTTTCTATAACTTGGTAAACATATCGTTATTTAGACAACAATTCAAAAATATTAATGTTTTTAAAATGTGAATAGTTTTGAGAATTGCAGCTACCAACTATAATCTGCTTTCAGTACTGCTAATATTAGAAGCTTGCTGGAATGTTCACATTAATAGCTGTACATTTTAAAAGATTTTATCTCCATTCAAAACATAATTGTATTAAATTCTAAAAAGTTTCTTTACAATAACAGTCCTATTCACTTTTTCAGTGTGTCTTTGCTTTGAGATCAATCACTAGCAATGCTAGCAACTACATGGACAGTTGTACAAATACTCTATTTTTATTAAATCTGGAATGTATTATTATTATTGTTCTTGTTCTTAAGTGTTCTGCAGCCCCAGCATCCAAATCATTCAGCTGTAATGCATATTAAACACATCGCTAAAATAATTTTAGAACCTAAAGCACAACTGTGATATCATAGAGCAGGGGTGGGCAAACTTTGTGGCCTGAGCACCACATCTGATAGGGAAATTGTTTGCAGGGCCATGAATGTAGGGTTCCCCGCTCCCACCCAATGGGAGCTTCAGGAAGGTACCCACAGGCAAGGACAGCGTGCGGAGCCCTCTGTCCTCCCTTCCCCAAGGACATGGTGCCAACTGCTTCCCGGAACGGCACAGGACCCACTGCACCACGGGGGTGGCAATCCCGCAGGCCAGATCCAAAGCTCTGATGGTCCTGATCTGGCCTGCGGGCCGTACTTTGCCCACCCCTGCCATAGAGGCACCTGTCAAAATAAACTGTAATCTAACATTTTATAACTTTAAGAGTGAATATGCACTTCAGAGAAGATGCAATGATATAAAAACAGGTTTCCATTTAATGACTTTAACTCCTGGAGTTGGTGTAATTACCAGTTCTGGGCAAATGGGGTGGGGATGGGGGAAGGAGTGCCTGTAGGCAAGAGCAGCGTGCATCACATAGCCTCCTACCCCCGCCTAGGAGCTGGACCTGCTGGCTGCTTCTGGGGCGCAGCGTGGTGCCCCAAGACAGGCAGGCAATCTGCCTTAACCGTGCTGATTGGGAGTCACCCAAAGTAACCCTGTGCCCCAACTCCATGCCTCAACCCTGAGCCCCCTCCTACAGCCCAAACCCCTAATCCCTGGCCCCACCTCAGAGCCGGCATGCTCAGTCCAGAGCTTGTACCTCCTCCTGCACCCCAATCTCCAGCCCTGAGCCTCCCCCAAACCCAGAGCCCCCCCGACAGCCCCACCCCCACACCCCCCTCGGCACCCCAACCAGGGGCAGTATCAGCTTTTTTGCCGCCCTTCAGCAGTAGGCCTGCAGGAGGTCCACCAGTCCTGTGGATTTGGCTACCCGCCGCTGAAACCTGCGGGACAGGTGGACCTCCTGCAGAAATGCCGCTGAAGGACACCAGACTGCCTGGGGCCGTCCCTGGCCACCCCCTCATGGTTCGCCAGAGGAGCTGCTGCTGAAATGCCAAGGAGGGCGGCAAAAAGCTGCCCTGAAAATCCTGCCATCCTAGGGAACCACCTAGCTCACCTAGGGCTTGTGCCAGCCCTGCCCCTCATCCCAACCCCCTGCTTCAACCCCTCCCACGCTCCAAATCCCTTGGCCCCACCCCTAAACATCCTCCTGCACCCTCAATCCCTCATATTTGGCCCCAGCCTAGAGCCTGCACCCCACACCCGTACCCCAACCTCCTCCCCCAGTCTAAAGTCCCCTCCCGCACCCCGAACCCGTCATTTCTGGCCCCACCCAGAGCCCCCTCCCCCTCCCCACCCCAGGCCCAGTGAAAGTGAGTGAGGGTGGGGGGAGAGCGAGCCAATGAAAGGAGAAGGGGGCGTGGCCTCGGGGAGGGGGCGTGGCCTCGGGGAGGGGGCGGCGTCAGTGTGTTCCAGATTGTGCCTATAGAAAGTTGGCAACGCTGCTCCGGGCGCTGACAGGCTCGGGGCTGAGGGGCGTGGCCAGCCCCGCTCTGCAGAAGGACCCAGCGGCCCGAAACGCCTCCTTGGTGACGGGGGCCCCCCTTGTCCCCCGGTAGAGCGGGGCAGAGGCAGCCCGACCCCTTCAGGTTCCCATTCACCTTCGCGCAGCTCCGCCACAGCGCCGCTGCCGCCATGTTCGCCGCTGCCGACTCCCCTTCGCCCGCCGCGAACCCCGCCGCCGCTCGAGCTCGGTCAAAGCGCGCGGACTGCGCCTGCCCCGAGCGGTGCCGCCGCCGACACGCTCTGCGGAGTGGGGAGCGCGCGCGCTAGTCTCGCGAGGGGGGGCGGGACGCGGCGGGCGGGGCTACTACTACGGGAGACGCTCACAACAAACATGGCGGCCGCGGTGGGCGTTGGGAGCGGTGGGGTGCAGGGGAGGTGAGTGATGCTCTCGCCCCGTAGCTCAGGAGCCGGGCTATGGGGGGCGGGTGAGAGCCGCCCAGCGCCCTCCTCCCCCAGGGGCTGCCGTCGCCTGTGACTCGCCCCCCCCCCCCGCCTTGTCTTCTTCACCCAGGGCCGCGGCCCTGTCATCGGGGAGCAGGAGGCTGCAGTGGGGCTGGGGCCGAGGGCGGAAGCAGTGACACCTCCCCGCCCTGCAGAGGCGGAACTGTGTGGGGGGCAGTGGGTCTTCTCGTCTCCCTCCAGGTGAGTGGGGGACGTGCCTGGCTCTCTCTGGCTCCTAGGTGAGTGGGTGGGACGTCAGCCTGGCCCCAGGCGAGATAGGGGGCCGCCCCTCGTTCCCAGAGTTAATGCGGGATGCCCACGAGGGCTTTTCCCTTTTCCAGAAATGGGGCGGCCGTTTCTTAATCTTGCACCGCTCCACAGATGGCAAGGGCGGATGGTCGACAGATGCACCTGACGCAGATCCAAACGTGGTCTCATTTTTAACGATTTCAACAGACACATACGAGGGGTATTGAATGTGGGCTGGGTGTGAGAGAACTGTCTTGGGAAAGTGCTTTCTCTGGCCTGGAGTTCATAGCACACCCTTGAGAATAGTTCTTCATCTACTATAAATCTTTTTCTTTAACTCAGGAGCAATTCAAGTTTGCTTAACACGATTCTGCAGTGGTAGTATTATTTTCCTCCTTGTTTGGCTCCTACCAGGCAATTGGTGTGGGAGGCCATGCTCTGAATGGGGGTGTGGAGAATCTGGTTCTTGACCTTTGTATGAAGACTCTCTTGTGTCATAAACTTAGAAGAGGGCCAGGCGGGAGCTCTTTGAAAAGTTGTTAGTAACTTTTTGTGAAGAATTAATTTTCAGGTCATGAAACTGTTTGTTTGAAACCTTGAACATTATGTGGGACTGCTTTAGATCCTGATTCCTTTCCCTCCACACTTGTACTCCTTGGGAAGAAAGTAATAGAATGAGTCAAATGACAGTTACTGGGGTTCAGTGTTGTTTGTTTCTTCCCTTTATGAAAGAATCCTTTCATTCTGAGATACCAGGCCAGAAGTTTCACAGCAGGCTGAGATGGTGTTAGACTTCCTTTTGATTTTATCTCAAAGAAAAATGTGACACTTTAAATGTATGTTTGCTTGCTGTCAAAGGTTTCAAACTGCTTTTCTGTGTCACAGCTATTTCAAAGCCATGGTGTCTGAAGTGTAGGAGCAAACCAGAAGGCTCAGCAGTGCATGTGTGTGAATTTTTTATTCAAGAGAACTGTAGAAAAGTTCAGTAATATTTTATGTAAGGCTTTCAAAGAATTCTATAACATTTTATAGAATATATGCACACAGCACTGCTGAAATGCAGCTAGCTTTAGGGTGAATGGGGGTATCTAGGCAGACAGCCAGTGTCAACGCAGCACTCTATGTGACAGTGAAGTAAAGGATGGAATATTTTGCCCAAGAGCGATGAATTAAACAAACCCGCTATTGAAGAATGTGTTATAGAATTTTCTGTGAATCTCATAGTAGGCAGAATCTCAGATTACTATATATGACCTATCAAAATTATCATGAAAACGTACCAGTTAAGGTACAAAATTTATTACCCTTCCATTTTCCATGATGCTTACTAGTGCATTTTAAAAAATTAGGTTCCGCACATGAGAAGAATTTCATAGAGTAGTTTCAGACGTCATCCAAAAATTACAAATTAAGAGTTTAATTTATTCTGTTCAGGTACTCATAGCTATGTAATGAGCAACTTTAGGATGGGATATGACTAGTATCTGTCACTTGTGGTTTTTTTTCTCTTTCCTCTCTCTAGGGGAAAAATTGTGTGCATTTTTTAAAAATATGCTATTTGTTAATTTAATCACAGTCACAGAAGTGTTCCTTGGTGAGGTTTGAGTTAGTTATTAGATCCTGTTGGGAATTTGTGTACATCAGAAGGATGAAGAGCTTCTGAGATTCAAAACTATGGTACTAGGGAGTGGAGTTAATTTAAACATGATGGTCAGACCACTAAATCAGATCTTCAGTTTTTCCCCAGTTCCACTTTTCAATATTCATTCATCTGTGAGAGTTTTTTAAACTGTGAGAGTTTTTTACCACATGAATCAGTTTTTCCTTTGAAGCAAAGAGTATCACTACAGACTCTTTGGTGAAAATAGTTTTTTAATGTTGATTCCTGTTAAGCCATCCCAAAACTCAATTTTCTGATATTCATTGTTGAATGGTTTAGTCCAGTGGTGTGCAAACTTTTCCAGTCACAGCCCCCACTTACCAGTCACAGAATTTGTCATACTCCGCCTCCATTACTTGTGATCTGAAAGTATTTTTCATGCCAGAAGGTGGAGGGGAAAAACAGAGATGACTGTTCATTCAAGTATTATAGCATCTGACTCACTTGAGAGGTCCCAGGCTCTCAACTATTATTTTATGTTGCCAGTTTGTCTTTTAATGTCAATTATTAATCATTAAATGAGTTTTAAAGTTTAGAGAATAAAAATTAATTTTAAAGACCTAGTAGGCCTACTGTAGTTATGAAACTTAAATTGTTGAAAATAAGCCGGCCTGTGCTTTTATTTATATGGTTTTTTAAAAATGGTGAAAAGGCTGAAATTTCTTCGCACACACACCCTCCATCTTTTTTTCTTCCCCACCGAAACCTCTGGCACCCCCCTAGTTTGTGCACCACTGGCTTAATTCCTATATTTGACATGCTTTAAAGTTATAACTTGGTAAGACATGGCCTCAGGAATTTAAACTACTTCCCCCACCCCCTCACCTCAATTTTTAATGCATGAGCTGATATCTTTGTTTTACTGTAGGAGCCACCACCAAAGGGAACACAAGTTAACTTAAACCTAGAGGAAGCGGATGACATCTGAAAGAGGGTAGGCAAAACCGATGTGTAAAGGTGTGCTTGGAGTTAACTTACAGTGGTCAGAAGAAGGAATAGTGGACCATATTCAGTCCTGCCATAAAAGGGCATAACTCCTTGGAAGCCAACAGAGTGGCACTGTTGTATTGATTTAGATGGAATAAATGAACTAAAGGTGGTGACATAACCCAGTCATTGTCTAATGTTAAACAGAGTGATACAAGGCCTGGAGCTTGGTATACAGAGGTCTCAGTCTGCTTAGCACCATGGCGCGAACACCATTAAAAATCTTTTTAACCTTTTATTAAGATACTGAAAAGAATGAAAATTAATTAAAACCTTTGAACTGCAAAAGTATTCAATAAGGCTTTCATTGTAACAGTATTTTTTGTTCCCCTTAGGAGAGTGTTTTTAAAAGGTGAAATACTTTGTTTTTAGTGTTTTAGATGGTATCAAAAGATGGTGATAACAGTTCTATTGGGGAGATGAGCTGGACATGGTGTTGCTGCTGTTGTTTTCCAAGTCTAGTCTTAGAAGGAAAAGCCCCCTTGTTTTGACAGTCTCTTACATGGCATCAAGAATGGTAATAACTATCATCCCAGGTGATGTTTAGGATTCATCTGGAGATGGTAGGGGTAGCAATGGCATCTGGGGTCTTCTCTCTGGCCTGTTCTGGTCAGGACACCTATCAGGATCAGGATGATGAAGGTCCAGGGTCCCAGGAAACTGGAGGTTGGCATCAATGATACTGACAGTCGCTCCAGTAGCCTCTCTCTATTTTCTCCATATGTCCTTTTTGTTTTCATATTTTCCCCACAAATCTCTTTTAAGGACACAAAAAGGGAGGAAGGGTGAAATAGCCCTTCCCATCATTATTTTGTCCGCCTAATATTCAGCATACCAATTTTGGCTTATGAACTTCTGGCTCCACATCTCCTGTTTTTAACAAATGTAATTTTAATAGTCCTTGAGTCATATCAACTTGGCCTTTTTATTTAGACTAATTCAGTTATTCTGTCTTCCAGTCAGACTTTTATCCATCAACCTTTGTTATTACAGATTACTGTAACATTTTATAAATTTATATATCAATTTTACCATTGAGCTCACCTTTTGGGTACATTTGTAAGCCCAATTGTCACAACAGCATCCACTTACTCCAGGGCTGAATTTCAGCTGCTGTGTCAGATTCCAAAAATAGCAGATAATGCCTATCTTAAGAAACCTCCATTAGTTAACTGATATTCCAAGAATTATTTAGACACGATACCAATAATCAATGTTGATAAACAAGGAAATAAATAACCCATTGGAATGGTGGCTTGTGCTGAGCAAGGGAGAAAGGAAAATGAAGAAATCATGTTTAGTAAATGAAAAAAGGATGTCAAGTAGGGAAACCCCTTCGACTTATTTGCAAACCAAGGGTACAGGAGGATCTTCCTTGTCTTTCAATTTGGTTTTAGTGTGATAGTTGTTATAAAGTGTAATTGTTATATAGTTTAGAGTACTAGGAATGTCTTGATTTTGTTTCTCACTGTAGACTTGTGTGATTTTACATATTTTATTAAAATTATCTCTGTATATGTGGGATATATATTTCCAGAGTGGTTTTCTGCCTCTTTCATCAGTATTGGAGTGAAAAGGACAAAGTGGAACTGATCTGAATTGATAAGATAGAACTCTTATTTCACTCCTTTTGATGTTTCCAAGATCCTCTCCTTTATTATCTCTAACCACCAAAAGTACATCTTGTTGACTCTCCTTCCAACGAAGAACCAAATATAGCTGCTCCTGAAGCAATTGGTACAGCAATGGTATCCAGCACTTTCAGCCTGAACATATTATTTAAAAAAGTCAAGAGACCACACACACTTTTTTGAGGCAGATTTTCTCAGGAGGGTACTATTCACATATACCTAGCTAGGTTTTATGCTTCCATCCTGATGCCCCCTGGTGTTGGGATCAAGTTGTGTAGGGGAACCAGCTGAACCATGTTGCATTCTGGCAGTCCTCAGCTGGTTTATGGTCCCTAAGGGACTACCTACAACTGGTGCAAGTTAGAACTACCCAAAGCTCTAAATTGAGCAGAGAATCAGGGAGCCATAACTAGTGGTTCATTTTCAGCTTCTCTTTTTTCTCCTCTGCCTGACTGCCCCGTGTGAGGGTATTTTAATAGACATTTTCTTAGTACAGTTGCCCTCACAGACCACAGGTTGGATAACACTGTAGTAAATCGGTATAGGAGACATTCCCTATTTTAGAGGCTTAGCATGTTGATGCTTAAAAGTTTCCAGCTGTTACTAGATGAGTAGCAAGTAACTTAACTGGTGGATCAAACTGGGATCAATAGTACAGTAGCCTGTTGCACTTATACTATATTGTTAATACAAAGCATCATTGTGAAAGAGAGGTTCATATAGACATCTCTCTAAAGATAGAATCAGAGGCGTAGCTGTGTTAGTTTGGAATTGTAGAAGTAACAAGGTGCCACAGGACTCTTTGTTCTTTCTCTAAAGATAGTCTGCAGAAAACCAGTTTTTCATAACTAGTGGTATGTGCTGAATTAGGCCTTTTAGGTGACTTTAACAAGTTACTTAACCTGGCGTTAGTGAAACACTTTGAAAATGCGAAGCACTATAAGTGACTAGTAGTGATCTGGAGTTTGGTACTGGACATTTGCAGATCATCTAATGAAACTCAGGTCATTACTGTGAAATGAAAGGATTCACCAATTGAAAAATAGATTAATATTTGTGCTAATTTGCAGCAATTGAAACGTCTGATTGAAACTGTCCCCTTTTCAGACTGAATCTTACCTTCCTTCTTATACTCATTGCAAGTCAAAGTTCTAGGAAAGTCTGGTCATTTACAATGGTGATATTGGAAAAGAGTGACAAATGGTGATTTTTGTTTTTTATTATTGAAAGATAATGCAGACTAACATTTAGGACTAACCATGTCCTAAACAAAATATTAAACCCATATTCTGTGGCTGGGAACACAATTATGCAGCACTTCCCCTGTAAACCTTCCCGTCACTAATTTACATTATTACAGAGTGTGTTTGCCAGTTGCCTGTCCTACAGAAAAGTGGTTCCCACAATTTGTTCTACTAGTTGTCTGCAGAATTAAATATTTGAGTGTGCCATACAGCTTGATGGATGAGGAGTGGAGTCTATGAAAGGATCTCCTTCTGGAAATGTAGTCCATGTAATGAAATTGACCTACTGCTATGAATTTTATTTGTTGCGAGGGAGCCTCTGTCTGAAAGTCAAGCAAGAAGCCAAAAAAGATTTGATTTAAGAAATCAGAAAAGGTAAGTTTGACAGACTAATTTTTTTATATATCTTTTGTTCCAGGGAAAGTGGGGCAGCTGTGCTCCCTTCCTTTCCATCTGACCTCTTGGGAGTACAGGTCGGAGTATGTTTGCTACTTAGCAGGAAACTGAAATTCAGGTACAATTTATGTAGACCTTTAAAAAAACAAAGGAAAAATCTAAAGAACTTAGCTAAAAATAGCTGGAGAAATCTCCTACTGTGTTCTTGTCTCTGGCTGCAGCTCTGATTTTCCTGTCGTGATATGCATCCTTCAGCTCTGTTTCCTACTGGAATAATCAATAAAATGGTAGCCTCGGGCATTTCCGAGCTGCTCAGTTCATGTTAGTGAAGATTAAGACTTTTCAAGTATTTTTACATATAGGCTTTTAATTTCTTATACATTAAATGAATTTTAGTCATCTAATGCAGTAAAATAATAATTTCTCTTTAGTCTCACAAAACCACTAATGTAAGTAGTGGTTTTTATGTCCAATTTACAGATGAGTAGATGGGTAGAATCACTTACTTCAGTTCATATTGTTAAGAGGCATGAGCTTTACAATTGGATGTGAAATGGGTTTCTTTACAAAAAAAGTAAAATGTATCCAAGTTATTTGAAACTTTGAGAAAGTGATGGTACTGTAATAGTATCAGTACCACTTTTAAATCTGTGTTTTTAGTACTAAATGTTATGTTTTGTAATTAGTTATTTTTAATGAATGAGTTCCCTCTATAATTTATACAATTTTATAACGCTAAGAGAAAATAACATCAAAAATGCATTGCAATAAAGACAGAATTTGACTCTGAAAACTTGGAATTTCGCATTCTTTGAAATCTGTTCCCCTCAGTTGCTGATTTGAAACTTGAATAAATCAAAATATAATTTTCCTGACCAGATAGTAATTAATATTGACAGTCTTGAATGTACTGTGATACATAATTATGGTTCATTATTCCATAAACCATAACTGTGCATGTGCCTAACTTTAAGTCCATGAGCAATATTATTTCTGAACATAAGTCACAGAATAGTTACAGTATAAAATTGTCAATGCAGGAAGTCTCTTCTTTACACTAAATTTCCTTCAAGGCTAAGATTTCAAATCTCACCATTTTAAGAAAAAAATAATCTGGAATTACAAAAAATGTTTTTTTGAATCCAAACCTTTGTACAGATTTAATAAATATTTCTGAACTGAATAGTAAGGTTAGATTGAATTTTGTTCTAATGTCCGCATAGTCAACTAAACTTTTACTACATCCTTTTATTAAATTTAAAAAAGTATTTATAATACTGTTGCTGAGAACCATCTTCTCAACTGTGACTATCTGAGATATTTATATAGCATCGAGCTGCTGTAAAGATTTCAACAATATTCTTTTGATTGTTCATGTGTATTTTACTTTTGACCATATGCATTTTATTTAAGAAGACTATAGAGATACAATCCTTGATTTACAGAGGTTTCTGTAAATATGAATTCTTTTGTTTCAAATTCAGTGAAATGTGCTCGTTTGATTTTTCTAGGCACAGGTTGTTGTAAACTCAAAGTGTGAATATGGGTGAAAAGAAACCGGAGCCTCTGGACTTCGTAAAAGATTTTCAGGAATATCTTACTCAACAGACACACCATGTAAATATGATTTCTGGATCTGTTAGTGGGGACAATGAAGCAGATGCCCTTCAGGGAGGTAGGCTCTCTTCAGTGCTGTCAAGTAATCTATTTTTTTGGGGGGGTGGGGGGTGGGGGATGACTGTGCTGATGTTTGCATTTGAGCATGCTTGTTATGAAGGCTACTATACTAGTCTATAAAGCTGTAGAACCTTTTGGGGGGAAGTCTTTTCTAAAAAAAATCTTTTGCATCAAAAGATATTTCTCAGTTTATTTTTGTGTGTGGGTTAGGGGAATAAGGAGCTATCAAGTTTGGACTAGTGTCACTGTAACAAAAAGCAACAACCCAGTGATTCTCAGTCAGAATCTCTACTGCATTTACTGTTTATAGCTGGGGCGGATGGTGATCAGAATGGACTCGATCATCCTTCTGTTGAAGTTTCACTGGATGAAAACTCAGGAATGTTAGTGGATGGGTTTGAAAGGACATTTGATGGAAAGCTGAAGTGTCGATATTGCAACTATGCCAGCAAAGGAACAGCACGGCTTATAGAGCATATCAGAATTCACACAGGTATGAAGGATTGTACAGTACTTTGCTGTGGGGCAGTGTTTCAGTACCTCTGTATTCTGTGCTCAGTGTATATGGAACTAATTCACTTATAGGCTTTGCAGATGTGTTTATGTATCTTCAAGCAGTGTCATACAATGGAGGAAAGTTAAGTCTGGGGTTTTTTTATTTTTAAAGATCTTACTTTGTTTTTAAAAGATGAGGTACTGTATTCATAATACTTGTTTAGACCCCAATCCTATATGTACTTATTGTGTGTGCTTAGCTTTACTATCATAAGTTGTTGCATTGATTTCAATGGGACTAGTCCTGGTGGTAAAGTTTTAGCACATGCATAAATGCTGGCAGGATTTTGACTCTTAGAGAACAGCTCTCTTTATTGTGAGGATCTCAATCAAAGTAATTATAAACCAAGAAACTAAATATTATGCTTACACTAGTACATGAGATCATATCTATTACTAGGAGATAATGATGAAATATCTGCTTGTAGGCCAATTATACAAGAAAAGCACGGTGTCTAAAATTATAATGAAGGCATTTTTGAGCACTAAAGCTCAGTTAGTAAACTGAAAAATCCGTTCTCCACAACGTACAAGTTATAACAGAGCCCAGCTCACTTCCACCAGGCTTCCATTTCATTGTGGAACCTCCCATAACTCTTATTTTAAAGCTGTTAAATTACCTTTCAGGGGTGGCATTCCACTACTCAGTGTCCCCTCCTGTTTTTATATGATTGTATGCTTATTACCAGGGCTTTGGAGCAGTGCTCCAGCTCCAAGCAAAAACCTGCAGCTCCACTGCTCTGCGCTCCAGCTCTGGGCTCCTCTCCAAAGCCCTGCTTATTACACAGATGTCAGGTCCCAGTTGTCAGACACGTGCCAACCTCTGAAAAGAGAGTACACATGTACCTTGCACCAAGGTCTGCCACTGATTTTTCTTGAGCTTCTATTCTGAAGCTGGGATAGGCAGGTCTGGCTAGAAGAAAGCTTGGGACACTCAAATGTGATTCTGTGATACTAAGCAATAAGATGCCTATCACTGGAAAGTTTCCCAGTTTTTCTATACCGGGATCTACCAGTCCTGCTTGAGCAAATATTAGTTTGAGCCTCTGGCAGAAAATCAACTAAATATCCCTTGGGGAAAAACATGAACATACAAATTCTCATCTGGGAGAGTGTGACAGCTCAGCAGCAGATGAATACATCCTACAAAATTGTAGGACTGTGAGATCAACAGTAGATGCCTGCAGACACCTAACTTTTGTTGGAAGTCAGTTTGGGAACCTGCTATGTGATGGTGGAAACTTCTTTAGAGAGAAGATTAAGGCTTCCCAGTGCCAAGAAGAGAGAGGTCACACCTGTTATACCCCGGAGTCTGTTATACCCTTTTGAGAAGAATTAATTGAACAGAACCTGCCTGGAAGCTGGTCTGTAATTCTAGTTATGAAGTTAACGATATCGGTACCATCAGCAGGGCATTAAGCCTCTTCACCAGCATAAATCTGGTGTGTTAATTCCCAGAACACAAATCACTAAAATCTTTGGGCTTTGGAAACATTCTGGGTCAAATGAATAGGTTACATCTAAACAATGATCTCGCTATCTTAAAAGAAGATCATAGGTGCTGACTGTACTGTTATGAATGTTTCCTGTAATCATGTTTGCAAATTGTTTTTCAAACATATTAAATGCATTAGTGAAGATGGAGGCCAGAGCTCAGGTGGCATCATTAAAAAGTCAATCTAGCTCCAGCCTCCTGAATACAGAACCTCCCCAGACAGTGTAATCAGTGCAGCTCTACTCCATGTTGGTGGGCGCTGGATGTTAGGAGTGTTTTGAGAGTTGCATCTCCATGAAACAGCACTTAACTCTACAGGAGCATAGTCAGAGGTGAAAGTAAAATTTGCCTCTTACCAGTACGGGTGGCAACCACGTGCCTCAAACCCATTTTGGAGAAAGCACTTCTACAGGTGTGAGTATTATTCACACTACATACCATTCGTATCTTGACACCATTCCAACAAGGGTCTCAGTTAGTGCCAATTGTAGTAACATTTTTTCTAATGTTTACACTTGCTTACTGAAAACAAGAGGAGACCTCCAAACTCATTTCACTTATGACACCTATCAACCTTCCATTAGCAGTGAGTTGAACTGGATTTGATCTGCTCATTAAAAAGATGAAATGCTCTATTCAGTTGGTAGCCCCCACAACCATTCACACTCTTCCATGTTCTGTTAGGCTACTTTGTGCATATATACAGAAATTGTTACACTATAATTTTCTCTTTCAGGTGAAAAGCCACACAGATGCCATTTATGTCCATTTGCATCAGCCTATGAACGTCATTTGGAAGCGCACATGCGATCACATACTGGTGAAAAACCATATAAATGTGAATTGTGTTCCTTCCGCTGCAGTGACAGAAGTAACCTGTCCCATCATCGTAGACGCAAGCATAAAATGGTACCTATAAAAGGTACTAGGTCTTCCCTAAGTAGCAAGAAAATGTGGGGGGTTTTGCAGAAGAAGACCAGCAATCTGGGATACAGCAGAAGGTCACTAATTAATTTGAGCCCACCTTCCATGGTGGTTCAGAAACCAGACTACCTTAATGATTTCACCCATGAAATCCCAAATATTCAGACTGAAGCATATGAAAGCATGACAAAAACAACACAGACTGGTGGCCTGCCTAGAGATCCACAAGACCTTAAGATAGACAATCCATTAAATCAGCTATCAACATTAGCAGGACAGTTGTCTAGCTTGCCACCTGAAAACCAAAACCCAGCATCTCCTGTTGTTGTACCGTGCCAAGATGAAAAGCCTTTTATAATACAGCAGCCTACTGCACCAGCAGTAGTTTCATCTGTTTCAACAAATATTCCTCAAAGTTCATCTCCTACTAGTCCAGATCCTCGGCCCCCACACAGTCAAAGGAACTACAGTCCAGTGGCAGGTCCAAGCAGTGATCGTAGTGTCCATACTAGTACTCCTAGCATAAGTAACAGTCAGCCAAGTACTCCAGCTCCAACCCTTCCAGTTCAGGATCCTCAACTTCTGCATCACTGCCAGCACTGTGATATGTATTTTGCAGACAATATCCTTTATACTATTCACATGGGATGTCATGGGTTTGAAAATCCTTTTCAGTGCAACATATGTGGGTGCAAATGTAAAAATAAGTATGACTTTGCTTGCCATTTTGCAAGAGGTCAACATAACCAACATTGACTGAAAATATGTTTTCGTTTAGTTTAACATATGTTTCACACTTGCGAAGGAGACCTTGCTTATCCCCCAACAAGAAATCTAATAAATAACTTGACAATGGAAGCAAAATTCTTCCTATGTTGTCATAAAATATGCCAGGGATGTTTGAGTCACGGAGGTGGTAGTTTTATGTCACTGTTTACAATAAAAAGTTATGAGGATTGGCGGGCAGTAACCTGTTTTATGTTTGTTACATTTAAGTTATTTGCACTTAAGATCCAGAAAAACATTCTACAAATGCCAGTCCAGATTGTGTCCTTAAACATAGGCTGCAATTCATCAGACTAGATATTAAACAAGATAAGGTCTTTGTACCTAAATATAGTAAAAGTTAATACAGTGAAATGTATGGTTAATATGAAAGCTATCTTTCTGCTTATAAACTGGATGAAATCTTTGCTGTGAGTTAAAGAATAAACTTTCATGCATACATACAATTTGAGTTTAAAATTTGTCAGTTTAATCTAATCAAGATATCAATTTTTTAGTGAATTCTAAAGTCTTTATGCAAGGCCTTTAATCTTTTGCTTTAAAAAAAAAATAGTGCAGTTTTATAGATATGAAGAAAACAAATAGGTACCCTTAAAAATATATTCACACTATGAATGAGGCTTTGGTAAAAGAGGCTTAATGAGAAATAGAAAATAGCTCTGCATGAGGACAGTTTTCACTTTAAAAACTGTCAAGATATTCCCACTTAAAGGTTATTAAATACATGAATACATTGAAAACAAGAGGCCGTATTTTAATTACTTTTAAAAAAAGAAAAACAATGTATTTTAACTGTCTTGCTAGGTTGACTATATGTTTGAAAGTTACACATTCTAGCCTATCTAAACTCCAGCTAGCATGGAATTTTGTCCCTGGTCTTCTAGAACCTGGGTTTTTTAACCTCTGGACCTTCTCAGAAGGCCATTTTTTTCCCCCTCCATTGTTTGCGGGCAAAGGTAGGCAAAGAAATATTGGTGGCTACAGTGTGGAGCTGTGATTAATACTGTGACTGGCAAATACTGTCTGAAAATGTACATGCCATCCCCTGTATGGGTTAACTATTTTTTATATTGTAAATCTTGGATAATTGTAAAAGCACCTAGGCTAATGGATGGGCACTTTAATAAAAACCAGAATAAAACATCCTAGCAAAGTTCCATGAAAGCACTAAGTATTACAATACCTGAATTTGTCATGTTTCAGAAAAATGAATAACTTAACTTTCTCTGTATTTTGCAATTTACTTTGACTTTATTTCATTTTGTACTACTTGTAGCAAGTCAAGTTTTGTGGGGTATGTGTTTTTGTTTTTTTTTAACTACACAAGTGAGCAGGGATATACAAGATAAGAGTGAATGTGGGCAATAGAGACAAGATTTACTTCCTTAACATTTTGGAGGATTCTCCCCCAGAGGATATTTGAATGTCAGAAGTAGGGGTCTATCCAAAAACTTCTGTTGTCCTGGAGCAAGTTCCAAAATCTATTGAAGTCAACTGAAAGACACTTGTTTACTTCAGTGGGCTTTGGATCAGGCCCTTGGAGAAAGAAGAGTTGTGATACTGGGAGTTATTCTTTCACTCCATTATTTAATTAGAAATTTGGGACTTGAGTGCATGACTCTACAATTTGTCTACAATTACCATGAGACTATTTTGCATCCTTACACTAGCCAATAAGTTGTGTAGGTATGTAACTTGTGGTGGCTGACTGAGTGTAGTATTTATGATTGCAGAAGTTAGAGATAGAAAGAAAAAGTCTATTAGGCCATCTAATTCACCCCCCTGCCCCTAGTTAATATCAGAGATGAACCTTCCTGGCTATGGGCTTAATCCAAATCCATTGACTTCAGTGGGCTTTTATATAAGGCCCTTAAAATATTTCTGCATAAACAAACTCAAGAATATTTGGAGAATGCATTTGTTTAGCTACTATAAATTTTAATGTAATAAAAATTAACTAATCTTTTATTAGAATTGTTTTTTTAACCTTACACTTCACAAACAACAAATCTATAGTTACACCATACTTGTGCATAAACTGAGACCTAGACATCTGAAAATCATACACTTGAATATTTATTTTCATTTTGAGGACAGCACTACAGTTCGTTCAACACTTAATCTAGTTGATTGTTTACAGAACCTGTGCAAGAGCAACAGAGTTTTTTGTACAAACAATAGTGTGGGGAAAAAATACATTCTGAATAGGTCATTTTATTGATCAGATATCTGCAAACTTTATGGTTCAATCTAACATCAACTGAAGCATGAGTACTGTGTTTAAACCAAAACACAATTGTTTCTGTTAAAGACTTTTAGAAAAGCTAGTAGTTGTTTGTTTGACTAGCCCCAAAGGAAAACATTTGATACTATGCTATACTAAATAACCTAAACTAGTTGCTTTTCTTGTGGCTTTTGGAACTTTGGGGAAGCCATTAAATCTATGTTTAGTTTTTAACCAGATATTCTCAGTTGGAATTGTATGACAAGTACTACTACATTAGTCCGAATCTTCGGTAGTGGAAGTTGCACATCACAACCACTTGCTGATTGAAAATCTACAAATAATTGGTGTGTTGAGCCCACTTCCTTTGAAGTCAGTGGCAAAACTATCACTCCAAATCCTACAGAATTTTTAGAGGTTTTTGCCCTTCCCTTCATTATTCCTGTTCTCACGCTTAGGCCTTGAGTTTGCATTGATAGTCCCTGTAGCCATTCAGTACTTGAATTAACACTTGTATAGAAAACATGCCTTGGAACTCTAGCAAAATGATTCCCAATGTGGTCAGTGGGCCACATTGAAGAGCCAGAACACTCACAGAAGTAGCTAGAAATAAAAGGAAGCCTGCCTAGCCCAATTGCAAAAGGGGCTTCATTGGAAGATGGTCCACATGACAAATAATGGGGGACTAATAAGCTATGAAATTTTAAAAATTGGTGGACCCTGCAGATCATATTTTGATGCCATTGCTGAAGAGTAAACAATTTACCATTATCCAAAGTACCCAAGGATACTAAAAGGAGAATTCAAGCTTTAACTCTTAAAAATGTATAACAGTTATAGACAGATACTGCTTGTCTCATGCAAGTAGCCCGATCGAGTGAAATGGAAATACTTAGCAGAATTTGGCATTCAAGCCCTGCTCCTACAACAGCATCTGTGGGATGTACCCCATTAACTTCACTGGTGCTCCAGGCAGACTCAATTTCAGGATGAGGACCTTAGGTTGTTTAAAAATAAAAAGCATATTACTGTGTTGTGCCAAACAGTGATTTGATTACACTTATTTCCTTCGGACTACTAAGTATGTTTGGAAGGTGCATTTTTAGTTTTATTATTAAAATTGTAGTTTTTCATAATTTTATACTAAAATTGTATATATTCTAATATTTACTAGAATTTAAAATAAAGAGCACAATTAGTATTGCAAAGCTGTTTATGATTGTGATCCTGCAAACCTTTATTCTCACAAGTAGGCCTTATTCTTACAAAGTCGATAGGAAATACTTGTCAGTAAGGATTTGTAGGATCGGGCCCTAGATTAGTGAAATTGTTTCATAGTGAGTTCTAAATGTGCTAATCTGCACTAATTAAAAACAAATTCTTACAACATTTTATAAGGAGCTGTTTAGCTTTTCACTTGTGTTAACAAGGACCGTTCAGGATAAGATTTGAAACTTTTCCACATCTTAAGTTCTATATTTGGAAAACTAGCTTTGTGTTACTTTGTTTTTATTGTTATGAAATATTTTATAGATTTATTGAACAATTTTTAACATTGCACTATTTATCATACTCAATACTGACATCTGATTCTGAGGATTTTCTGTTCAGCTATCAGTCAAATATTAAAGATGTTGGCAGGAGATTAATGGTCTCCGTTAATGTTTAAACTGTGAAACAACTAATGGAATAATTTGCTTTTTTCAAATGCAATATTTTGCTTCAGATTACTTTTGCATAAAATTTTATTTGTATTTATAGCTCGCAGGTTTGGAAAAGACATGTTCTGACATTTTCTTAGCAGAATTTGAGCTACGTTGGACATGCTTTTGTTACGGATTTTTTTTCCTTGACAAAGGGAATGTCACCTGGCAAGTTTCCCATCAGTTTAAGTTTCTGTGAAAATACATAGCCAACAGATGTTCTGTTGCAGAAAAAACAATTCCCTGGTGAGGCATTTCTCACTGAGCAATCTTAGCATATGTGCTTCTAGTTCCTGCTTTGTTAATAATGTGTATTTCAATGTAAAGAGCATATTTTGTATGCAAAAGATGAGACTTGAGTTAGTTGTAAAACAAGTTTTATCGTGTAGTGATGCTGTTTTTAGAAAACACAGTTAAGTCTGAAATAACCTGACTATATCTAGTGTAGTTCATGTTGTGGAGCTTTGTTTTGTAAGATGTGAATAAAACACTTTCTAATGATGTTTAATTTATTAATCCTTTTTGAAAACTATGTAGATCTTAACTGCTCCTCATATGAGCAGTCTTTACTCATTCAAGCAATTCTATCAACTTCAGTGAGGAGTAGTTGCTCGAGTGAGCAGGATTAGGCCCTATAAAGCTCATTGAACTTAATAGAAAGACTCCAATGGGCTTTGGAACTGGAAGCTGTGTGTTCACTATCAAATAACTACTGAATTCATTAATGTAATACCAAAATCTACCCTAAAAACATACATTCATACACTTAGCTAAACATTGTTTTAGGATTGGAAAGAGGAGCCTCAATAAAGCTGAGTGATTCTTGCAAGAGGGTGCAAGGCAGAGCAGGACTATCCTAGCCAATCTGTTTCCAGCTGCAGTATTCGGCAGAACTAATTCAAGGCACCTCAATACCAGAAAAATGTTGGCAAACTAGTGTAAATTGAATTAAAACACAAATGATGGGATGAAAGAAGGGACGGACTGACATCAAAAATGTAAAAGAACAGACATATAGCTTAGCTATATTACTAAATGGAATGAGGGCAGAAACATAGTTATATACAAGTATCTGAAGAGGGCAAAGACATACTTAGGCATAATAAGGAACAGTATAGGTGAACACCCATGGTGCAGCCCCTGCCAAGGAAGTGGAGGAGTCCTTGTTGCCTAGAGCATTAAAAAAATATTGCATAAAACAGAGGAAAATGTAATCCACTATTGTCAGGGTCAAGCTAGTTCTTTACATTCATGTAACTCATTAACATTAGAGATGTATTCATTTCTTGAACAAAAACTGTTATAGCATGACAAGAGTGAATTAGACCAGGATTGGCAACAGGAAAGGAGGGAACTTTTCTTCCTGACTCCAATAATATTAAGTTCCAGAAGGAGCAGTGTTCAATCTCTTTAAGTCAAAAGTCCTGAGGTGGTCTGGGAGTAAAGAACAAAAAGAGGGAGCTTCAAGGTGGGGTAGAATTTGATTTCCTAACCACCCACCCACTATAACACTGCGTTGCCCTTCTCACCTGCATGGTAAGTGACTTTTCAGGAGTTAACACACTCTGAACTTGTTGCTATTATTCTTTAATTGAAAAGATCACCTGCTTCAGTATGTGGCAACTGGGTGGGGAAAAATGAGTTTGAGAGGATAGGCCAGTGTTCGGATGACTTGCATACAGTGAGATGATACTATCTAATTTAAGGGTCCAAATATTTGAGTCTTGACCAAATTTTTAATTATAAAGCCTTATCAAAAGCATAATAAATGCAATGTTAATGTAAATATAAACAAGTCAGGAAATGCAAAAGTTAATGCCACTGAGAATTTTAACTCAGGCCAGGTCTACACTATACACTTATGTTGGTATCAGTACGTCACTCAGGTGTGAAAAACAATACTGATCTAACCCCTGGCATAGACAGCAGTATGTGGGCCCCCACTGGCCAAGGTGGAGTATCCACATAGTCAGGAGTTGCTTTACTAAGGTGCTGTGGTGGTGCAGGTTTTTAAGTACAGACCTGTCCTCAGAGAGAGAAGGTCTCAACAGACTTACTGGTTTTATGCCTCATTCCAACAACTGGTAACCTAGTAACTCTCCTCTGTCCTATGATGCAGAGGTGTTAATTGCCCCTTCATTTTAAGTGGTTTCCTGCAACATATGTTAACCCCTTAGGCTTAATCTGTCCCACCTTATATTTAGCTGTGACACTTTGGTGACCTTTTCCAAACTTGAAGAAGAGTTCTGAAAAGCTCAAAAGGTTGTGTCTTCTACCAACAGAAGTTGGTCCAATAAAATTATTACTTATCTCTATCATATCCTGGGCTCAATACAGCTAAACCAACACTGCAAACAATCAACACTCACACACAGCATATTCAGGTTAATGTTTAACAGTGTTCCTAGTAAGCAAAAAATGTTACTAAACAGTGCCTAACATTTGCATTATGTGGCTTCCTTAAAATTGTATGTTGTAGTTTAATTTGTTTTGCATTTTGCTTTTTATTTTAGAGAACTTAGTTTTTGATAGATTTGGGTAATATGCCATTAGTATAGGTGCATTAGGAATTGTTAGATGAATTAACTTTTCCTCCAATATTGCAATCTTTATGAGATGAAATAGAATTATATGAATTGACCCAAGCAGTTACTCTTTCATAAGTGGATAACATGAAAGGACACATCAAACTTGCTGGTGGCTGAGCCAGACAACACGTGTATCTCATAACTGCCTGAATTAGAATTTATCTAACTTGCTTTTACTGAAATCACACACTCCTAGCAAATACAGACTTGAAATACTGTATTAGATTTGGAACTCACTTGCTATCATGAACATGCCCTTGCCCCTACTGTATGAGTATGAGATAGCTGTATCAAAATTAACAGCAGCATTATGTTGAGGCGCCTCTTGCTTATTAGAGCCTATTGGCACTAATTTCAGGTGGAAGCAGTGTATTGCAGGAACCAGCTCCAAACCTTTTTCCCTCCAAATATTGCTGGGGTTCAGACAAAGCACTGCTTAAGATATAAGCCCAAAGTAAGTCAATGGTTCCATAAGGAAACTGTGAGGAGGAAATGCGAGCTACATTTTCATGTCAGTATGAAGGCATGTTTCACAGTAACATCACATTTTTCAGCTAATGTGCAATGTACTTAAGGAACTAGCTGAAGCAATCTTGGAATCGTTTGCAATTATCTTTGAGAACTCATGGAGGATGGCTGAGGTCATGGAAAATAGGGAGGTCCCAGAGGATTGCAGATGGGCAAACAAAGTAGCTATCTTTAAAAAGGGAGAACAAAGAGGACTTGGGAAATTATAGACCAGTCAGCCTAAGGCTATGTCTACACTTCCACTTACGCTGGCAAACCTATGTCGCTCAGGGGTGTGGAAAAAACATCCCTCCTGAGCGATATAAGTTTTGCCGGCATAAGGGATAGTGTGCACAGCACTATGTCGGCAGGAGAAGCTCTCACGCCAACATAACTACCACCGCTCATTGAGGTGATTTTATTACATTGATGGGAGAGCTCTCTCTTGTTGATGTAGAGCTATTACATGAGTGATCAGTACAGTTGTGCCACTGGAAGCTCGCTAGTGTAGATATGGCCTAAGATCAATACCTGGAAAGAAACTGGAACAAATTATTAAACAATCAATTTATAAGCAAGTAGAAGATAAGCAATAGCTAGCATGGATTTGTCAAGAACAAATCTTTCCAAACCAACCTAATTTTCTTCTTTGACAGGTTCACAAGATATGTGATTTATCTTGATTAGGGGTGAGGCTATTGACACAGTCCCACATGACATTCTTGTAAGCAAATGAGGGAAATGTGGTCTAGATAAAATTGCTATAAGGTAGGTGAAAAATTCATTGAAAGACTGTCCTCAAAGATTAGTTCATTGTGAAACTGGGGATACGTATACAATGGGGTTTCATAGGGGGTCATGTTTTGAGTCCTGTACCAATCAATATTTCCATTAATGACTTGGAGAATGGCACAGAAAGTACGCTTACAAACATTATGGATGATACCAAACTGGAAGGGATTGCAAGTACGCTAGATGACAAGATTAGACTGGACAACAACCTTGACAAATTAGAGAATTTGTCTGAAATCAACAAGATGAAATTCAATAAAGACAAGTGCAAAGTACTGCATTGAGAAAGGAAAAATCAAATGCACAGCCACAAAATGGGAGAAAACTGGCTAGATGGTGGTACTGCAGAAAAAGATTTGGGGGTTATAATGGATTACAAACTGAATATGAGTCAACAATGGGGAAAAAACAGCTAGTATTCTGGGGTGTATAAACAGGAGTGTTTTAAGGCATGAGAGGTAATTGTCCTGCTCTACACGACACGGGTTAAGCCTCAGCTGGAGTATCATGTCCAGGTATGGGCACCAGACTTTAAGGAATATATGGATAACTTGGAAAGTTCAGAGAAGAGAAAACAAAAATGATAAAAGGTTTAGAAAACCTGACCTGTGAGGAAAGGCTTAAAGAAATGGATATGTTTAGCTTTTAAAATAAGAGGACTCAGAGGGAACATAACAGTCTTAAAAGAAGATGGTGATAAACTGTTCTCCAGGGGTATGTCTACACTGCAATATAAGCCCATGCTTGAACCTGGACTCAAATCTAACCCTCCTCCCCCGACTTTGCATCTACACTGAAATTCCTCTAAGCCAGGGTTTGGACCCAGGGTCCCAGACCCCTGCAGGGTCCACGCTCAAATTAATCTGGCACCCAAGGGTTGAGCCATATTGCTTTGCAATATAGATGCAGGTCCCAGAAGACAACCAGAAAAATCCCACAATTCCATGGGACAATTTCCTTAGCCCTTTCTCCCCCCAACAATCTGCAATCCACTCTTGAAAACAGAAGCCATACCCACACCTCTTTGCAAATGGCAGCAGCTCAGGTTAGTGTTAACCCATTTTCTTTTGATCACCGATCTTCAAGCCTCCTATCAGAGAGCCTCCTGGTTTTGCAGTGGAAAGCAAACAGATCATGCCTTTTGAGTGAGCTGCTTCCTGGTACTGTGCAGGGAGGGCAGTAAAGTTTTCTCACAATGCATCCAGGTCCTAGGTTTAGTATGACCACATCTGTGGCGGGGGGGGGTAGCACTACAAATTCTGGGATATGGTCATTTTAACTTTGGTCTGCACACCGCAGTGTGGATGCCAGAGCCCTAGGTTTGAGCATGGGTTCAACAAGTCTTAGGTTTAAAATACAGTGTAGAGGCTCAACCTCAGGGTTCCCCAATGTGGTCAGCTGACTTATGTCCCACTAACCCTGGCTTACATTATAAAGTTACCTTAAGTCCCCAGCAAGTAGAACAGGAGTAATCAGCTTATTCTACAACAAGGGAGATTTAGGTTAGACATTAGGAAAAGCTTTATATCTATACCAACAATTAAGCACTGAAATAGGCATCCAAGAGAGGTTGTAGAATCCTTGTGATTGGAGGTTTTAAAGAACAGGTTAGCCAAACACCTGTCAAGTTGTTTAGTTGGTTCTACCTCAGAGTGGGGGAGAATGGACTAGATGACCCCACAAGCTCCCTTCTAGCTCTCCATTTCTATGCAACCATAGAAAACATAATGACAGGGGACACTCTTTAAACTGGATATAGTTTGTTCACACAGCCAGGGAAAGATCTAGTTTCTGAAACCTAACCAAACTTCCATGTTGTATCCCTTCATATTGGTTTTGATGTAGAGATTCCAATTTCCACTTGCCTTTAGGAGTGTGCCTGTCACATCTTATGCTGCCTCTTAACCTAGCAGAGACTCCCAGCAGTTCTTCTTGCTTTCTTCTCCTTACCCAAGAATAGTCTCCTTGATAACTCTCTTCCAAATGCTAAACTTGCACTTGGTAGTAATTACATTCTTCTCACGTGTTGGCTGATTTGGTTTTCTTTTAGATACTCAAAGCACTATTAGGCTTTGGATGTTCACAGACCATGGCTTATCATATTGAGCAATATTGTCTCATTATTTATTTGTACTTCCCTCTCTATGTTGTCTCTTAGACATAAACTTTAAACTCCATAGGCCATGGATTGTCTTTTTAGTCTATGCTTGTACAATGGAGTTCTGGTCCATGATTAGGGACCATAGATTAAGAAATAATAATAAGATACAGAGGATATTAACTAGTTCTCATAACATCCCTGTGTAATACATAGGTGGATATTTTTATTTCCATTTTACAGGGGAAACTGAGTGCATACAGCAAGTCTGTGGTAACACTGGATCAACACTCAAGAGGACTCAACTCCCAACCTGGTGCTCATTCCTCTAGACCACACTATCGTCATACTTCAGGACTAGTGGTACCATCTTAAAAACAAAAATGCAATAGTAGTAAACTTTAAGCAGAGGAAGGAGCTATTCCTCAAAAATTATCTACTTTTTTCTTACAGAAGCATGTTATTATACAAGAAAGAAACACTTATGTCAAACTCACCAGCCTACTTCTCTGAAATGCTTGTGACATCCAGTCTGCCATTTGTGTGTTTGATTGCTGGCTTGATGTGCTGTCACATATCAATAGAAACACTAAATACAAACTAGGAATTGGAGCACTTTTGGCTCTCATATTGTTCAGATTAGTGAGAACCAATGAAGGGTAACTCCTGTATATGGTGTCAAATAGAGCAGAATAGCATGTATTCTCGAGGGGGCTACCTCCTGTAATTTCAGTTATGCCTTCAGTAGTTGGAGTCAAAATGGTTCCTTTAGGGCTACAGCTGTTTGTCTCTCCTAGATTTAAAGGACCAGCTACCAGAAGAGCATGCTGGGAAAGCCTCAGGAATGTTCAATAATGACCAGCTAATCACAAAGGGCCAGACTGGCCCCAGACTTTTTGGCCAAATCAGGGCCTCAATCCAATGGCACAGTTGGAGTCAAAGGTCTGATTTCAGTTTATGATTACTCCAATCTGTTCAATTTCAATTTGTCTGTTGCCAGTTGATCTAGAGCAGGGGTTTGCAGACTTCTGTACTGGTGACCCCTTTTACACAACAAGCCTCTGAGTGCGACCCCCCTTATACATTAAAAACATTTAATATATTTAACATCATTATACGTGCTGGAGGCAAAGCAGGGTTTGGAGTGGAGGCTGACAACTCGCAACTCCTCATGTAATAACTTCATGACCCCCTAAGGAGTCGTAACCTCCAGTTTGAGAACCCTTGATGTAGAGGGTGAAATTTGAGCCTCAGTGAAATCAATGGAGTTTTGTAATAAAGATTTGAGCAAATTTTTGTAACGAACAAATTGAAATTGAACAGAGTGGAGTCAGACGAACAGAGGCTGAAATCAGACACTTGGCAGCTCTGTGCGTTTACACTGCAATGTAAGCCCAGGGTTAGTGGGACCTAAGTCAGTTTACTCACATTAAGGAACCCTCATGAAGACTTTTCTGACCCTTGCTTGAACTTGGGGTTCTATCATGCATACTGCAGCACGCAGACACAAGTCAGACTAACCATATCCCAGAATCCTTAGCAGCATGCCACTCCCCAAAATGTGGCCATTCTAGCCCTAGGACCATGGCGCACTGTAGGAAAACTTTACTGCCCACCTTGCATTTGACAGGAAGTTTGAACAGCCCACTAATACAGCCTGCCAAGCAGTCATTTTGGTCTGTGCGCTCCCAGCTACTGGGGCCAGCAATGTGTAAGAAACATCTTTTAATGAACTTCTCTTGCTTGTGCTTCCACTCCTGTGGAAGAAAACTGACAAAAGCATCCATGAGGCGATGGTGGACATTTTGGCAGCAATTTCTGGTCTTCCAGGGAGTGTGGGGTTGATTGCCATGCAATGTAAGTCTGAACACCATGGTGACAACTGAATGTGGGTAGGCGTTAGGGGCCGAGCACAGGTTTACAGGTGGAATTTGTTGAAATGTGAATGGCTGTACCTAGTTAACTAGAGGAACCCAGTTTGCTTACTAATGCTTAATTGCTTCTGAGGATGTTTTCACCTATATTTTTTCAGCTGGGAGGTGGGAAAGTTAAGTTCAAGTCCCTACTCCAAATCAGCAGAGCATAAGGATTAGAACTAAAAGGCCACCAGTTGTGTGCTCTAACTGTGGCAGAAGTTTTTTTTTCTATTTCTGTTCTGATTCAAGTGGATAAGCAGCATAGTGCTAGAGAAAGCTATACTAGCAAAGCAGCAGGAAAACTTTTAGTTACAGGACCTGAATCTTGCCTGGCTCAGTATTAAACACTTTATTGCCTCTATTATTAGTTACCTAATGTAGCCTAACACTGTCTGTTTTTCAGGGAGCGAGAGAATACCATTTTTCGCTCCACACAATGCAAGTGTCAAGTCTAGAAGGTGCATTGCTACAGGTTTGATTTGCTCTCTGTTGCCAAATATTGCAGAGTAGAGATCATGCAAATGTGATACACATTGACCATGTGTTGCTTAGAAAGAAAGGCCCAGCAGGTGCAATCAGTTATCCACATTACTATAACAAACAACAGCAGTGGAAGAGAAAAGTGAAAGGGTACAATCTCTTTATCAATATTACCTAGTACTTTACATATTAAATAGCATCATGCAGATATTAACCAGTTACTGTAATACTGTTTGTACTAATTATTAAATAAGATAATTTATCATTTTCTATAATTTCTTACAGATGCCATGATTCACTCTATTGTTATGCAGGATGATGACATGTGACACCCTGACTGTCGAATAGGAATGATGACTTTAATAATGTAGGAGGATGTTAATTACTGAGTGCAAACAACATTTGAGACCAGAGCTTTTCTACCTATGTACATCATTGTTGTCTAGCTATAAAAACTTTGGAAGAATAAAGGATTGGGAGGAAGATTTCAGAATTCTTTGCTTCTATTATTTGTTCTATGGAAAAAGGGTAAGTGATGCCAAATAAAGGGAAAACTGGGCTAATATGAGATGGGAAAGGAACAGAGAGATGGATACATTGGAAATGTAGGAAATCTAGGAAATAGAGAAGCAATCTTTTTCATCTTCAAAACTCATTTCTTCCTATTGTTGGCCTAGTCATAAAGATAAAACACCCGAGTTGTTGGGTTTTTTTTTTTTTTTTTGGCTTCAAAACATTGTGACAGAAATGAAATTATAAATCAATGTAAACCTCCACACATGGTACCTATGGCTTCCTCAGATAATTTATTCAGCAGGATGGCTAAAACTATGTTTTTAGCATTGCTTACACTGAAAACAGTGTGCACTCATTTAAAAAAAAAACCCCTTCTTCACTACAGTGTCTGTCGCTTGTTGGAATGAAGTAATGACATTTGTAACAAATTCATTGTGTGGCAAACAAAACTGATTTTGTTGATGATTTCCTTGTCGTAAATCTTCCAAAAACTCTGCTTTAAGCTTATTAAGTTCTTCTGCCAGAATCTTCATCTCACTTGGAAGTATATTTTTATCTAAAAGAAAAATAAAACTATAGTTTTATCTTCACATGTCTGCTAAGTTTCAAAAGTCCTAAGCTCAGATCCTACAAACACTTCACTCTCATGAGAGGTCCCACTGAAGTTAAGTTTCATAGGAGTTCTACTTGCAGGACCCTAGGGTCTAATCTGATACTATTCTCAGTATATCAGTATTTCACAGTTTCAGCCTCATGTTAGTTACCAGTTGAGCTATATAGCCCTAGAGAACGACAGAATATGCCATGCATACCTTTCACATCTTTCATTGTTTGAGAGACAATTCGTCTGAAAGCCTGATCAGCTTGGTGGAGAATACTAGCTGCACAAATGGCTCTGTCTGTTTCCTATCCAAGACCAACAGAAAGTTATGTTTAAGAGGAGAAATGCATCCAAAAATGTTCAGTTGCTTTAGAATTTCACACACTTCTGTGTCCCTCTCCTACTGTATAGAATGACTTTGAAGTATTCATTATTCAGGGAAGACTATAGCATTTAGCCATAGCTTTGTATTGAGAGTAGCATGGAGCTGCACTATGGCATTACCTCCTGCAGTATTTCTGCTTTTCCCCAATACAACTATCTGTATCACCCCTTTAAGGGGGACAGCCTACTATTTCCCTCCCAATGCAGTCAGACAGTTCTGGGAAGGCATTATTTTACCCGTAGAACATATTCAAAGCTTGCTAAAATACAATCTGGATGACTTGATTAAGAAATTGTAGCACAATCACTATTTTTCATAGAGAAAAGAACTCATTATGTATATAATCTTTTTAGCAAGCAAGAACTGTGAAAGGAATTTCTCATTTTTAGACATCAAGGGGAACAGAGCTCAACTAAAAATGCACAATTAATTCTTTCAATAAAATCTGCAGAAGGCAATTAAAGACAATTAGTACTACCTTTTGCTCAGTATCATCCTCAATTTGTTTCACTGGATTTTCCAAAGCAGTAACCAACAAATTCATCACCTGCAAACTAAAAAACAATGTTACTGAAACCTTTTCTCTCATTTTGACAAATTTATGCACATGCATAAGTGTTGGCGAGGTCCGACACAAATCTGTACCATAATTAGGGCCCTACCTAATTCACAGCCATGAAAAACGCATCACGGACCATGAAATCTGGTCTTCTGTGTACAGATATCACAGGGGAGACCAGTGTTTCTCAAATTTGGGGGTCCTGACCCAATAGGGAGTTGCAAGGAGGTCATAGGGTCAGTTTAGGAGCTTGCAGTATTGCCACCCTTACTTCTGCGCTGCCTTCAGAGCTTGGGAGCTGGAGAGCAGTGACCACTGCCGGATGCCCAGCTCTGAAGGTAGCGTTCCTCGAGCAGCATCACAGAAGGCCCCTTGTGCCTGAGCCCTCTCTTCTTTCTCTCCCCCGCATGTCCCCTTCCCCCCGCAGGAGCCCAGAGCGCTCCCACCATGGTCGCTGGCACCAGGTGGCCAGCCCCAGAGCTCCAGGTGGCAGTGTCCCCAGCCCAGGGTCAGGAAGCACAGCTGAAGCGCCCCTAACCCTGGGCCAGGGGAATAGTGTGACCCCACAGCCAGCTGCCCCAAGTCCCTGCGGGAAGTAGGCCGGCCATCCCCAGCCAGCCAGGACCAGGGCAGAGTGCGGGGAGATCTGGGGGAGGAGCATGGGCATGGCAATGCCAGGCTGTTTTGGGAGGCACAGCCTATGATGCCTGTCACCCATGTGGGTGGCAATACCATACCATGCCACCCTTCCTTTTGTGCTGGCGGTGGTTCTGCCTTCAGAGCTGGCCTCCCAGTGAGTAACTGCTGCTCTCCAACTGCCCTTCTCTGAAGGCAGCACCTCCAGCAGCAGCAGTGCAGAAGTAAGGGTAGCAGCACCGCAATCCCCGCTACTTAACATTGTAACCCCACTCGAAACTCCTTTTTGGGTCAGGATCCCTATAATTACAACAGTGTGAAATTTCAGATTTAAATAGCTGAAATTATGAAATTTGGTTATGATGATCATTGTTTTTCCATCTCCAACAAAGAGATTGAAAGCCTGTTTCAACTGAAAATCTTAACATGACCTCAGCTTTGGAGTCATCAATATCTGCCCAGATCATTGTGAAGAAAACATATCTTAAAGGATTGTGATTTGGGAAAATTAATAAGAATCAATGAACATGAATAATCTTGTAAGGAAAAGGACACCTTCTTGTTCCTTTCACTCTTGCTATTAACACTATCCCCACTGTAGAACTCTGCAGAGAATTACAATGGTTTAAAAACTATTAAAATCTAGCTCTGCTCTTAATAAAGGCATTTTAGTATCTTCATTAGAAAGCTGTTTTTCCAAGAATACAAACAAAAACTTGGTTTAAGAAGATTGCAGAAGCATTTTTTGCATGCATGTGCAGAACCTTGTTAAAAATAGGCACACACATCCTCAAGTCTGCTGTAGAACCCCTATTGGCTCAGGCTCTCAAGTTTTCAAATATTTTCTCTGTGCACTATGCATTTATATTAATTCCCTGGCTTCCAGAAATAGCTCTACAGAGTGTGTATGATATACTGCACATACGTAGTGCATGAAAATTGCTATTTGCCTCTCTATGAAAGCAAAGTATATAAAGAACTTTAATATAACCACATACTTATCTTCTGAAGCGCATTCAACATTTTTCAGAATTAGGCTATTTTGTTCCCATGTGTTTTTCTCAGGATTTGGTACTTCTATTTTTCGTGCCATTAAACATATGGTCTCATCAGGTAACGGCTGACTTCTCAGATAATTCCTCTGTAAACAGGACTCAAGTGGACAGTCTAAAAATAACTGGCAGAAGCCCAGTGAATCTAAAAAAATTCACAAAATGTTTGCTTTGAAGAAAATAGTAATTTTAAAGTGAAACTAATACTTTCTGAAAACAATGTGTGAGAAATAGAGAAACTTTATATAAACTAGAGGTGGCCTATAATGCAGTCAGAGAAACTAATCAGAGCCTGTACTTTATTTTTAAATATTTTAGCCATTTAGAATGTATTTAACCATTAAGTAACATCCAAAATGGGCTAAGCAATTAAAGTTCACTGAATCTGCAGAATAATTATTTGCTATAAAACATGAAACTGATGCATGTAAAGGACACAAAAAAATTACATTTGCGAGCTAGCTGGTATACTTCATATCTCATGCTTTGATAATAAAAGTTGTCATCCAAAACAAAATACAATGGTCTGGAAGTGGTTGTATTTATTAAGTAATGACAAGATTTGGCATCTTGTATTTCTGAAGATATTAATCCTTGTTCTTTCAAACAGGAAACAAAACTTTTCCATGTTGCTTCAGTTCTGCTTGTTGGAGCACACAAATGATCTCCACTCGTAAGAGCCTGTAAGAAGTGTTCAAGGTACACTAACAGTTCATGTCGGTACAATTTCCAGCGAGACAGCTATGAAAAAAACAAAGGATTTCATATTTATTATTAATGTTTAATTTAACAAATATGAACTCCCGCCCCCTATGCTTATCATGTTCCTTCCAGTTTGGCATTATGACTGTTCTTGTGAGTCCTTTCTTCTTCAGCCTTCCACTTTCCTTCATGCTGCCTACTACCCACACCATAGCCTTCCAATTCCATATAGGCCTACAACTTTCCTTCCTCATGGCCACCTTTGTAGCAAAAGCCCTAATTCAGCACACATTTAACATCAGGCATGTTAAACATGTTTAAGCATATTAAGCATGTTTAACATCAGGCATATGCTAACATGTGTTTTCTTAATAATGATTTAAACATGTCCTTAACTGCTTTGCTGAATCAGTGCCCAAAGGTTGATCGCCTTAGACATTTTCATGTCTTTGTGCTTGCACTATGTGCAGTGTCAGGTGCTATGTTGATTTCAGTTTGGATACAAGCTCTTCAGCCAGAGAACTTGGGACCATCCCTACTTGTATGATCAGGTTCTCATGTACTTCAAAGGAAGGAGGCCTCTTGTTGCTGTCTAATTCACTCATATTTAGATATGGCAGTAGATTTAACACTGGCTCAAACCTCAATACTTAGATTCCGGAGTGAAGTTAAGGTAAATTTTGACATTACCACTGAATCTCTTTGTTCTGGTGTTTAAGAAAGAAATGCTTAGCTAAAATGAGAGCTGCTGGGCAGAGACAACTGTGGTCCCTCTGTGTTTAAACTATTTATCACCATCTTCCCCTCCCTCTCCTCATCCCTCATAGCAGTTGGGGTCTGCATGTGCTCTGCAGAGAAATGCAGAAAGAGAGATAAAACAGAATGGAAATGGCAAGACATGGATCAGAAGTGAAGAGATGAAGGAGGAGGTGGTAACAGATTGCAGGACCTTTGCTCACAATCTCCTTTGATTTCAATATAAATGGGATATGCTTAGCTTCTCTCAGGATTTGGCCTTGGCTAGGGGAGGGCAGGACTGTTTTTAAAGCTCTGCCCTTGGGTCACCTTCCCTAGCAGCTGTCCCCAGAAGAACCTCTCCCCCCAGTTTGGGGTAGAAATTCCCAGGCTCAGCTGTGATATTGCTCTGTGGTCAGCACAGGATGGGAACAAAAAAAAAAAAAATATGGGCTGGTGTGTGTGTTACCCCGTTGAGCTCAGAGGTATCAGGAAGAGTAAGTGGCCCTCTGAGGAAGAAGAGGAGTGTGCACAAGGTGGCACCTGTGGGTTGAAAATAACACTGCCGCTTTAGACACTACAGAAGCAATGCCTGGGATACAGCCTGCAAGGGAGGGGGCAGAGGGCCATTTGAGGGGGAGAGGAAGGCAGCTCTGTGCTTAGCACTGCCTGGGATACAGCTGCCACGAGGGGAAGGGACAGTCCTGTCCTCAGCACTGGGGAGGGGCAGTGCCCGCGATACAGCTGCCATGGGGGGAGGGGACAGCCATGTCCTCTCACTGGGGAGGGGCAGTGCCTGCGATACAGCTGCCATGTGGGGAGGGGACAGCCATGTCCTCTCACTGGGGAGGGGCAGTGCCCGCGATACAGCTGCCATGGGGGGA
>ML677335.1:4285258-4348945 GCA_007922305.1 Dermatemys mawii | reverse complement strand
TCTCACTGGGGAGGGGCAGTGCCCGCGATACAGCTGCCATGGGGGGAGGGGACAGTCCTGTCCTCAGCACTGGGGAGGGGCAGTGCCCGCGATACACCCCGCCTTGAGTGGAGCAAGGGCCGCGCACGCGCCCCAGTCGCTCGAGGCGGGGCGGGGCGGGGCGGTCAGTTTCCCGTGGCCGCTGCACTTGGCAATGGAAACGTTCTATGGCTACGCAAAGAAGCGCTGGCCAATAAAGGGGAGGATATCAGTCTACGCTAACCAATAGGAAGGGCAAAATCTGTACTGACCAATGGGTGTTGTTCTACGAGCCCCGCTTCTGTCTCTGGTTGGCTAAAGGCCTCCTGCGGAATGAGGTCATCGTAGGTCAGGAGGGCACAGTCCCAGTCTCGGCCCCCGCGCCGCCGTAGGCTGTGGCACAGCGCGCGCGCTAAAGTGGACTTGCCCGCCGCCGGCAGCCCGCACAAGATGCACACGCCCAGCCGTCGGATCCCGGCAGCTGCCATCGGGGCGGGGCAACTGACAGCGAGCGCCTCCGTATCGGCAGGGGACGACTCAACGGAGCGCGCCTGTGGGCACCCGCGTGCAGCGGGCACGCCACCCCGTGCGCGCGCCGTCGTCAGCACGGGGCACGCTGGCTTTTCAAAAAACACGCATGCGCGCGTGGCATCGTCTTGCCTCTATGCGCGTGCGCAGTGTCGCCAGTTTCCAGTCCCGTACGCGGGTTGTATCGTCATTCCCGCGTAGACGTTCGGGAGGTCGCTGCGCGCCGGCGCGGACAGGCGCTGGGGCTGTGAGGGGTTCTCGTCCCTCTCCCCCCTCCCCCGTTCATAGCCGTGAGGGAAGAACGGCTGTGGAACGCCCTTGCCTGGGGCGGCGCCCAGGGGAGCCGCGGGGCTGCAGGTGCTTTGGGACGTTCCCTTCCGCCCAGCACCGGCCCAGCGGCTGCCCTGCCGGCAGGGGGTGGAGGAGCCGCCCAGCCTCGCCTCCTGGGCTGTCCCATCTCCCAGCGCCGGCCGCTGTTGGGTTCTTCTGCGCGTTTCAACCATACGAAGTTTTCCTTTACATCAGGGGTGGGCAACCTTTGGCCTGAGGGGCACATTGAGGCTCAAAATTGTATCGAGGGCCGGGTTGGGAAGGTCGTGCCTCCCCAACAACCTGGCCCTGCCCCCATCTGATACCACCCCGCTTCCTGCCCCCCTAAAAATCCACACCCCCTCCTTGTCCTCTGACCGCTCCCCCCCTGAGCACAGCAAGTCTGAGGGCTGTAAAGTGCTAGTGCGGACAGGCTCTGAGCGCTGGAAGCCAAGCTCCTGGAGGTGTGTTACCAGGAGCGCTGGGAGAGCTCTCTTCCAGCACCTGCACGTGACCACACGTCACCTTCAAAGCGCTGCCACGTGATCCATTCCCAGTTTCTGGCAAACGGAGCCAGGGACACCATCCCTGCCCATTCTGGCTAATAGCCATTGATGGATCTATCCTCCATGAATTTTTTGAACCATTATAACCTTGGCCTTCACAACATTCTCTGGCAAGAAGTTTCGCAGGTTGACTGTGTTGTATGAAGAAATACTTTTCTATTTGTATTAAACCTGCTGCCCATTAATTTCATTTAGTGACCTCTAATTTGTGTGTTATGAGGAGTTAACACTTCTGTATTTACTTTCTCCATGCCAGTCATGATTTTATAGATCTCATATAGATATAGATCATATCGGCCCTGAGTCATCTCTTCCAAGCTGAAAAGTCCCAGTCTTCTTATTCTCTCCTCAGATGGAAGCCATTCCCTACCCCTAATAATTTTTGTTGCCCTTTTCTGAACCTTTTCCAATTCCAATATATCTTTTTTGCAAGGGGCAACTACAGCTGCACACAGTGTTCAAGATGTGGGCATGGATTTATACAGAGGAGATATATTTTCTTTCTTAATGATTCCCAACATTGTTTGCCTTTTTGATTGCTGCAGCACAATGAGGTGATGTTTTCAGAGAATTATCCACAAAGACTCCAAGATCTCTTGAGTGGTAACAGCTAATTTAGACCGCATCATTTTATATCTATAGTTGGGATTATGTTTTCCAATATGCATTACTTTGCATTTATCAGCACTAAATTTTATCTGGCATTTTGTTGCCCAGTCACCCAGTTCTGAGAGATCCGTTTGTAGCTCTTTGCAGTCTGCTTGGGATTTAACTATTTTGAGTAGTTTCCATCCTCTCCTCCTCATTAAGATATAGGGAATCTATATTAAGTGGGTTAAGACCAGTCATTTATTTCATTTGTGAATTACCACAGGTAGATGGCAGTAGTGATCCTCATACTGCACCTTTTTCTTAACCACTTCAGTGTAAAAAAATAAATAAATCTGTGAAACATTATTATATAGCTTGAAGACATATTTTCAAACAAATGCTCTCAAATAAACTATCTTTCCATTAATTCATTTTCCAGAAGTTGTTGCAATCAGAATATATATGCCCATTGTAAAAAACATACCTACATATACTCAGAAAATGATAGCTATGTACATATTTTTACCCTTTAATGTTACGTGTTTCACAAGTATTGATTTATCATACTAAAGCACTTAAAATAAGATGCTGGAGAGAAAAATTCTTCTGTCAGTACCACAGACAGTATCTTGAACAATACATTTGAAGTCTTCAGGTGAAGGATTTTGGTTTGAGCCCATATATAGTGATTTTATACATGCAAAATGTGCATCCTTAGGTACTTTGACAGAAAACCACACTTTCACAGAACTTTAATACTTTTAAAACAAAATCAGGAACAAACATTTCCTTCTGTGATTTTAAAAGTGCACTTCTACTTTACTTCATACACTATTTTATTAATGTACATGAATAATAGGATATATTTTTATTTATGTTTAATATGGGAGTTACTGAAATTCTAAGAGACACATTCTGACACTGCACAGGGAATTGCTTGAGTCAATTCCCTTAACAAGGTGGGAATAACAAAATGCTCCTTGAAACACTGGCTAGTTTATTTCCATAATAAATTAGATGTGTTAATGCTATTACAACCAATATAGGTATGAACTATTCATTTTTAACCAGATTTAGTTTGAAATAAATTATAATGCAAGTTTTCAGTAAACATTTTTTTCCATATCAGAAGTACCAGAGCAAATGATTTACTGATTCCTGATATATATACTATTAGAGGACAAAATTGACAACTTTTATATTTCTTACATTCAAAAAATAAAAATAATATTAAATATGCTAACATTAACAACTTGTGCTAAGATGCTACCAGCATGTAGTACTGTTCTTATTAAAACAATAAGCAATAAGTTAAGAATGGGCACATATTTAATATACCCAAGAAATAATACTTTCCTTCCATAGACTGAGAAATTACAAATGGAAGAGACTTATTAGGTCATCTAATTCATCTCCTTGTCAGTGCTGAGTTTTGTTTTTCTACAGTATATTTTCTGTTTCATTGTCTGGTTCAATTGCAAAATGACAATGTAGGGGTTTCCACTATTCCTTTGGGAGACTATTCCATAGTTTAATAGATTTTAGGATGTTAGTCTATGCCCTCAAGATTCACACATGAGGTGGGCCCACCAATCAGATCTCACCATTCTATGTGTAACAGTATCTTTGCTATAGTGCTCCCTTCCCTAGGGAGGGGTGACTGAGCACAGAAAGCAGATCAGATAGTAGTGAGACCTATGCTGGGAGGGGGAAGGGATCAGAGAAATGTACATTGTTGCCCCACCAGCCTTAATGGAAATTCCTCTGAGAAGAATAAAACAAACTCAGTTCTTACTCAGCTTTCCTACACCTTAGGTGTCTCACACAGACTCAGGAAAGAAAGATACGGTCCATAACTGGGAAATCTTCCTGATATTCAGCCTGAAGTGTCCTTTGGTTAATTTATTTTATCATTCCTATCACTTTGAATCACCTTAAACATTTTCTCTTTTTCCACTGTGTTTTCATCCTGGATATATGTAATAGATTTTCCATGCCCTCATTCCATTAGCTGTCCATTTTGCCAAACTCTGTGCAATTTTAGTTATTTTCTTTTAAATGAATACTCCTTGTTAATAGTGTCACAATTAGAACTACAAGACTATAATCTGTTAATTTTAGAGAAGAAGGTATTCCTAGAAATCTCAGATTGTAATTACCAGGAAACATTTAATATGTAGTTAAGCAGCTAATTTTTTTTCCTGATATGATTTGTAAATAAGATAGTATACAAGGATATGCATAATAAAGTAAAAATTAGTACTGAGGTTATGGATTCATTATTTATACCCACATTTATTCTTTAAAGAGATTCCTTCATTATAATCTCTTCATGAGAATTGTTTTGTTGATTTGTAATAGTTGAGTTTAAATGTACTATTGCTAATAAGTCTCACCACTGCTCCAGCCCCAGTACACTGGGTAGAAGGGCTGAAGTGGCATAAAAGAGCACTAAAAGCCTTGGTTTTGGAGGCACTCAGAAGACAGCTGCAATGCTGCCTCCCAAGGATCTTGTCACACCCTAGCATAAGAGAGTGATAAGGTAGGGCTCCATCACAGTGGTACTGCAGAGATGCTAGGCAGTGTTGCTTCCCACCAGACAGCCCAGTGAGGTTGTCATAACTTAGACAGGCCTCTAGAGCTGCCTGAGTTACACAAGAGCCTCAGAAGCCTAGAATTAGGAAGGTGAGAAGGCGAGTTAAATCCATCTTAAACTCCCTTCTCCCTGGGTGCTAGTTTTGTGCTGTGCCTCAAAGACATCTAGGTTCTGGAAGAGATGATTATTTGTACATATTGTAGGTTGTAGGCTAACAAGAGCTGGGCTCTTGTGCCTTTGGATAAAAGGCCTGGGAAGAGCTGAGCACCTGTAATGTTCACAGAAGTTGAATGGTAGGTGTTCATCACCCCTCAGGATCATGCCTTTTCAAATGAAACAGTCTACTATGTTTCAGAGATAGTTCTGACTCTTAGGACTGCAAGATGAAGACCTTCATATAACAAAGAAAAAATTAACCATTCTAAAATACTTCATTAATTTACCTTTGCCACATTTTCCCCCCAAGTTTACTCAAGGCATTTGTCTGAATTTGTGAGGAGTCCTAAAAATGGCCTTCAGACAACCGGTCTGGGTGGGACAGGTGGTCGCTGGTGAGATCTCGGAGCTGCAGGAAACTGATTTTGTATTGGCTGCCTAAAGAGGGAAAAATACTTTTAGTGTGTGTTTGATACCATATTTCAGGAGCTGATAAAGATCGTTAATATCACAAGTGCCTGTTACAATGGTGTAATATTTTAAAATATTTTGAATGTTAGTAATTATTTACCATTCATATTATAGTAGCACTTATAGGCTTTCTGAGGTCTCAGCCTCATTTTGTTAGACCCGGGGTTCTCAAACTGGGCTTCCCAAAGTTATTCATGGGAGGTCGCGACCTGTCAGACTCCACCCCAAACCCTGCTTTGCGTCCAGGATTTATAATGATGTTAAATATATAAAAAAATGTTTTTAATTTATAAGGGGTGGGAGTGTCACACTCAGAGGCTGGCTATGTGAAAGGGGTCACCAGTACAAAAATTTGAGAACCACTGTGCTAGACACTGAACATACACATAAGAGACAGTCTCTGTCCTGAAAAGCTTACCATCTAAATAAAAAGACCAACAAAAGATAAGAGTGGCAACAAAGGCACAGAGAAATACTTCAGACCTCAGGTCTTTGATTGCACCTTAGTTTCTGAAGTACTAAGTACACTTTGTCTGTTATAAGTGATGATAATCAATCCAAAAAGCTGGAGTATCTTGAGCTTAGATATGGAGCCAATTCTTTTATTAATTTCAGTGGAAGCAGACCCCACATTCTACTTATTAACATTTGCTTTTCTGGAATTGTGTGTCATTTCAGGACCAACTTTCTACTGGAAATTTCAGAAAATTTGATGCTACATTTTTCTCCACAACGATGCAACCATGTACATTCTCATTCCAAAGAGATTGTCAGTGGCAGCATTTGTGACTAATATAAGGCTGAACATGCTACAATATTTCATAATTCTCTAGTGTAGAAACTGGTAAAAAGCATTTAGCACCAAAGAAGGTATTAATATACTGATACAGTAAAGATATAAGAAGAACTGTTTTGAAAGTTTTTTAAACAGTACTGCTTCGGCATTCCTTCCCCTACAATATTATCTCAAATGCTTTTTAAAAACAGTTGCTCACTTTTTTTCCTCAAGAACTCTGTTTTAGTTTGAATGCTGAGGTGGCTGCATATGATTTCATCTTTGATCAGACCAATATCAGACACTTTCCACAATTATCAGTCTGTAGCCTCTGGTTTGTAAGATATTTAAAGAGATTACAGCTTGCAAGGGAATTTGTACATCTACATGCATTTAGTGTTGAGCAAACAACTCCCACAATTATAGAAAACTCTGGATGACAATTCTTTGATGACATATCCTCAAGGACTGCTATAACTCAGTAAGGTTTTAAAGAATAAGAGTCAGTAACAGAAGTGTTCTGTAGCTACACAAACTACAAAAGAATGCATTGATGTGATGAATCTGTCATTTAAGACCACTTAGAGAAGTAGGATGATGGAAATATCAGTAGGATGGCCCAGGTAGCTGGGCTGGGCACATACAAGATGCACAGTGGGCAGGAATTCTTTCCACTTTCCCTCCAGGCCACAGAAAAGTTCAGTAGCCAGCCCAATGGCTTAAGTAACCTCTGAAGCATGCCTTTAGGTGTTCCCTTTACCCTGTGAGGATCCTTGGATCTTCTGAACACTCCAGTCTGTGTATTTTGCTATGCAGAAAGTGTCATGTTCCTGTACTAAATATGAACTGACTACAGAGCTTGCTAATACATACCAGATATGTTCATCATAAGATCCTTTAATGCTCTGACAAGTATGGCTGAGGTTCATTCAAATAAGATATTTTACAAACAGTGGAAAGGTATAATACAGTTTATAGTATTCTATTACAGGAAGTTCATAGGGAGCTGTGTGTGGCACAGCCCAGGAGATGCACATTCCCTGTATGGTCTCATGTCATCAGCCCCCCACCTTGCATAAGAGAAAAAGAAACGATCTCTTATCTATGCGTCCTTGGCAGCAGATTGGATTTGCTTCTTAATGAAGAAAAATGTCTCTCTAATATCAGGACCATCTTAATAGCATTGGGTGACTTCAAAATGATGACAAAAAAAGATTTTTGAAAACTTCTCTGCAAATATATAAACACTGTAAATATTGCCTATTTTACAAAACACTGAACAAAAGACACTACAGAAGAGAGCTAGGAGTGCGTTGGATTTACTAGTCGCTTTGCACCCTTTGCAATGAGCACATTTTTAAAAAATATTTAAAAAAATTTAAATTACAAACCTTGGAGCCGGAAAATGTGATATTGTAAAAATTCCAGAATTTGTGGTTGCAGGCTGAAAAAGAGAACAACAAGTATGAAATAAAAAGAAGTTACAAAAAAACTATTAATGTTAGACATACCTTTGAAAAAAATCACACCTGGCTAATTATTAGTTATTAATAAATAAATAAAATTATAAATATACTATGGTAAATCTTTAACTGAAAACACTATACACGTTTCTCAAAAATAGCAGAATACTTGTCAATACCATTTTTTGACAAAACCTAAAAAAATATGCCAAATTCTTTTCAGTTTTAAGAGTTTAGGATTTAATAATACTTTGAATTTACAGAGAAGTATCTAAGGATCTCAAAGTACACTGCAAATAATTTATCAAACCTCACAATTTCCTGTGAAATATGAAAGCATTATCATTGCTATTATACAGATGAGAAAACTGAGGCCCAAGGTCTCACACACAGATTGTGGCACTGCTGGGAATAGGAGCTAGATCTCATGCGCTTCAGCTCCAAAACTTACTTTTTCCTCTACAAACTATTATTTTATGACTCAGTGTGTAGCAATTGCCATTAGAAAGTTGCAGTCTGCAGTTTTCATGCTAATCTAGAGGGAGAATAGGTATGAATGTCAGGGCCAGGTTATCTGCTCATCCTGAAGGCACTTTGAAAAAAATATAATATCAGAAAGAGCAGTGGAAGGATGTCTGGGAAATGAAAAACAAGGTATGGAAGAGATGAAAAGCCTTTGTGTGAGAAGTATAAGGAGTAGGGGCCTGTGGCGTGACTACAGGATTGGGAGCCAGGAAATCTGAGTTCTGTTCTGACATCTACCCAAGATTTCCTGAATGATGCTGGCAAGTTACTTAACCCTCTCTATGGCTCAGTTTCTCTATCTGTAAAATGGGATTATATTACTTACTTAAATACTGTGCTGGAGTGTATGAGAGGTAATAAGTTAATATCTGCAAAGCTCTATAAACAATTTATTATTAAATGGCAAGAGGACTAAATATGGAAAAAGGGAAGAGAAATTAGAATGAGAGAAAGAACAAAAAGCAGGAATAAAGAAATGAAGAGAAAAGAACATGGGGAAAACATTGAAGACAGCAGGCACAAAACTTAAAGGCATTAGGGCAAGTCCTCAACATCACGACTATAAAACAACACAAACATTTCAAAATGACACCAGCTGATTTTTTTTTTACATGGATCGTATCTCGAGGAGATGGGAAGGAGAAAACAAAGCTCTGTGTGTTCCAAACATACTTTCTATTAATTTAGTTTATTTTTAAAGAGGTTTCTTTAGTAAGGTCACACTTCTACTATTTTGCTTTATTCCCTAATTTTAAAATCCATGAAAGTTTCAGAGTTTTTTTTCATTTTCTCTGCAAATTCTTCATATTCTCTTAGCATTTACTTATTTATTTTTTGCCAGAAATGGACATATGGGCTGGCCTGGCAATTGTCCTATGTGGATCACAGTTTAGGTCCAACATTATTTGGTCTAGCAAAGAGCTCTGCAGACTGCTGTTCAGTTCCTGTGGGAAGGAAGCATCTCTGGTCAGTATTAAGAGAACTGTTGAGGGTTGTCCATCTTCCCTTTGCTGAAAGGAAGATCATAAGGCCAGTGGGTGGAAGAATCTCTCATCCTAACCAAACAAAAATAAAATAGGCCTAAATCCTGTCTAAAATGGTGTAAATCCCTTCAAATGCCCCATGAGATTCACATGGCTCTAATCTATTATATCACAAAGTCAGACCATACAGATGTCCAAAAATACACCATGATTTCTAAAGTACTGTAACTTTAGTTATCAGTGAAATGTATTCAACAGGAGAGAGTATGATCAAACATTGTCTTACCTGATTATTTACAGCAGTATTCTGGTTTGGTCCATTATTTTGCTTTGGTTGCTGTGTATTGTTATCCCTAGAATAAAATTCACACAATCAGAAAAATGAATATAAATTTTGATTAATTACATTTAAGCAGCAGCGTGGCCCAGTGACTAGGGCACTGGCCAGGGGTTTGGAGACCAGGGCTCGTTGTTTGTATGATCTTGGACAAGTCATTTACTTCTCTGTGGGTGCGTCCTCACTACCGCAGGCAGCGGTCGATGTTTTAGCAATCGATTTCTCACGTCTTGTGAGGACACGAGAAATCTATCGCTAGCGCTGGCCCCGTCGACTCCGGAACTCCAGCTCCCCTGGAGGAGTAAGCCAGAGTCGACAGGGGAGCGAGCCGCCGACTGCTGTCGCCATGAGGACGGGAGGTAAGTCAGCTGCAGATACGCCAACTTCAGCTACGTGATTCATGTAGCTGAAGTTGCGTATCTGCAGTCGATCCCTCGCTGTAGTGAAGACCAGCCCAGTCTCTATTTCCCCTACTACCCTTTATCTCAGGGGTGGGCAAACTACGGCCCACGGGCCAGACCCGGCTCGCGGGCTCCTCCTACCCAGCCCCCGAGGGCTGGCTAGGGAGGTCCCTCCCCCGCTGACCCCTTCCCGCGCGGCCTCAGTGGACCGCGCTGGGGAAGCTGCTGCATCCTCTCCCGCGCGGCCTCAGTGGGCCACATGAATGGGGGGGGGGGAGGGCGGAGCTGCGCAACCGTGTGTCTGGGTCCCGGCCAGACATGCTGCGCGCTCCGGAAGATCAGCGCGGCCGCGTGTCTGGCTCTGGGCCAGACACGCTGTTCTGAGCGGCGGCCAGGTAAGAGGATCGGGGAGGTTGACTAAGGGGGCAGAGGGTCTCGGGGGGAGGGGGCGGTCAGGCGACGAAGAATGCGGGGGGTGGGGTTGGATGGTGCATGGGAGTCCCAGGGGGGTCTGTCGGGGGGCAGGGGTGTGGATAGGGATCAGAACAGTCAGGGGCCAGGGAGCACGGGGGTTGGATGGAGGTGTGGTCCTGGGGGGTGATTAGGGGGAGTGAGATCTCTGGAGGGGGTGTCAGGGGCCAAGGAGCAGGGCGGGAGCTTAGGGTGGTGGGTCTCGGGGTGGTGGTGGTTAGGGTGAGGAATCTTGGGAGGGGGCAGTCAGGGGACAGGGAGCAGGAGGGCTTAGATAGGGGGTGGGGTTCTGGGGGGCAGTTAGAGTGAGGGGGTCTCCCCGGGGGTGATCAGGGGACAAGAAGCAGGGAGGGGATTGGATGGGTTGGGGGTTCTGAGGGGGAGCAGTCAGGGGGTGGGAAGTGGGTGGGGGTTGGATAGGGGGCAGGGCCAGGCTGTTTGGGGAGGCATAGCCTTCCCTACCCAGCCCTCCACACAATTTTGAACCCCTGTGTGGCCCTCGGGCCAAAAAGTTTGCCCACCCCTGCTTTATCTGCTATCTATTTTGACTATAAGATCTTCAGGGTAGGGACTATCTCCTGCTATATGTTTATAGAAAGCTTAATACCACTGGGGCCTCCAGGTGCTACTTAATACAAATATTACAATAAATGAATACAATATATATTAGAAAAGAATACTTGAGAAGGGAGTACAGGAGAGGAACTGGACAGTTTAATTAAAACAAAGATTCCTGTATAGCCACAAACTTTGCTATCTGTGAAAAACACAAATGCATTGGGAGGCCATGTGTGTGGAACTACATGAGCATAATTTAGGGCAACTTCTGGGCCCAGCGTTTCCTTTCTTTTTATTCTTTATTTGGTGATACAGAGTTTACAAGTGTGGATTTCAATAGGTGCACTTAAAGAAAGCCATGATACCATCCTTATATGACAAAACATAGAAGCTTTTTAATCTCTCTTTTTAATTTAATTTACAGAGATGGCATTTCATCCCGATGTGGTGGCGCACACCTGTAATCCCAGCTGTTTAGGAGGCTGAGGCTGGCAGCTCTATCAGGGGATCTGGGCTGCTTTGCGCTATGCCTCAGGAGTCCAGTGCTACTGACAGCCTCGTCAGCAGGTAGCAGAAAGACTCACTAGAACAACATATATGACATATTGTGATTGGTGCTTTCTCTGTGAGGGCTGATGGACCGATCGATCCAGGTGACATTTCATTACCCCGTGAATTTTACATCATCCAATCATCGCCACCAAATTTGGAGAAAATCATTAAATACTTAAGCAGAGGTTCAAAATTCTCCCTTTAGGCTGTGGTTAGACTGGGTATATTAACAACTATTTCCTACTGTTGATAACACCAGGGCAATTCTACTGGTGGTAGAAGTGGTGGGAGCCCTAGTACGGACAAAGCCCCCACAGGGGTCTGCTTTATAGTATTTGGTGACATTAAGACCTGCTCTGAATAGCATTAGAACATGATATATCAAGTGATGAAATACCCTATTGCGACAAAGATGACATTGGTTGTGAAGAAAATAAAATTTGAATACCTGTATCGTCTTCTACTTTTCCGGCAAAACCTTCTCTTTATTGCATCTCTCTTGATAATTGCTATCACGATTGCAATTAACACTGGAAGCACAAGCAGGAAAAACACAAGCAAGCCATCTCTAAGTGATGTATCTAGGGAAAAGCAATGCGAACAGCATGAGCTAATCATCTTGTTTAACTCCATTATGCAAACATTTTGCTGCTATATGAACCTTCTTGTTGAGAATCATTAAGTAATCATAGATAAAATTCTGATCAGTATACACACATTAGTAGCTCCAGTGAAGTCAGTGTAACTAATAGTATAAATCAGACAAGCAGGATTTGACCCAAGATCAGAGGTTGCTTGCCTTTTTTTAAATTTTTAAAGAGATGAAAATAACATGCTAACTTTTCTCTTTTTCCATAACGTTTATTTTTTTCAAGATTCCTGAAACTGACAAACCCAATTTCACCTTTTAAAAAAATTAATTGATTGCACATCCCTAATTCTCATTATTTCTGTGATTCAGCATATTTTCTTCACCACACTGACAAATCAAACATACAGTGTGTTTTTCTGTTCAAAATAAGAATTCAGTAGTAGATAAAAGTTTTTTTATAAAGTTATGGATCAGTTAATTTTTTATATAAAATATAAAAAGGTGTATAACATGCTCTATGGTATGTATAAAAAGCAAGCAGGATTTGGCCCATTCTGCTCATCAGGATTTTCTAAATTTACTTAGATGGGTGGATCAAATCCTGAACACTTTATTCACATGCATGATCCTACCAATTCTTTAAGTGAATAAGGAGCACAGGGCTTAGCTCACAGCTGTAATCAACCTGAACTTTTGTGATGTAAACAGATTTGTATCAATTTTTGTAATAATATATTTATTTATTGTGCTTTTATAAAAATAATGATTTCAAAACAATTATATTTTTTTAAGAAAAAAAATCAGATTTGTTTTGTAGTACAAGCTTACACAGTATAAATGTTGGGACAGACTGTGGGCAGGACTAAACACCACCCTGTCTCTCTAATATCCTGGCACTGGCACAGCTATATCTATACTGCACGTAACTCCCTTTAAGTCAGTGGAGTTAAGCCAGCAGAGGATTTTGTCCATCCTCTGGGGTCCTGGTCTATGGCTGGAGCTCCTATGTGCTACCATAATATAAATAAAAAGGAGACAAAAGTAAGTAGTAGTTTATTTTATCAGACAATACAGTCAAATTGGAAGAGCTTCAGCATCCTACCTATGTGAGTTGGACCACTGTCAATACTGCCACCATAACCTGATTTATCACAGAAAGGAGGAGCCCATCCAGGATTGCAGTGACAATTCCCATTGTTGTTACACACCTGTAGCCACCAAAGAGACCACAATTAAATAAATGTTTCGTAGCATTGAAATGTCATTTTTGCATTTATATTATTTAATTCTCCTATTCCATCTGAGAGATGGGAACAAAGAAGGGTTCCATTCAGGATTGTTAACCAAGAGCCTGATCCAAAGCGCACTGCAGTCAATAAAAGGACTCTCACTGACTTCAACTGGCTTTGGAACAGGGACCAAATCCCATGCTTGAAAGAACATCAGGTTCCAATTCAAAATGAATTTCTTTACCACAGACACTGATAACACCACAGATTATTTAAATGAAAGATTTACAAAATTGAATAAGATACTGGGCCTATGGTAACTGCACTCTTTTCTAAAGACTCATTTTTTATCAGACATATGAAGTGTTTTATTTGGAAGCCACCACAGGTTACAGCCTTCAGACCTTTCTGAGCTAGCGGTATGTAAGTACTAGCACGTACCTAGAAAAGTTTGGAACATTACAACATTTATGGTCAACCCCAGACTGAGGGTTGGTTGTAGTATAAGAAGCTGAACCTCCTCAGGGTTACTCCCTGAGAGTACAATGACACTCAGAGATAGGCCAGTTGAAGTTAATGAGACTCCACCTGGTTGCAAAGGGCTGTGCTAATGGATCCCTTTGTAGAATTGCAGCCTAAATGTGTACATCCATTTAAAACAAATTAGAATTGCCAAATGAACAAATCATATTTAATACATGAAAAATTGTGTGTGAAAACAGTGGTGTATAGCTGAAGGAGGGATCTTGGCACAACCATTTTCCCCCTCCATGTGAGTGATATTGCTGGCTCCTGTGGCAGCAAAGCCTCTATAGCAATTAACCCCTTTTCTCATTTGTCTTGCACAGAACATTGTTTCAAAGGAGAGCTTCTGGGTTTTACTATATCTAGATCCTGTTCTGATTTTTCACACAGAAGTATTACAAAATTCATTGTATTTTCCTCTGCAGAGAATTACATTGCTTTCAAAATTGGACAGCTCGTCTAGTGATGTAATGAAATCTGCTTTGCCTATTTCATATTAAATGTACTATCCACATTAGTGATGAATAGTTTACCATGCATTGGTAACATGAACAATAGATAAAAAAATTGGACTTGACTTTTAGTACAGATTAGAAAAAACAAGGCATATGTTTCATTATTTATTTTTTTAGATCTATTGCACCTATCAATAAACTCTAGAAGCCTAATGTAATAAAAATAACATACTTACAGCACGATCATTACACTTCTGCTTTACATCGCAGTTGTAACCAAGCTCACTTGCATTAACACATTTAAAGTCTACACAGGCCTGAAAAATATTAAATATCCATTTTAAAAGAGTACTTCAACTACCCTAATATTTTTATAAACATATAATAAATATAAAAACAGGAATACTGCAAAATGTAAGTGGTCAGAAACAAGGCTGACTAAAAACACTTGATTCTTCAGAACTCTGATTTAATTTATCACATATTGCATGCACTAGGATATACTTTGATGCAAATGAAATCAGAATATGAATCACTATTTCTTTTAAAGCTTTGTTAAACCAAACAGCAAGCTTTATGGTACAGAGCTAATAAATACTACTCTGTGTGTATGTATATACAAATGAACATTAAGTATTATTTATTATATCAATATATAGACACATGAACACACATATATATAAAACACACAAAGTCTATGGAGAACATTACTGGAGCTGCACAGTTAAACATTAAAAAATTAAGAAATGCCAGATTTACAGTTGCTCACACAGCCCTATTTCTTCTCGTTGTGTCCCTCCAGTGCACTGACTGAGGCCAGGGTGCTATGAAAAAATAGTATGTGATCATGTCATTAAAGTTTGTATCATAATGCATATATGCACAAGGGGACCGCATTAAGGTTGTGTGGAGAATTATAGATCTGGAGTCTTCTTTTCAGAGTTTGACTCGGAAATATTACTAATGTTCTTTTAATGCAAATTTTGTATATAATTTTGTATGTAATTTCCATTTTTTTTGGAACAAGATCAAATAAATTCTACATTGTTCAATGATAGCAAGCTCCCATCAGCACGGGGAATCTTGAAGGCTCAGCATTGCAGCACAGAGTGCTACAACTTGTACCAACAGCATATGCTGGCAACAGCAGATGATGTTTTCCCAGTGGGTTGCTGGGTCTAGGGGTGATGGGGAAGTGAGCTGACTCTCTAACAGGAAGTGGAAGAAGCTGCTCCAACAGTACTTCTGCATTGCCAATGCAATGTGTGCTCCTGATGCTGCTGTCTTGGTAGTAGCCTGAGCCCTGCCTCTGAAGATTTATTGATTTTGTCATGCTGCCAAAATTTTCTTAAGGTGTGCAAGTGAGAAAACGGAAATGGCAGTTTTTAACAATTCACGTCAGTTAAATCTGAATGGAATTTCATGGGACAAAGAAAAGGCACTTCTTGTAAATCAGGGGATTCTCCCTGCTGAATATCAAAGGTTATAGTACACACAGACACTCTTTATGAGACAAGTATTTTGAGTGTCATGAGCCCACGTGATTATGAGGAAAATTAAAATGTGGCTTAATGCTTTTGAAAGCTAAGGGTCTTACAGTAAGATGTATTAAAAAGAGAACTTTTCAGTAAGTGTCACGTATTCTGCAATAATTGCTGTGATCTACCTTACCTTTCCGTCTCCACAAGCGGTTCCCTTTTGAACTTGAGCAGGATCAGGGATATCTGACCCTAGGTCAAAGTCAGAAGTCACACATGAAACACCACCTTGATTGCTGATAACAGTAGAAGCAGGAAGATTTTCAAGACTGACAGGTGTACATTGAAGTTTGCCACAGAGACTATGTCTGTAATAAATGAATAAAATACAAATATAGGGTAACATGAAGAAAACAGACTCAATACAAAAATACTATTTATTAATAAATTCACACAGTTTACACTATGAGCCAATAATTTTCTCTTGCTTGAAATCTCATATGCTAAGAAAGTTTTCCCTTCTCTTTCTCTATGTATATGTACCACATTTTATATAGCTGAAAACTACCTATTCTGAGCCTTTGGGACAGTGTAATTTTGTGTGTGCGTGTGTCTGTGTATACAAGGTATTTCCACATTTGAGTGAAAAGAGGAAACATTTCTCCTGCAGGTTGTTTAAAAAGCAATGGCATCTGACAGAAGCTGTTCAAAAGCCCGGGATACGAAAAGTAATCCCAGTGAAGACAGATTAGTGGACAGAGTCTTGTTGATGAAGAGGATTAATGGTGGCTGATAAATATATTTTAGCATATGGCTCTGAAATTTATCATATGGTATCACCATAATATATGTGTTTGTCTATGGGTATATAAATACACATGCCCCAGATATAGGTGAAGACAGTAGCACTGCCTGTTAAGGTTGCCTGACACTTCTCATTATAAGAACCTGTTTTCAGGTGCTTATAGCTTTGCCAAACTTTAACCATTCCGGCTGAAATTTTGCATGATGGGTGTTGCCTCAGGTTGAAATTTTTGGAAAAATTCTTACAAAATGGTTAAGCCGTTTCCAAGAATGAGGGTAAGGGAAAATATATTGTTTTGTTTGTGTTAAAAAATTTCTGTCAACTTTTTATTTGAAGAGTTTTAGCAGCTCCATGCTTTCTAGAAGGAACTTGAAATTTGGCAAGAGAGTGGCCCTTCCAACAGGGATGTGCCTTTTGCCTTCCCCATGAAAATCTGCCCAAATTTAGCCAAGTTATAAGCTGTTGAAAAACAAATTACAATTCCCATATGCTCCGTTCTATAGCGATAAGAGCCACAGAAAAGTCCTTGGAGAGATTAATATGTTTGTCTTCAGAGCAGGATCTGCACAGCATGCAGGAAATAAGGCATCAAGCTACACATCGAATGGTGAACCACAGCCATTGGGAGCTGCAGGCAAGCAGTTGTAAACAAACTGTCTCGCGGCCTGTCAGCGGATTACTTTGACGGGCCGCAGGTTGCCCACCATTGCTATAAGGCATGTATTCTAATCCTTTAATCTTGTGGCTCTTCTCTGACCCCTCTCTAATTTATCAACATCCTTGAATTGTAGACAGAACTGGACACAGTATTCCAGCAGCAGTGGCATCAGTGCCAAATAAAGATATAAATTAACCTCTCTACTCCTACACATGATTCTCCTATTTATGCATCCAATGATTGCATTTGCCCCTTTGGCCACAACATTGCACTGGGAGCTCACGTTCAGCTGATTATCCTCCATGCCCCCAAATCTTTTTCAAAGTCACTACTTTCTAGGATAGAGTCCCCCATCATGTAAGTATGGCCTACATTCTTTGTTCCTTGATAAATACATTTACATTTACACATATTAAAAACATATTGTTTATTTGTGCCCAGCTTACCAAATGATCTAGATCACTCTGAATTAGTGACCTGTCCTCTTCATTATTTACCACTCCCCAATTTTGTGTCATCTGCAAACTCTATCAGTGATGATTTTTGTCTTCTTCCATGTCATTAATAAAAATGTTAAATAGCACAGGGTCAAGAACTGATCCTTGCAAGACCTTACACCTTAATAATTATGTATGTCCTTTTAATGTCATTTATTTGTGGTAGTATGTAGAGAGACTTTACATGATAGTATGGAATAATGATTTAATTGTGTCAGCACTCTCTTGGGACCATGGAGAGTATTATCTCAGGTACAAGAGAGGCCACCACAACACAACTTCTGACGGAGCCGTATCACAATAAAGAATGGGGAACTCAAAGGGTAGTGTTATGACATGGGTCTTCACAGATGTCAAGAGATCCAGTAGGTTTCACTAGAGATCTTATGACACTGGAATGGGTTACTGAGGGAGGTGGCGGAATCTCCATCCTTACACGTTTTTAGCTCCTGGCTTGTCAAAGCCCTGGCTGGGATGATTTAGTTAAGGTTGGTCCTGTTTTGAGCAGGGGGTTGGACTAGACGACTTCCTGAGGTCTCTTCCAACCCAAATCTATGATTTATGACAGTGTAGGTTAGAAGGACCCATTCTGCAGGCAATCACACCCCAGGTTATAAACTGTATAATGCAGTGTAGTGCATAACTTTGGCCTTCCTATAAGGTTTTTTATTTTTTTACAAGGAAAGGTACGATGTATTTTAAATTGTATCTAAATGTAATTGCATCTATTTTAAAAATACATGTGATGATAGCCCAGACACTCCTGTGCCAAGATCAGCTATTTATGGCTACCTGATTCTGTGGCTTGATCTGCCCCTTCTTCCATCTAACTTAGGGATCATAGGCTGATCTATGGACCGTACACCATTTGAGAATTAGTGAAGCACAGCCTGATATATCCTCTCCCACCCTCTGCGCTGTGCAGCGAGTGTGGTTGATGCAGGAACTAGGTGGGTTAGCTTTACACCATTTGAGAGTTCCTATCCACCAAGGGACCTGCCAGTTTTCCAAGTACTGACAGATTATAGCTCCTTTGCGCGGCCTAAGCAGCACAAAAGGGCTGGTTCAGAGGCGAGAATCTGTTTCAGTTTCTTCAAAAGAACATTTAAGTAAAGTTGAGTTTTATACATATTGTTTAAATTGGTTTGAAGAAATTGTTTTAATCAACAACTTCAAACAGACTACAAAAAATTAAGATTAATGTAGGTAAATTTGATAACTCAGGAAGGCCAAAGGAGTGAAGCATGTAAGCATTATCTGTATAAATATATACTCTACATTATGGTACTGTTTATATGAATAAATGACAGGAGGAAAGATTAGATTCAATTTATACCTGCTGGTCACTTACTCAATTGTACATTTATTGTACTTTCCACCTGACATTCCACAGTTTCCAAATCTATCTCCCTTCAGGTTGGCTATTTCAAAACAAATATCAGGTGCTTTTCTTGCCCCTGTAAGAATAATACCAGAGATTTAACAACTAATACATTCAATAAAAATGAATAATCCAAAATGGCTATTTAAATCCTAGATACAAGCAGAGCATATGAGTGAGCTTTTCCTATTAATATTAATTCTGTTACGCAGATAGTTAAATAGTTTAAAAATACCTTGTCCGTAGATGGATTTACACTGTGAATCAAAATTCTGGCAAACCCCACTATAGCAATATTCTTTCCCGCTGTTACATGGGTAGCCATTCATGATATACACATCATCTGGGCAGTATGGGTATGTCCCATTGCAGTATTCAGGAAGATCACAGAAATTCATTTTTGGTCTACATTCCATTCCTGCCACTTTAAACTATAAATGGAACAAAAAGTTACTCTGATTTATTTTGCAATAGTAGAAATTCAAACACAAATGTATACAATGATTATGTAGTAGGTTCGGAAAGAAAATATGCTTGTAAATTTGAGGAAGAGGAACACAGTTTCTTCATATCAATATACAGAGCATGTATGCCACTCCGGTGAGTTTTTTGTGGCATGCTGATACAGCTGATGAGCTTGATCCTGCACAGCACTGGTTCAGAGTGTGGCATTTATAAATACCAGATAAAAAGTGATGAGTAGACATGGGATGCATGGAAATTTGATCCTGCAGTAACTGCAACATGACATCTAATTACTTCTGCCTAATAGCAGAAGTCAGGCCAGAGATAACACTTCATTTGTCAGCTGAAGATCACACATAAGGCCATGAATCCTCAGACCAAGATTCTCTGTTCACCCACTGTCCCTACTTTAGTCTACACTCCTGAGTACGGTTTTGATAATGTATGTATAGGTATCTAAAGACACTGTGATAGATCCATTTCTAAAAATTTAAAAAAATATTCACTACTAATTAGTACCAATTGTTTAAGTTAAGAACATAAATTAAGAAAAAAGGGCTCCTTCAGCCTACCTTGCAATTTTCACAGCACAGCCCTCCAGCACACTGTGATCCAGATTTAAGTTTGCAGGTTGCAGCATCACAGCAAGGATTAGTACACTCCTATAGCAAAGGTATGAATTAGTGACTCAGTGTTTTACTTTTCTCTATAGTCAGGGGTTTCTGAAGTACACAATCAAACTAAATTCTGACCAGAAGCCAAATGTATTTAGTCTCTTTCAGTGTCTGAAGTTTAGAATTCTCTGTCCTATTGGAAGGCAGCATGCAGTTTGGCTATCTATTAGAAACTAGAGAGAAACTTTCTTTTTGATTGACTGTTTGGATAGGGATAAGAGCAGGTAAAGCAACAACTGCTTTTCTAAATAGAATAGGGTCCTAAAGAAGCAGAAATCCATAGGTTTCTATTAAAATATATTGAGTGCTACAAACTGTTATTTTCTAAGTTAAGAGTACAATATAGAAATTATTTGGTTTTAGGGATTTTTTTTTTTTTTGGTGCCAGAAAAAACTTTCAAATGAACATGGGTTTTTCCTCACCACTGGTATTTGCTAGCATATATTCTAAGTAGTACCAATCAAAGGTGCCAGCCTCATTTCCCTGGGGACGTTCAACCAACTCTCCGCCTCGGGCCATGCCCCCAAAGCCCCACCTCTTCCTTCCCCACCCCCACCCCACCTCTTCCTATCCTGTTCTGTCCCCTCCCCTGAGAGCGCCTCGCCTTCGCTTGCCTTCTCCCCTCCAGCGCTTCCTGCTTGCCACTGAACAGCTGATCATCAGTGGGCAGGAGGTGCTGAAGGGGAGGGGAAGGAGCTGATCCGCAGGGCAGCCAGTGGGTGATGAACACCCATTATTTTTTTCCCGTGGGTGCTCCCATGGAATTGGTGTCTATGGTACCAATTTCCTAGAAGAGCAATTCCAGATATTCAGTTGTTTGAGAGAAGGTCATTAAGAAGTTGCAAATATAAGAGCTAAAGGTAGAGTTCTATCTAGTGCCCTTTGGCTGGAAAGACTTGATTGTGGTGCAAATTTAAGAACTGAGGTGGAAAAACTGTAGGTGATGGAGATTCTTATGTATACAACAAAACTACCTGCATTTCTGTGGTGTAAACAGGCACCTGAAACTATGGCCCCACAGTAGCCAGTCTTTATTTTATTTAGGGCTTGATCCAGCTCCCCGTGAACTCAGGTAGTCTCCCCATTGACTTCAAGCAGGGGTGGATGCAGCCCTTAATGAAAATGTGATTTTAGGCTTGTCACTCATCCTTATCAGTAGTTATACAATTTCAAATAAAAAGTAAAACCACAGAGAAAAAACCCCTTGCAAATTAATGGAAGTTCTTTGTGCAAAACAGGTTGAGATTGAAGCCTGGCTGTCCAAATGAATTGATGTACCATACCTGTGGTGTGCCACAATCGCATTCTTCATTCTTATCCACCACGTTATTGCCACAGGCAGGTTCTGTGAAAATATCACTTGGTTTTGGAGCATTTTTAAGACAGTTTCCTCCACCATTCAAAATGAGATTCTCAAAATCATCGGCACTACAAGTGCTGAAATTCTTGGATGCACTAGAAAGCATAATATTGCATTTGTTTGGCATACACATTTTTCCTAGTAAAGATCAATTTATTTCAAGCCATTTAATAACAAAGTCCTATACACTGCTTGTGTAATAGAAGAAAATCATTGGGATCATTCATTTTTTAGATCTATATATTGCATTTAACGAAAGATATTTCTAGGCATTCAAAGATACTGCCAAAATTTTAGTCTTTCATATATTCATAGATTTTAAGACCAGAAGGGACTATTAGATCATGTAATCTGACCTTCTGAATAACACAGGCCATTGAATTTCACCAGGTTACCCCTGTGTTTAACTCAAAGTGTTTGACTACAGCAGGGTGGGCAAACCTTTTGGCCCGAGGGTCACATCTGGGTATTGAAATTATATGGCGGGCCATGAATGCTCATGAAATTGGGGTTGGAGTGTAGGAGGGGGTTAGGGCTCTGACTGGGGATGTGGTCTCTGAGGTGGGGCCAGAAATGAGGAGTTCAGGATACAGGAGGTAGCTCCGGGCTGAGGTAGGGGGTTGGGGTACGGGGTTGAGTGAGGTCTCCGACTGGAGTGCGAGCTGTGGGGTGGGGCTGGGGATGAGGGATTTCGGGTATAGGAGGGTGCTCCAGGCTGGGAGCAAGGGGTTGGGTTAGGGTGTTGGGGCATGGGAGAGGGAGGTTAGGGCTCTGGCTGGGGGCGTGGGCTCTGGGGTGGGGCCAGAAATGAGTTCAGGATGCCGGAGGAGACTCTGGTCTAGGGGTTGGGGTATGGAAAGGTTGGGGGCTCCAGCTGGGGCTGCAGGCTCTGGCATGGTGCTAGGAATGAGGGGTTTGGGTGCAATAGGGTACTCCGGGGGGCGGGCTCTGGGCGGCACTTACCTCAAGCAGCTCCTGGAAGCAATGACATGTCCCCCCTATGGCTCCTATGTGGAAGCGCTGCCAGGCGGCTCTGTGCACTGCCCCATCCGCATGCCCTGCCCCTGCAGCTCTCACTGGCTGCAGTTCCTGGCCAACAGGAGCTGCGAGGGCACTGTTTGGGAAGGGAGCTGCGCATGGAGCCCCCTGGCTGCCCCTAAATGTAGGAGCTAAAGGGGGAACATGCTGCTGCTTTTGGGAGCCGGGCAAAGTGGTCCCCGACCCCACTCCTCGGCTGGAGTGCAGGAGTGGGCTAAGCTCCAGACTCCGCTCCCCAGTGGGAACTTGAGGGCCAGATTAAATTGGCTGGTGGGCTGGATGCGGCCCACAGGCTGTAGTTTGTCCATCCCAGACTACAGCATGTCTTCCAGAAAGTTAGACAGTCTTAATTTGAAGCCATGAAGGATGGAGAATCCACCACTTCCCTTTGCAGTTTATTTCAGTGGTTAATCATCCTCGCTGTTAATTTTTTTTGCCTTATTTCTAACCTGAATGTTTAAGCTTTAACTTTCAACTATTGATTCCCATTATGCCTCTCTTTGCTAGATTAAGGATCATGATCTTCTTTTGGATAAGCTAAACAGATGAGTTCTTTAAGACCAGGGGTGGGCAAACTTTTTGGCCCGAGGGCCACATTGGGATTCAAAACTGTACAGAGGGCCGAGTAGGGAAGGCGGTGCCTCGCCAAACAGCCTGACCACGCCTTCCCATTCGACTCCCACTCACTTCCTGCCCCTTGACTGCCCTTCCCAGAGCCCCCAACAAATCCAACACCCCCCCGGTCCTTGTCCCCTGATTGCCCCCTCCAGAGATCCCCCCACCCTAACTGCCCCCCAGGACCCGACCCCCTACCTAAACCCCCCTGTCCTTGTCCCGTGATCACTCCTTCTGGTGACTCGCCACTCTAACTGCCCCCTCAATCCCTCACCTAAGCGCCCATGCTCTTTGTTCCCTTCCTGCCCCCTCCCGAAACCTACCCACACTAACCACCATCACAGACCCCTCCCCATATCTAAGCCTGCTGCACTTTGTTCCCTGACCACTCCCTCCCGAAACCCCCCACTCTCCCTAACCACCACCCAAGTCGCCCCGCCCCCGTTCTTACCTTGATCAGCTGGCCTGGCCCCGGCAGCTAGCCCTGGCACCCCGGAACTGCGGGGCCCCCGCGGCTCCACCAGGCACCTCCAGTGGGAACTTGAGGCCTCGTGGCTCCGCGTGGGAACTTGGGGCCCACAGCTCCCCAGGCAGGAACTCGGGGCCCACGGCTTGGGGCGGGGAGAGCCGGGACTGCAGCTCGGCCCGGTGTGCCGGGCTGGGAGCGCGGGGACCCGCGGCTCCCCCCGGCTGCGCCCGGTGTGCTGGGCGGGGAGTGCGGGGCGCGCGGCTCCCTGCGGCTCGGCCGGCACGCCGGGCTGGGAGCACATGACGCTGCGGCTCCCCCAGGGTGGGCCCGGTGCGCTGGGCGGGAAGCGCGTGGGCCCGCGGCTCAGCCGGTGCTGGGCTGGGAGAACGTGGCGCCGCTCCCAACGGCTGGACCCGGTGGGCGGGGCGCGCGGGCCCCCGCGGCTCAGCCCGGCACCCCAGATGGGGAGCGCGGGCCCCGCGGCTCAGCCTGGCACTCCAGGTGGGAGCGCGGGGCCTCTCATCGTGTTTGCCTGGCCCTTGGGCGGAGAGGAGGAGGCCACTGGCACCACTCCCTCCGCCGAGCGCTCGCGGGCCAGATAAAAATGGTCAGCGGGCCACATGTGGCCCGCGGGCCGTAGTTTGCCCACCCCTGTTTAAGACTCTCACTTTAAGACATTTTTGCCAGCTCTTGACTAATTTTTGTGGATTTTGCACAACATCCCTTAAGACAGAAGGCAACTGTTCTACAGTAAAAAGTATTCCTTACCTAAATAATTTAACCAAAGTCTTGAATTTACAAAGTATAGTGACCTCTACTAGCCATACTAAAGTTTGAAGTCTTATTTGTTTAAATCCAATATTTTTGAGGAGGGGTAACCAAAACTAGAATATAAATAGGGCAGTCGATTAATCACAGTTAACTCACACAATTAATTCAAAATGATTAATCGTGATTTATCGCATGGTTAAACCATAGAATACCAGTTGAATACCAAAAGTCACCTACTACAGGACAGGCCCAACAAAGAAAGTAACAGAATGCCACTAGCTGTCACCTTCAGCCCCCAACTAAAACCTCACCAGAGCATCATCAGGGGATCTACAACCTATCCTGAAGGATGATCCCTTACTCTCACAGACCTTGGGAGACAGGCTTGTCCTCCCTTATAGACAGTCCCCCGAACCTGAAGCGAATACGCACCAGCAACTACACACCACACAACAAAAACACTAATCCAGGAATCTATCCCTGCAACAAACCCCGTTGCCAACTCTGTCCGCATATCTATTCAAGAGACACCGTCATAGGACTTAACCACATCAGCTATGCCATCAGGGGCTTGTTCACCTGCACATCTACCAATGTGATATATGCCATCACGTGCCAGCAATGCCCTTCCGCCATGTACATTGACCAAACCAGACAGTCTCTATGCAAAAGAATAAATGGACACAAATGAGACGTCAAGAATTATAACATTCCAAAACCAGTCAGAAAACACTTCAACCTCCCTGGACACTCAACAACAGATTTAAAAGCGGCAATCCTTCAACAAAAAAAACTTCAAAAACAGACTCCAACAAAAAACTGCAGAACTGGAATTAATTTTCAAACTAGACACCATCACATTAGGCCTGAATAAAGACTAGGAGTGGATGAATCACTATAAGAACTAAAAAAACCTAATTTCCCCATGCTAATTTGCCCCTACTGTTACTCACACCTTTTGTTAACTATTTGAAATGAGCCACCCTGATTGCCACTAAAGAAGTGATTTTTCATCTTGTTGATAATAGCCCACTTTAATTGATTTGTCTTGACCCCCACTGGGTAAGGCAACTCCCATCTTTTCATGCACTACTATATATATCTTCCTACTATATTTTCCACTCCATACATGTGATGAAGTGGGTTTTAGTCCACGAAAGCTTATGCCCAAATACATTTGTTAATCTATAAGGTGCCAAAAGTACTCCTCATTGTTTTTGCTGACACAGACTAACACAGTTACCACTCTGAAACAAGGGACATAGGAATCTTTAGTGCATCTGATGTAAATATCTTGTGATGGGTGCTACAACAGTCCCATGCAAATGCCTATTCTCACTTTCAGGTGACATTGGAAACAAGAAACAGACAGCATTAACTTCTGCAAATGTAAACAAACATGCTTGGCTGAACAAGAAGTAGGACTAATGGGATTTGTAGGCTATACAGTTTTTGATTGTTTTATTTTTTGATGCAGTGGTTTTTTTGTACATAATTCTACATTTGTAAGTTCAACTTTCATGATAAAGATAATTCACTACAGTACTTGTAGTAGGTGAAGTGAAAAATACTATTTATTTTGTTTTTTACAATGCAAATACTTGTAATAAAATAAAGTGAGCACTGTACACTTTGTATTCTGTGTTGTAATTGAAATAAATATATTTGAAAATGTAGAAAACATCCAAAAATATTTAACTAAATGATATTCTATTACTGTTTAACAGCACAACTAATTGCAAGCTTATTCATTATTAAGCTCAAATAATTAATTGCAATTATTTTTTTTAATAGCTTGACAGTCCTAATAGGGAAAGTTCCTTTCCAGGTAAATTCTATGATTTCCATCTCTAATTTCTAATTCTGGTGGGGGTTTTTGAGGGTTTATTGCTGGGCCACAACATTTATTCCAGACTAAAACAGCATACAAAGTTTAACTGTGGCATTACATATAAATAATTTCTAACTATAACAGTGATGGGTTCCTTGATCCTGCACAGAGGTTTTCTGCAGAGATATTATGATGTCAGAGATTGAACCCTGTATAACCATGCATTTATTTTTGCTGAGTCTCTCTGATGTCAGATCAGGTGAGTCCTATTAGCCCCAAACCTAATCCTCCAAACTGCCAACTTGATAAAACTATGTAGACAAAGAGGTACATTTTATTTACATTAACTGTAAATGTAAGCCTTAGGAAGGGGAAGTTTGGACCAGATCCAGTGTGTGAATACCATGTTAGGAGCTGGATGGAAATAGCACACTAACATCAATCAACTAAATCCCATTAACTTTTTAACCCTGTATGCTTAAGTTCTCCATAGAAAGCCCATTTACTAAGGTTCTTTGAGGTTAATGGGAATTATACACTGCTGAATAAATCTAATACACATATGTAATATTAAAAATAAGGTAATAATATCTGGAGCTCTTACTTATCCGTACTGTACATAATGTAGGATGCGGAGCACCTTCCATCATCATGTTTCATACCAAGATTATGCCCCAGCTCATGTGCAACTACTGTGGCATGATGTAACACATTGTTACCATTAAGCTAGTAAAGAGAAGGAATGTTGAAATTAATATGAAAATAAAACATAAAAATAAAGAAATCACAAGAAAACAAAGCAATGATCCTACTTACTGATTTATATAAGCTATGTCTCAGTAAATGTGTGATAATAGTATCTAGTATCATAAGGAGAGCACTAATAGCAGATCAGTGAAATTTTTTAATCTGTATATCGTTTTAGGACCAGATTTTGCCATTCTTCCTCATGCTGAATAGTATTTTACTCCACCAGTAGTTCCACGGATTTCAGTGGGGTTCCTCACAGAGTAAAGTACTATTAAATGTAAGTAAGGCTAGCAAAATCTGGCCCTTATACTCTGTCTGCTACTGTGGTATCTAATATTATATGGACAAACCTTCACATCCTAAGAAAGGTGATATTAGCCCTCCCATAGGAATAAGGAAAAGCAAAGGCAGCTTAAAGCCAATTTTACTCCACTCTCCCCAAAGTGTACTGAGTGGAATTCTCATGCACCTAAGAATCTGGGCTACAGTGTACTGTGCATATGAGTGTGAAGAGTCAAACCCACAGGTGGGTCCCATGCTAACATTCCCATCCAGAACATATAAAAAGCTGTCCATTTTGAGTTTATGGACTTACAGTCATGGGGATGTGCTTTTCTAGCCAACCTCGAGCTAAATAAATTTAAAAATATGGCCAAAATATAGCTTGAGAGTTATCCAAATGAGGTGGACTGGTGCATGAAGGAGAGGGATGTGGCAAAAGGAATTATATCATCATCCTCAAAAACTTTTTGTCTTTCCATAGGAAGCATAACAGAACAACCCACACCACACCAAACCAAACCTCTTAGCCCTTGATGACTTGGCTGAATAGGTCAGGGAAGTGTGTAGTTTTTTTTATTGACTAAATCTATACGTTAATAATTGAGATGAAGTACTGTACTTACAGTGCTGATTGATCCTCCAAGGACTTGAGAACAGACTGTACTTACAAAAGCCATTCCAATTGCCCCACCATAGGCACCTCTCCCTCTGCAACATAACAGAACATGTGCACTGTTTTGAGAATGGGCTGAAAGTTCCTTGCTTTCCAGTGAAAAAATATTGATGGCTCTGACCCAGATATTATGATGAGTCAAATCTTGGTCACGCTGATGTCAGTGGGAAATTTCCCACTCTCCCAAAGATCAGGACATGGCTCTCTGATCAATGTGCCTACACCAATGGTATGACATAACTCTTGAAAATTATACATATGATGTGTTATTGTTTTTGAGTGAAGAATAAGATTAAGAATAAAGATTTAATTACACAAATAATTTCTTGTTGGGCTACAATTACAGCCAAAGCTTTAAATTAGCAGTAGTCCAGTTTCTATTATTTATTCTCATTTGCATACCTAAGCAGCATTACAATTCTGATTTATATTATGAGGCAAGTTTTTCTAATGGACCAAAACTTACATTATGAGGTGGCTAACGTCATTTCTTGATCGCTTAAGAAGATTTTTTTCTCTCCAAGAAACAAATCTAGTTAGTACATCTCCAGCTGAACCATCCATTACATTGATTTGATTTTTATCTGACCAGATTTCTAGCCCAGTCAAAACAATCTGGATGTTCAATGCATCATACATCTGAAAATATACAATATTCATTACTTTATATATATGTGAACCAAATTCAATTGAAATCTGAAAAAATTACATCATTATTACCAGTTGAATATTATGTGGACCGGAATAATGGAAGTGTGGGAAAGTTTATTTCATTTAAATAATTAGTTCACAGTACAAACTGGGCCAGATCCTCCTATTCTTTATTCGGCCAAAACCTACACTATCATTTATGGGGGCTGGGAGGGGGGAATGTTACTGAATAAAGATTAGAAACCTGGAGGTCTTCTATGTCTATTAGGATTCCTAGCTATATCCTTCAGGTGCAAGAGCCCTATGAGTAAGGGATCAGAGGGCCAACACTGCGGGGAGGGGGACTGATTTCATTCATTATCTTGGCTGGTTATCTTGAGGAGAGCCTAGAAGTGATTTCATCTCTCTAGTGGTTTGTCAGGGACTTATGAAAATTGTTTATGGCTGTGGAATGGGAAACTCCACAGGCAGCAAAGTAGCTAGATCTTCTGACAGCAACTGGGGATTTTGAGGGTAAACATTGGCCAGTAGAGGATGCACTATATGCTTAAAACCACCTTATCTCCTCTCCCCTGGCTTGTGAGTTCCGTGGTGTGCATCTAAGAGTCTTGTCTAGATATTAATTAGATGTCTGTATATTAATTATATTTTCAGTTGGAATACAATCACAGAATACACTAGCGATATATTACTATTTATATTTCTTCTGTGAAATAAGGTGAAGAAGAAATCACTGAATATCCGTATGCCTGAAATGACCTACCCCATCAACATAATTAGTCAGCTCAATTGTTTCCTTTTGCACAGCTACAGGATCAGAATTCTTCTGCAAATACTGTAAAATTCAATATTAGGATGTCAGAGACAAATCAAATAGTTTAATAAAATGTATATTTAATACTAGAGAAACACATTACCCTGTTGTTATCAACAACCATAAATAGTTCCACATAGCTTGTCTGTGGCAGCACAGCTCGTTTTTTCTGCAAGTTAGAAAATGCAGTAAGTTAATATTTTAATTACCATTAAGTCAAGATCTGTATTACTATTTGGTATCTTGGTTTGGCCTCAAGTTTGTTTGCTTTTTGAGCTTTACAGGGCAGCTTAAAGATCTACAGCTCAATACTTCAGTGGCAGACAGGCTCTCAGAGGTGGGGGTTTTATGGCATCTTTACATCCACTATCCCTCCAATCGTGTTGCTTTGCCCTCTCATACAGCTTAGAACAGCTTCTGGGCTGCTTAAAGTTGCACTTGACTGCAACAGGCTCCATGTTGCCATTCCTCTATATGAGGATTTACAAAGCCCAGCAGTGTTCCAGCCATGTTGAGGGCCCTGAAATGGGGTAAACAAAGAGCTGGTTAGTTACACCACCTGGTATGCTCCTACAACATGGTAAACCCCAGGAAATCAGTTAAGATGGTTTTATGGCCCCTTCTGGTCACTGAAGCATTCTCAAAAGGGTTGAAGTGGATCCAAGAATCTAAACATTTCTCAAGAGAAAAATACAAATATATTTACCCTAAAAAGTTTTTCTCTGCTGAAAGTACCGTGTGAGACATTTGTATATCTGAGAGAATTCTTCACACTCTTCTCTTGGTCTAGGTTATCATTCAGCACACCACACAGAAAAGGATCTTGCTGAACATGTTCTAATGGATAAAACAGGTGTTCAAATGTAGCTGATGTGCCAACTGGCTCCATTCCATACCGTTTGCCACCAATGTGAAGGATTCCCCTATAATAATAAAGGTATGAAAATTTTTTAGTAGAACTTCCCCTCACTTGTAAAGATACAACTTAAAGGAGCAAACTACAACTGAATATTTCACTACTAAGAAATGTACACTGTTACCCTATTTTTTTTAATATAAACAACTTTCATAACAGGCAAAGGGAAAGTTGCCCCTTAATCTAAAATTAAGTGTCAGGAAAGGCTGAGAATTATTCAATTAATAAAGCTGCAGGATGCTGTGGAGTTGCTCTACAGAAACTATTCTGGATCTCCGCTAGAAAAGTCCTTCCTTTTCTACCCACATATGCCCTAATTCCTGAAAGTTGCCATGCTCGGGTCATGCACAGAGTAAGGGTTCTGTGCAGCATGTACTCAGTACACACTGTGTCATGCTCAGCCTCCACCTTCTCCGCCCCTATGGAGCTGAACCACTCTAGCTCTGCTGTACAAAGTCCATTTGTAGCCGGCAGGAGGAAGCTGTATTTAGTCATATGTATTCACAAAGACAACAGAATTGCCTCCTGACCAATGTTAGCCTGCTAACCCTTCTGGGGGCTAAATATAGTGACTATTTTTTTATATGTTAAGGTTTGTATCCACGGTGAAACTATAGCTGGTATTTATCTATACACTATAGCAGTACCACTCTGGAGCTACTATATTGTTCTCCAGAATATTAGCTTTCATTTAAAATAAGTGTCTTATTGTTTATTGTTTAAGATAAGTTATGGTTGTAAAGAAAACCTCAGAAATTCTGAACTGAGAGTAATTAATGCAGAGATGTTTATGTGAGTCTGCAGACAGCCTGGAATAATCTCTCTATTGCAATTAATTTCAGTGACATGGTAACTCAGGTGCCCAGTAATAATGTAAATGTCAACATTGTTAGCTATTTCAATCCTCATTTAAGAAAGGAGAAATGGAAGGTCACAGAACTACACAATTTATTTTGAATGTCTTACTTTGTTGATGTTGTGTGAGTTCCATCACTTCTTCCCTGCCATAAAAGAAGCCAAGTCCAAGAGCCCTACTAGAGATTATAGGAATATTCAAGCCATACCAATAGGGAGCTAAGCTCAAGGAAGTTTTGGAATCCAGGGAACACTCATGACTATATCTGCACACACTATGGCAAATGGTGTCTCATTTTGTCAATTCACCACCTTTGATTCCCCAATCTAATCTGTTTGTCTAACAAACATAAACATTATTTTAAGTTACTGTAACAGAGTTACTGTGCAGGTTTTAGAAGTCTGCTTCTAAATGCAAACTTTTAAACATCACTGCTATTATCTGTAGGGTGATTATAGTGTGCTACACTCTTATGGTACACTGAAACATTAGACAGTGATGCACGACAGCTATTTATTTATTGTTTATACTGTGGTAGTGCACAGGACTCCAAGCAGGGCGTCTCTGTGCTTGGCCCCGTACCCTATATAATGAAAAACAGTCTCTGCCCCCCAAAATTTACAATTTAAGTAAACTATGCTTTTGTTTTGTGAAAATTTTACCTTTCATAACAGATTAACTTTAGGTTACTCAAATTTTTTCCTGGTGAGGGCTGCACTATTTGTATCTCTTTTGTTTGCATGATGGAGCAGATTGCAGTCAGTAGGGAGCTGTGGCCACATGGGGGTTACATGTTCCAATATCACATATTGTGCTCCATCTAGATCCTCCAGGCTGCTTAGCACAAGATGCAGTATTGCATATTGGGACATCTAGGCAGAATTTTCACAATCACTCAGTGTTAACCTAACTCCACTACCATTCACCACTGAATTCAATGGGAGGGAAATTACATCAATGCTCAGCATTCTGAAAATCCATACCATTGTCCCTGAAAAGCAGCATTACAAAACTGTATAGGCTGCACTTTTGCCACTCCTGGATTCATTCATCCGTATGTAAAAAAACTGAGATTCTGAACAACAATACATTTTCTTGATACATTGAAAAGTGAAAAGCAAAAAGTAATACCTAAGGCCATCACAGGTACTAAGAGCAAGCATAGAATCAGCAACTCCTTCAACAACTCCATGATAATAACAGTGTGTCTGAAACACAATGAAACCACATAAATAATTACGTAACAGTATTTTTTCATTCAAGTGAAAGACCTAGACTACTCATTTGCACAATATTTTATTTATTAGGGCCAGATTTTGCCAGCTTTATTCAGTTATCTCAATTTTCTTCTATGGGATTACTCTTGGAGTAAAACACTACTCACTGTGAGTAAGCACAGCAGATTTTGGCCCTTACTTGGTAAAAAGTTGGTAAAATAATTGGCAAAAAAAATTTCCGCTCCTTTACAAATGAGGGAAAATTCCCAATTAATCCATTCCCAACCTCTGACAAACCACATGGGTCTATTTTGTCCATCCTGTTCTTTGCCAGCTAAACCCTGCTTTTAAAGCCTGAATTGTTCAGGAAGCACATTTAAGCACATGCTTAAGTTCTACTGAAGTCCCATGATTGTTTTTAAAGTTGAGTATATACTTAAATGCCTTCCTGAACAGGAATAAAGGTTGGCATGTGCTTAAGCATCTTTCTAGATCAAGGCATCAAAACTGAGTAACTTTGCATATTGATCTAAAAATTTATGTTACACAATGGCTATATAATCAACTAACCTAATTTCAGCCTTTATGTAAGCTTCTAGAGCATCCTTCTTATACACTCACATATTTCTGAAAACAGGGGTTATTGCAGACACCATGTCATCACACATAGCAACAGGTTAAACATACTTAGAGTTAAGATTATAGAATGGCACTTACATTTTATGCCCATTGGTAACAATGACATAAAAATACCACACGTTAAAGGAGGAGTGCCCAAGAAAGCCTAAAACGTGACCCAACGCAACCTTCTCTTATTCTCTAGTTGGTCTTTCAGTGCCTTATTCATACCTGCGAACTCAAGCAATTGTCACTTCTATATCAGGCAAGAGATAAACACAACCAGAATTAATGGTTGTGTATAAGTAGTTTTGTTTAAAAATGTACTTAAATGTACATGTATCCTTGTGAACATCCTTTGGTGTCACAAAGCTTGGTTCCCCTGTGCTAAAGAAACAGTCTGACACAAAAATTGATCTTTAATAAGCACAGTACCTTGATTTTTGAATGGGTAGCCTCCAATTTCCCATTTTTGCTGTATGTATATAGTACAAAATCTTCACTAACGAGCTTTCTGAAAACAAAAATAAACTGTTGCTGTTTTAAGAGTCTATGACAAAATATACATCAAGTATCATATTCAGTAATATATTCTGAGTGTAGTACTTTGATGATAAATTTGCTATTAAATATAATACAAAAAATACAGCTGCATCATTCTGAGAATAATTTACTTTAAAAATATTTTTACCAAAAAAATCCATAAATGTATTGTTTTTTAACTTGATACATTCTTTCAGTTATTGGACAAGTTGCTGGACTCTAAACTTTTGAGGCTGGATAACAACAAAATTAGACACATTCCTCTACCATAATTAACAAAAATAGATAGTAGAAATCAAATTTTGCACTGATTTATTTTTCAGGGACAACTTTTTCTACTGTATTAAATCTCTATTAACGAGATTTGGCACACTGCTTCTTATATACAATGGTGCTAAGTGAAAATTTCATCAGAATTTTTAAAAAATGAACTTCAATAACATTTTCACATTTTAGTTTATCTATTTTCAAGCTAGCTCCTTTATACAGTATTTATTACCACGTCACTTTCATTCTTTTACTAACATTTTAGACTGCTTATTCCAAAGAATCTTCAATACAAAAATAGTGGTCTCTATTAAGTAAAATCCAAAATTGAAATGTGTTTTAGAATACTGTATAACCTACTTATTTTTCTTTAGCTTTAGAATGTATGTTCCATTTGCAGTTTGAATTGAATAAGAGCGTTTATCATCTGAATGATCCTGAAAAGAAAACAAAAAAATCCCATGGTTACACAGTTCCCTACCTGATCATAAACTCACATTTTCTCTAACCAAAAAAGGCACTACCACCACTTTTGTTCAACATTTTAGATATACAACAAATTCACAAAGAGATATATTCTTAAAACCTCATGCTTTGTATGCTAACTTGAACTAGTGGAAAGACCTGGCAGTTTTCCATGTTCACTCAGATTTTTGTCTCTGATAAGATTGGCAACAAAGATAGCAATCAGTACAAACTGAACTAGAGGTTTGTGTGATGTGGACTGAGACCAGCATCTCTTGCCTGTTTTGAAGCCAATTCTGAGAGCACAATAATTCAGTCACAAACATGCAATCTGCTGAAAGGTATAAGAAGAGATTACTCACTATTCTACATAGTAGGGTATATTCTTTTATATAAACGATAGTGCAATATTAACAGTAACAAATAATTCAGAAAAAAAGTTTGGCTAGAGAAACAAACCTCATGTAAATATGTGTGGCGTCTCTCCCTGCCTGTCAAACGTTGAGGGGTAATTATTTCAAATATTGAAAGTCTAGACGTCTGATGAGAGGATGCACCTAAAAATAAAATTTAAAATCTCTAAAGAAATAGAAAGGGTAAATAATACACAAACTCTGTATGTTCACAATGGTCACCACTGAAAATCAGTTTAATCAGAGGCAGCTAAGTGCAGGAAGAGAAAGGATGGTCTCATAGTTAAGCAGTTGAATGCCACAGTAAGCTGGATTCTATCCCTGTCTTGGCCAGAATTCCTATGTTATGCTGGGCAAGTCAGGTAAACCACAATTTTCAAAGATGGCCAATGGGTTCCTCATTTTCTGGGTACTCATCTTGAGGGTCTGATCTGCAGAAGTGCTGAGTGCCCACAACTGCATCTGAAGTCAATAAGGGTATGTCAGCAGACTTGGGCTTGTGGGGGTTTGGCTAAGGGGCTGTTTAACTGCGGTGTAGATACTCAGGCTCAGATCCAGATCCCCAGCCCAAGCCTGAACATCTACATTGCAATTAAAAAGCGCCTTAGCCAGACCCCTGCAAGCCCGAGTCAGCTGACACAAACTACCTATGGGTTTTTAATCGCAGTGTAGACATACTCTAAGAGATCTTCTCTGAACATAATAAAGTGCTATAACATGCTACATACTCTGAAATATTAAGTCCTCAAATTGGGCACCCAAAATTTATTGACATTTTAGACAATTTTGGCTTTAATCTCTTTGCCACAGTTTCTTCACATGTAAAATACCACTTCAGTTCGGGGGGGCGGGTGTAGAGGTACAAAAATAAAGTCATTAATGTCTGAAAAGAATTAAAATACTACAATGATAACACCATAGAAGAGCCTATGAGGAAATTCATAATTCTGTGTATTCAGTACAGAGTTTGGATGGTGTGCAGTAAATAATGTATGGTGCCACACATTAAATGACCAGAATTTTTTTAAAAAAACCTAGATAGCCACCCATTCGCTGAATAAGGCTGGAATCTTGTGGAAAAAATAATATGTGATCATGTAATTAAAAACTGGATCATAACACCTACAAAAAAGGGAACAAATTAAGGTTATACAGGTGACATTAATTCTGGCATTTTCTAACTTTTGACTGCTTGCTTGATTTTGCAACTTTAATAATTTCTTTTAAGGTAGGGTTGTGTGATATTTTTTGTTTTCCCTTCTGTAACTTCCTATGTTTGCAGGAAACTTAAAAACTAAATAAAAACAGAAATTTCATGATGTAGAACTGCACTCACTCCAACAGGGACATCTGCAGGGTTGGTGTCTTTAGATCCACAGCATAGTTATCTACAACTTAAGCTAACAAAGTAATTGGTAGAAGTAGAAGGCAGTTATCTTCTATGTGGACCAATCACTAGGGTGGCTGGAGACACACACCTTGCCAGTCTGTTTCACAGTGATTTGCTAGACAGCAAAGGAATGCTGAGACTCAGCAATAATTGATTCAATTTGAAGTTCTACAGGGACGTGTGTCAGGTAGTTACAGATCCCTCTGCCCCATCTCCTCATCTCACCACTCCTCCCTTCCACTTTTTTCTCCTATCCCCAACTCTCCAGCCCCTGCCGTCCTCTTCCTTGCTGATACCCCTCCCCTGGCTTCTGTCCATCCCTCCTGTCTGACTCCTGCCCGTCTCTATCCACAGTTCCTTCCCATCCTCCCCCATACTTTGTGCCTGCCCCTTTCTGGTTTTCAGCTCCCCTTTGCTCCTGCTTCTATTCTCCCTCCCTACCCAAGGTCTTGCCACATTCCCACTAATGTACATCTCTTCCCCCACCTGTTCCTTACCTATCTGCATCACAAACATGGCTCTTCCTTCACCTTGATGCCTGGGGAATGGCAATAAGGCAACACTGAGAGCACACGAGACAGTGTTCCTGCTCAGATCCTGTGCATGGTGCTCAGCAGCCACTGTAGCCAGGAGGGACAATTTCAGGAGATGGCATATGGGGTAGTCCAGTCAGCACATGGAGCTGTGCAGGGATGAAGCATACTCAGAGCAGACTGAATTTTCGCAGGATTTATCTGTCCAGCTCTAGCATGTGAAAACATATTTTTCACAGACTTATAATCTGGCCAAATTTGGGCAGTTTCACAAGAATGGCAAGTAAACATCCTTAATACCAACAGAACCCCCTGCCAAATTTCAAGTCCCTGCTCCAATGCATGGAGGCACTAGAGCTTCTCAGAGAAATGGAAGAATTTTTCAATGTTGAAAACATAATCCATTTCACCCTAACCTCCTTCGCAGAAATGGCATGGAAAACTTCACTCCAAACGGTTTAAGTTTGGCAAAGTTATATGCAAGTGAAAACAGGGTGTCACAATAGAAACAAACAACTATAGAAATCACTACTTGTGCCACCTATAATAAATGACTTTGCCTTTTTCTTTTCATTTGGTACAGTATCAAAACAGAAGACAGTTTATTAAATAGCTCAGGCTGAGGTTCTCAAACTTCTGTATTGGTGATCCCTTCCTCACAGCAAGCCTCCAAGTCTGACCATGCTTAGAAATTAAAAACACTTTTAAAAATATTTAACATTATAAATGCCGGAGGCAAAGCAGGACTTGAGGGTGGAGTCTGACAGCTTGTGACTCCCATATAATAACCTCATGATCCCCCATTTGAGAATCCCAATAGCAGGACATGAATGCCAGATGTATCTTTACTTTTTGCAACTCTGTTGATTTTTTCCTTTCAGTCAAGCAATTACAATCACTTTTGCCTTTGTGTTTCTAAGCTGAACTCGTGTGTTGCTTTTTTAGGTATTAACTGGTCCCTGTTGTTACTTAAGTGGCTAGCAACTGTGGTCATGCAGCTAATCCTTATGACACTTCTTGGTTGACTATGCCTTAACACTTTCATTTGACGTTTCAACATCTGAATCATATATCAGGTTGCACCATATGAATATGAATGCTGGTAATATACTTTTTCTTACCAGATTGACCATTTTATTAATCATTTTTCTTATTTCATCTAAAAGTACATTTGGTTGTACACTCATTTAAAGGCTTTTTTTAAACTTCATTATTTCAAAGAGTATTTAAAATACAGATAGCATTAAAGTGACTTCCTTTCTTCAGTATTTAGTATCAGTGGCTAACTAGCTAGTGGTTTTTAACTTGAGAATCATTTTAGCACATCTATCATGAACTTCTGCTTACATATAAACAATCTGTGTTAACTCTACCAGAGATTTTTTTTCTCAGATCTAGGCAGAAAATTATGCCTGGACATAGACATACATAAAATTAAATCCATAGTTATAATCCATATTTTATAGTACTCCCCTTATGCCTCTGGGGCACACATCATGCTAGGTGTTTGCCTGGCTGACACACTCCACCCAAGAAGTAGTAGCAAATGCAGTGTTACTGAGTACATACAATTTCTAAAGTTGCTTGGTAAAAAAGTAGTAGGTGTAAAATATTACTACGGAAAATAATTTGATAGTGGAAAGATAGGAGAAAATGTGGAAAAGTAGTAAATAATAATTTTTAAATAATGGTACCCTCCACCCCCACCATTTTATTATCCGGAGTCCAATTGAAACATGGAAGTAAAATAGAAACTCACTCAACTCCAACTGGGAGAAACATTGTGAATTAACAAATTTGGAGAATTAGTACATAAAACACAGTAAAAGGTTAGCATATCACAAAATATACATTGTTTGACAAGTGTAGTTCAGTTTTAATATTTTAGCATGATATTTCATAGAATCACGTGGAAACATGCAGATGATGAGCATTATATAAATACTAAGAATTATTATTATTTATTCTGTAGTATATTTCATAAACATCATGATGATATCAGACTACAGCTCTTTGCTACTAAACCTTCACTAAGAAAATATGGTTTTCAAATTATGGGTATGAATTAGCAAAGCGCAAGTTAATAAGATTGTCCTTCATTTCAGTGGCTTCCTAGGTATTAATCATCTATTGGAAAAAAGCAAAATAACAATCACCAGGTAGCTTTCAATTTAGGCCACAATCTGGAAAATTTTAGGCATTTTTTAAAGTTTATTATGCATATAAGTTGTCTTGAATTTAAAGAGACTACTCACATGTATAAAGCTAAGCACATAAGCAAATTTTTGCCAGATTGGGGATTTACCTATTTTCACAGACAGTGAAATTTAAGAGAGTCTCAGACCATCCAGAGATCAAGAAGAATAACTAGACAAGATAAGAGCTTTGCATGTGCACCCTTTTATTTTTTCAAACATTCATTAACTGCAAACTTCAACATGTCATGTGCTCAGAAAAGCCTATCATAATCTCTTTAATATAATACATAGGTGGTGACAATTTTAGAAATAAAAGTGGAAAAAAAATTGTATCATCTCAGTGTTTTTATTTTGGACTTAAAAGACATCAAACTAAAATGACTGCAGCTAAAATTATCTTGCTACTCAACTAATCTAACCACATCAACCCCACTTTCCCATTGCAATCGCTCCACAGGTTTCTCTTTCTGCAGTGAATTAGATTTTGACTTCTTTTCTTTGTCTTCAAGGTCCTCCCTCTCACTGCTTTTACAACCTTGTTCCCTCATGTCGTCTCCCGCCCCCCAACCCAGCTAATCCAGCAATGACAGCTATCATGTCCCATTTTGTTTGTGTTAGTCATCATTACACCCTATTCCAACGCACCTTCTGCATTATTTCAGAATTACAGTACTTCAGTGGTACAGCTAATAACCAGGAAGCTGGAGATCAAAAGTCTGATTAGCAATGAAGCTTTACATTGATGTAAACACTGGGTTCAAATGGTAAACTTTACCTGATGACCTTTTCTTTCCTTTTATTGTCTACCCACTGAGTTTGGTTTAATCCTTGCTAAAGTCACCAGTCTCCCTTTGACTTCAGTGAGGTCAACAGAGACTAAATTAATTTTAACAAAGCAAACTGGTTTTTCCCACTTGAACTGTGTTCTCAGATAACAAACCAAACGGATTTCTTCTCAAATATAAGGCAAGATCACGCATGAGACAGAAAATTCTATAGAAGCAAGCCAAAGTGGCACAAAAAATCCACAGTATTCTCTTCACAGAGCAGGAGGAGGGTTCTTCAGCACAGTTTCTGTAGACTGTTTCTTTCCTACTAAAATGTCTAAGGCTTTTTAAAGGCTAAGCACAGAACAACATTATTCAGGAGGACTCTCCAATTAAAATAATATGGTTTCCTTCTGCAAAGAAACTTGTTTGGGGTCTGTAACACTTGTAGGGTTTACAATTTCAGTAGTAGACGTTGTAATTCCCTTATAAAAATAGCCTTTTAAAATATTAGTATTTAGCACTTACTGTGTATGTTGCTTCTCATCTTCAAAATATTGATAAATATTAACTAAACTACACAACCCCCTTTTTTCCCACTTGAGGTAGGTATGTATTTTTATCCACTTTTAACAGATGAGAGAACTGAGGCACAGATCAACTATCTATCTTTCCAGAACCCACAGAGGACACTGAGTCAGGGTCAGAATAAAGTTTAGAACTCCAGAGATCCAGGGTCATAATTTTATGCTAATAGCACACCTGTAAAAATATCGAATACTAAAATGTCCAGTAACAAAGCTAATTTTCTACATATTGAATAAAATCTTGCCCTCACCTAACCCATGTGCATCCCCATTAAGTGTCAATAAAATTGAATTTTCTCATAGTCTGTTTTATGTGAAAGTATGGCATTGGAGTGGAAGCATCTCTCATTTATCCAATTATCTTTATAATGCTGTATGATCAGAGATATAATGCATCACCAAAATAATTTTTAAAACAAGTTCTACCTTGATACCAGAAGGAGAGGAAAGTACAAAAAAAAAATTACTGTAATCAAGTCACAAATATACAGCTGTATAAATAATGGTCCATACTTACTACTATTTTGTTGAATCCTAAATGAAAATGAATATGAAATTTTTAAAAATAAAAAAATACACAACTATTTTTTCAGGGAGAATTCCCCCACGTCACAGAAGACCTGAATTTTTTTTATCCGTTGTTCATCACAGATGAGGGCTACAGTTATTCCAACTGTTATAACCAACACTTTCTATGGAGCCTAGCACAATGGGGCCTGGCTTCTAAGCTCTACCATAATACACTATCATACTACAACTAAGTGAAATCAAGGTACATAAACCTGTCTATTGGAATAAATGTGCATTATTAAACTGACTAGGATCATTACACTCAGAATTCCAGTATGTTCAGATGGTAAAATAAGCAAGACTGCTCATTATACATGCTGGCCACTGAAGCAGAAAAAGAACATACCATACTTGCACTCTTGTCACACAGAAGAAAAGATACATCTACAGACCTCATCCTGCAGTCAATACATTTCTCTGGGACTCGTATAAGAATTTTGCTTGAATAAAGAGTTCCGGATCATGACTTTTGTGCACAAGCATAACTTGCAAAAACTTTCTCACTGAATATTAAAACTGAAGCTCACCTGCTGTACGAACTGGCTTTCCAATAAATGTTAGTCCAAAACCAAACAAAAATAAGCTGCATTTTAACATGGTTATTTTCCTCTGAGCAAACACTTCACCTCCTAAGATGTCCAGAAACACTGTTTTACTGAGGATGGTGCTGTTACTAGCAGTTTCCCTTAAATGAAAGATCTTGAAAAACTAGAATCTTTTGTTGTCAAGGCAAACAATAGATACCTGAAATACCTTTTCAGTGCTATGTTAGCAAACACACCCAAGGAAGAAGGAAGTAACATTTCTTACATTGTGCTTATCAAAAACTGGTTAGACAACTTACAACATACCCAGTATAACATGATCGTAAATGCTGACTGGAGAAAGTCAGCTGACTGACCCCATCATAAGGATGACAAGACAAAACTGATTTATTCTAAAACCCTTTGAGATCAAAGACCAGAATTCTGAGAAAAGCAACAAAATACTCTCAAACGATAGTCAGGAAAACAAAGCATCATTTAAGCTAGGTTATTGAGTTCATATGACCAGTTCAACAAAAATGCAGCTTTAAATGCACCAGAACTCAGGTTCAATTTGTAATTGTTCTTTGTTTTGGACTTGAGTTTTTATTTCAGAAAAATGTTTGAAAATATTGTTCCAATGAACACAAAGAAATCACAAATTAACCATATAATCCACAAATGCAACAGCATGTAATTATGGTCTCTTTCCCTCCATAGTTAAACAATAAACCTTCGCATCATTAGTCTTATTTTAAGTCATCCTTTAACTTTCCTGAAAGCAAAATGATCTTGCTGAATTTTTATATGCCTCATTGTAGTCTAAAGTTGAAAAAATATTTTAAATTGGATGAATTGGACAAAATGTTTTGAAAATTATGCATCACCATCTTGTTGCCCTTATTTACTGAGAAGAGGTGGTACTTTTGTTTTGCAATTTTACCAAGAATTCTGAAATTAATTTTTTCCAGATGCAGATAGAGCACAGGCACATTCTCTGGATTCCCATGTAAACAGGGGACTTCATACAAAACAGTAAGACACCTATTTGTGATATGAATTTGTGCTTATTAGGGGGTTTAGACATTGCTGTCTTTACAAGCACCGAACTGTTTCTTCAGCCAAAATGTAAGGTGTCACCATTGCATATTTCAGTTGCCTAATTTTGAGCAGATAAAGTTGCACTACAGGTACTTCAATGGGAATGAACAGAAGAGATCATCATCAGTCCCATCAGCTATTGCTAAGTTTTGACAAACAGACGCTAGAGATATCATCCTTGTACATCTTGGCTAAGTCATTGATGGGCCTATCCTCCATGACCGTATCTAGTTCTTGTTTGAACCCTGTTATCATCTTGGCCTTCACAACATCCTTTGGCAAAGAGTTCAACAAGTCAATAGTTCACTGTGTGAAAAACTTCCATGTTTTTAAAAACCTGTGGCCTACTAATTTTATTGGGTGTCCTCTAGTTCTTGCTATATGAAGAGGCAAATACTTCCTTAGTCACTTGCTCCATACCAGGCCTGATTTATAAACCTATCCCCCCCGCCCCCGCTTTATAATTGCTTTTCCAAGATAAACAATCCCTCTCTTTTTAATCTCTCCTCCTCTGGAAACTGTTCCATATCCTTGAGTATTTCCTGTACCTTTCCCAATGCTAATATATCTTTTTTGAGCTAAGGCGACCACAACTGGCACAAAGGTGCGTGCAGGGGCCCTTCAAGGGACAAGGCACGAGCATCACGCATGGTCACGTCCCCCCTCAGCCCAGAAGCCGGGCCTATGCCCAGGGAAGGAGCACAGCCTCCTGAAGGGGAGCATAGGGGCTGAGGCAGTCGCTGTTAATACTGTCAGGGACTCAAACCCAGACTGGCCTGGTTCGTTGTCTGACCGCAAAGAGACAGGCAACACCAGCAAAGTCCGATAATAAGCTCTTTATTGAAGAGTGCACACAACAATAGAGAGCAGCCCATCTCCCAAGAGAAGCAGCTGCCCATTCAACAACTAGTAGATTTTTATAGACAGTTTCGTTACGTCACAAATTATTCATTCAAGCAACCCACCTCCCCCCTTTGTTAGTAAGAAACTTCTAATATTTCATTACAAGTTAAAACAATACATGTTTCAATATTTTCTTATCAATACATTTGACTAGTACTAGAAACCAGGAGACAGAAAAGATAAATAATCTAACAACAAAATAAAACAGGGAGTGAGACAAAACAGAGAGCTGTTGACATTAAGGCTCCACTTAACAGGGAGTGAAGGACATTTGGTAAAAGATGTTTAGAATGCAGCTCTCTCTCAGGGTCGGGAAGAGCGCAGATTCAACTGCAACTCTTCTCAGGGACTACCCAGAATCGCCTGGATCAGTTCTTGGGCCTAACAGTACTATGGGGCCTTTCACGGACTGGGGCTCGGGCTGTAAAGTTTCCACCCAACAGCTTCTGTTCTGACCTAGTAACGGGCCGGGGACGCAGCTGCGAGCCGCGCGCGCTCTGGGGACGACACCGACAGCTACTTTCCCTCAGGCCGCTTCACCCACACAACCGCCCTCTCACTCCGCCCGCCGCCACCGCCGCCCGGGCCCTGGCCGTGACGCGCGCTTGCTCAGAAGCTAAGCACGGAAGCGGGCTCTATCGCCACTCTGGGCACGCGCGCCACCCAACGGACGCTGGGTGACAACGCTCCTGCACCTTCAGCCTGGACGGCGGGGACGCTCTGGGGATTGGGAAGAACGGGAAGGTGGCGAGCCAATCAGCGGCTCGGGAAGAATGCCCCGTGACCGTTGGAAGGCGGACGTTCCCCCCCGGAACGGCGTCCGGTGGGGAGCATGTTCTCCGGAGAAGTCAGTTCCGCCCGGTTATTTCTGGCCGGCGCGGCAGAGGTCGGTTGGTAGCGAGCGGGACGGTTGCGATGGCGAGCGGCTGCCTGGCGGGCGCTGCGCCGACCGAGGATGGTGCCCGCAGCGCCAGTGGTCCCCTCCGCCGCCCCCGCATCGCAGCTGCCTGCTCCTGGGCCTGCGTGTCCCCCTCGTCTCCCGGGGGCCTGGCGGACACCCTGCGTCTCCTTCCCGAGGAAGCCAGTGACAGCGAGGCGCTGGCACCGCCCGAGCTCGGGTAAGGAACGCCCGGGAATGCAGAGCCATACGCGCCTACGGGGGTCTCAGCCTGCGGGGAAGTGCAGGCTTGATCCGGATCCCGGGCGGGGTGTGGATTTGAACCTCTCCTATGGAGTCCTGAGACCCCCCCACCATACCTTCGCCTTGGAGTGCCTTGGGCTCATGCTGGGGTCCTGAAGGCGGTCTCTGGTGCCTGTCCCCTGGCTATAGAGCTGTTCTCCTGGGTGCAAGGCTCTGCACTGAGGCCGGGATAGACGCCCATGCTCGCAGTGAGCCTTCACACAGGTTCGCCGTTTCAGGTGTATTTTACCCCCGGGGGAGATGACAACTCTGCCCTCATTGCAATAGGCGCACTGCTCTGCTGCTGTCTCTTTTAATGGAAAGATTCGTAACTAGACGTGATTACGTGCTTATGGGAATATGCCCTGTGAGAACTAGCGCGTCAGGGGGTCTGCTTTAGTATATTTTAGGGTAGGGATCTCCCTGTGTTTGTAACTAAAAATATTTATAGCACACACGTTCCCCCCCCACCACCCCGACTTTTAAAACAGTATTTGGGAGCAAAACGTTCTTCAGATGCGGCACAGCCGTTTCATTGCAGACTGAACCCACAGCACGTTTTTAAATGTGTAAAACGTGATATAAATAGATCCCCCACCACTACCTGTAATTGTAGTATTTGTTCTTCCTAAAGGATACATCGAAAGTAATGGGGTAAATACTTCAGTTACATAAATATAAATTATGTAACTGTTCTCTAAGAAACTGACTCATGTTAAATGAAGAGTTCTTGTTTATGTTGTATAAACCATATTGTTACCTGGAAAGCATAGGTTAAATAAAATGTTAAGTTTCTTAAACAGAATGTTTCTTATATTTCTAGTGAGAACTCTGTGGTTTTGGAGAGATGCTTAAATGATGAAAAAGAAACTCCCTGCTTACTGTACCTGCAGTGTGATCCTCATGGATGTGAGGAAATAGTCGGTGTTGGGATTTTAAGTGAGGCAAGAAACATGGAAGTATATGTAGGAGAAGAGTATTGTGGAACTGGCAGGGGACAGAATATCTACACCATCCCGAATGATAGGTAAATGTCTTCATTATGTAAGCTCTGTTTAGTATTTGCTTATTAAATCCATTTGAAAAGGAAATTGGCTGTTTTAGGCTGGTGATGGATTATGTTGCTTTTAGACTGTTGACTTAAATGTAGCCCAGCTGTCTTAGTGAATAAAATGTGTTTCCATCTACTGGGTGTTTCGTCTCAATTGAGTTGTTAGTGGTCAAATATCCACATCACAAAACCCACCAACACAATTTGTGCTGTCTTGGCAGTATCAGCAGAGATGAAGGAATGAATGGGCATAGAAACTGCACTTCTCATCCTTCAAGGTGGGCCCTCCATATCGTTGTCAAGGCACATTAGTGGTTTACACTGCTATTGTGTTGTCTATGTCAAATAGATGGTTAAGGCTGTCAGCTACAATTTTCAGTGAGCTAAAGTATTTAACTCAGTAATAAACCTTAATAGCCATTTAGGATCACTTTAAATTCTCTCAATATATGGCTCCTAAGAGAGGAATGAAAATAAATAAGTAAGTATTGATACTCTTTGTATACTCTGCAAGATTTTGCTTATGGAATTTGGAAAAAAAAATTAAAAGGAGATAGATTTTTAATTACAGTACATCAACATTTGGCCAGATATGTTGCTTGACTTGCTAATTTAAGAACCAGCCAATCAGTCAGGCCAAAACTAGAAGAAAATCCTATGGATACCATGCATGAAAAAAATAGGAATTGTGTGTGCACTTGTGTGTAGGTATGTCATATGATTAAATCCAAACTGAATTTCAGTGTTAAAACTAAAATCTGTTAAAAGATGACCCACTCAGCTCTTCTCTCATTATCTGAATATAACAGCTGATATTTTTGTGCTCTGTAGAATGCATTTATGTAGCATTTACCATATAGCGACTTCTCTGCTCTCATTTATTTTATTTTTCTAACAGAAATGACAAGGCTCCTTTATACAAAAAATATCTTAAATTGGAGTACTCCACAACCTCTTGTAGAATTAAGGTAGGAAGTTCCACAAAATTGTGTTAATTTTTTTTTAAATTACCTATTTTTGGGGGGGTGGGGCATTACTATCTGAAACTCAGATGATGATAGTTAGGTTTATATCAACCTGAGATGTGGTTTGAGTATTCTCTTTAAAAATATAGGTGGATTTTGATACCAGGTTCTCATGTCAAATTCACATCATAAATGTCTTAAAATGTCATTAAAAAGTGTGTGTATGTGTGAGAGAGAAAGGACTGATATTAAAGAAACATAATAATTTTGTAAAATAGACACATTCTAGACTTTTAATTGTTTGTGCACAATGTGCTTAAGTGTTGGCAAGATAAGAGCCTAACTGATTTGCAGTCATTCTATTTCAATATGAGTACTACTCAGAACAATAGTCTGAAGTCTCTTAAACAAGTCTGTTTTCCACTAAAATGACCTTATAATTTCCAAAGTAGTACTTTTTGTTCTAAAATCTTTTTTTTTCTTTTTCCATAGCTGCTCTCCATTGGTGAAAGACAAAGAGTACTTATAACTAAAATTGTAGTACAAGTAAGATCAGTTTCTGCAAAATCTGCCTCAGATTTTCCTTCACTAGGATCAAGCGTAGATCTAGGCAGAGTTCAAACTATGGTGGAATCCATGGGGTCAAAGTTATCTCCAGGTGCTCAGCAACTCATGAATATGGTTCGACTTCAACAGAAGGCAAGTTGCCACACTTTTCATTTATTTAAATTTATTAAAAGGCATAATCCAGGACGTGGTCTTTTGTGTCCATTTTACATGCATATTCCAAACTCATTCGGTCAAAAAGATCTCTCCAAACAAACTTCTTACTATTTCAAACCTCATTCAGCCACTATCATTGTAATAAGCCTGGGAACGTAGATGAGCCTTGCAATGTGCTCTGAAGGTCACTAAAACCAAGGTGACAGACTGAATTCCAGAGGTGAAGACTCCCCACTTAACACTATGCCAGCGAACTTTCTTCCCCTCTCCATTTAAACTGGTGGGGCAGGGGAGGAAGGGCTGTTGGGCTGAGATCTGCAGCTACTGGTAGTTCCTTTTAAAACTGTAATATTATATTAACAGTCTGCCCATTTCAGGTTTTATAGGACAAAACTTACACCTTTCATTTTAGCTAAAAATTAGGTGCTAGTTAATGCAGATCACTGAGTACAGCTACATTCTAAGCCAACTAAAATGTTAATAATTTTTAAGAATTAGCCACTTGTAGCAGAAATCCAGCCTTAAATTAATCAAAGATGGATAACTCTGAGATTTGCACCTAAAAGGAAAAGGTCACTTTCATGCTAAAATAAAGTGATAAAAAGTGATCTTGGAACTTCCGATGGCAGACTATTATTATAAATTTAATAGCTTAGGATAGATAGTCTGTTACAACTGAACTGTCACTACTTTGTATTGAGAATTGTGTGGTCTGTGTATGGTGGGGTGTGTGTGTGTTGTTAAATACTTGTATATTCATTACAATAAAATGTTTTTCTAAATAAAAGTGGAAGTACTTGTAGTATAAACTATTAGATTTAGGCCCCAGTCCTGCAAAGAGAAGCGTATATATATACAGCCCTCTGCACCCACTCACATGGAGTAACCTTTAGTATTGGAGCCCTAATTTAGTCAACTCCTGCTTCAATAATTGAATTTGAGTCTAAAGAAATTTGTAGCTACTCTAAACTTTCATCTTGCAAATGTTAATCACATTCACGTGATCTCTTTACTGGGAAAGTTTCTTTATTTTCTATAGACTATCAGTACATAACTTTCATTCTAATAAAGTTTTCATATCCCATTCATTCGGAGTAAACTTTACACTGGTGAGAATGAAATGGAATTCTATAGTTATCTAAAATGCTACCGAATGCTTACACACTGAGGAGTGGGGTGGGGGAAGAGAAACATCTATTACTTCTGTAAATTTATATTAAAAATACAATTTCTTATTTCTGTTAGAACGGTTTTCCTCTTGGAGACAAACTTCAATGTATCTTTGGAAAAAAGGAATCTGTCTTTGGAGACAAGCATACAATTGATGGACTGCACAATGCAGCTGCTTTTAGAGGATTAGACCAATCATCCAATTCATCCTTTCCTTCTAAAAGTTGTTTGGCAACTGAAACAGTTTTTGAAGATTTAAAAACACATACTGACATGAACACATGGATACCTGGTAGAGAGAATATTCCTGATCCTGAAAGACTTAAAACTATGCAACAAAGCTCTCCTCTTCCTGGAAATGATTTTAAAATTATGTTGTCGTCATCAATGCAAGAGCAAGCAAGTGCAAACCCAAATATGCCCAGTTCTGGGCTGCTGTTTCCTTTTCTTAAAAATTTATGTGGTCAAGTAAATCATCTTCAGCTAGATAATGGGAAGCATTCTGAGAAGAGTACACTAGCTAAAGAGGAAGGCATTCAAACTGTTGGGTAAGTTAGGCTTGATACACATATCCAACTTGTCTTAGCCTGTGGACCGTTCCTATTGGCAATAGCGTGAAAAAAATAAAAAATTCTGCCATGATGACACTCCAAGGCCACATACCACAAAGTCGCAGCATTGCAATTTAAAGAAATAAAACAGTTGTGAACACCTGTTTAACTAACAATGTCAGTCAGCATTTTGAAATGCATTAAATAGAATGTTGTTCATTATTACCTTCATTCTATTCCTGGCTTCTTTCCAGTGGCAGATCATGGTGTACCTTTTTCTGCATTATTCTAGGGGTCTGTCTTGTCGTCCCCTTTATCACATTCTTGCTTTTCCTGTATTATGTACTCTGCCTCCTCCCCTATATTTTTCTCTTTCTCCTTCCACTTCTGTTGCAAAAGTCTCTCCTGTATACTTATCTTTAACTTATCCCACCAATCTCTACCTTTTCTCCCCTATGTTACCATAATAATCTAAAGCTATAGAAAAGAAAAGGAGTGCTCTATATGTGGCAGCACTCTGGTGAGAATTCAGACCTCACCAACTGCCAGGAAAGGGAAAGTGCTGGTGTTCCTTACCTGGACACTCAACTTGAAATGTGCTTAATGGCTCCATTTTTAATTTATGAGCCTTTGCCCAGTAGATGTGTTAAATGTGAAGCCTTTACTCCAAAACCTTCTAAGGCTTCTAAGTGGCAAAAGGTGCATTCCCTTTCTATTTCTCCCAGAACTTATGTGAATGGGGATCTCCATTTTTCAAGTCCTCTCACCTACTGAAAATCTCCAGTGTCTGCCCATGCTAAAGTTCTTATCTTTCCCAAGTATCCACACACTGGAGATGATCAGTTTATTGATATTACTGCCCACTGGGTTCTGAATAACAGCAATGAAAAATGACAGGGCTCTAGCTAACTTTCCCTCTGTTGCAGCTTGTCAGGGTATTGCATTGGTTACATGTGGGAAGAGATTTAGCAAGTGTCCCACCTCTGCCATCCCCTGGTTTGGGTATGGTGAATATCTTGGAAAGTTTTAGTACAATTTGTTAATTTTTGAGACCTTTAAAAGGTGGAAAATATAGCTCTTGCATTTCAATATGTACAAAATTTTTTTTTTTAAAAAAAAAAACAACCTAAATGACAGAAAAAGTTCAAACTTGTAACTGGCTGGTCCTAACTGATATGCTCTTGGCACTGTGGCAGTGGAAGCCAATTTTATATTTTTGCAAACATTTCTTCATTATTTCATACTGTGATAAATAATGTAAGTCTGTCATATGGATACGATGTGTGGGTTTTGTGCTACTATTCTTCTGAGAATTCCCTAACATTGTTTCTCACTGTGCAAGTATGAAAGCATAAAGTGAAATTTGTACAGATTAGTGTGCTAATCTTTTCGTAAGCAGAAAATACAAACATTACCATTTTTAAATATTGAGTACCTCCTCTACTGAGTGCATATTCTATGAAACCCAATAATACTTCAAAACTTCAGTGCCCTTCCTTGAGGCACTGGGCTCTCTATATCTGCCAGTTAGCCTGCATGATCACTGACTCCATATTAAAAATTGGAATGACTATTTATATTTACCTTTCTTGCAGAATGGAACAGCAGCCTATTTGCTCCTACTTGGAAAAGGTCATATTCAAAAATATGGAACTGATGGAGAAAAAACTAATGGACTATATTGATCTACGTATGCAGAAACTTCAGGAACATATAGATACTAAAGTTGTTCTGCTAATGGACATCGTTCAAAACTCCAAATCGAACAAAATATCACAAGAACACTATGACTCTGGAGAAGGACTCTCAAATGGAGAGAGATAGATAATATTTGAAAGAGACAGGACCCCAATATGAATATTTTCCAGGGGCAAGTGTTTATTTTGATGTATTTACAAAGCTTAGTATTTATTAAATTAATTATAACCCCCCCAAGTTGTTTATTACATTTGTTACTGTAATTCAGCCCAGTATTGTACACTAAATGTTGGTGTTCTTAAAGCTTACAGATGTTTTATGATATCAATATTTTTCATAAGTAAGAATTTTTCATGTATTTTTGTGGCTTATTTATTTAAATATTTCTGAAAAGCCACTGGGCATACATTTTGTCAACCTCTACTTGAACTATGAAATATGTGCTATAAATAAAGTGAGTTGTAACTTTTCTATTTATATTAGTTTAATTGTTTTCTGTTTTATTGGCATACCATTACTAAAAACAGAATCCAGTTTTAGTTTATTTTAATTCTTTGATTTAAAGGGTAATGAGAGGGCACTTTTTACTTCTAACGTATCAGTTCAGAATCATTCTGATGCGCAGAACAGAAAGTGGATTGACTATTATCGATGCGCTAAATAACAGGCCTTCTCTATTTGATGCTTGTTTCAAAACAAGCATGCAACTGCTTGAATGGATTTATTGTAGAGTATTGCCCAGAACCTCAGCCCACAGTAGTAGCAGAAACTACCCTAAAGGGGCAATAAGGAGGTCCCCTTTTATATAGGGAGGCTAATGGGACAGGATCTGCTGCATTATGGCAATCCTAAACCAGAGGAATGATCCTACAGTATTATGGTTGTGCCAGGGTCAGGGAGGTAGAAAGGTGGCTTAAAATCCTTGTCATGGGGCAATGACTCACCCTGCAGCGCCTCCTGCTGGTCATCCAGGAGTTAGGTCGTTTTCAGCACAGAGCGCCCTCTGCAGGCTGGTGTCCCACTAGCCCTGTGTCTGTCCTTGGATCCCAGTGCCCTGTATCTGGGGTGCTGCCCCCCTGGGAGTACCCTCACACTCTGCCTCTGGGTCTCCCCATTCTAAGAAACCCCCAACCCTCTGAGCCCCACCTTGCCCCAATATAGGCTACTGTCAGTCATCATCAAGCCCCCGGTCCCTAGGGCAGACTGCAGTGTAAAAACCAGTCATCATAGGCAAGAGGCTTTCGAAACCTGCTGCCTGATTCTACCACCTTTGTGGGCCTAGGGCCAGGCCCTGCAGCTTGGGGGGTTGCCAATCTGGAGCTCCCCAGCCCTGCTTCACTCCAAGTACCCTGTGCTCAGCAGCCCAGGCCCTGCTCCCTCCAAGGCTGGAGAGAGACTCCCCTGAGGGCCTGGCTCCCAGCCTTTTTATACAGGCCAGCTGGGCCTTAATTGCCCCAGCAGCAACTGTGGCTGCCATGCCCTCAGCTGTCTTTCCCCCTGCTGGGCTTCTTTTCTTTAGCCACAGCCTCTGCAGGGCTGTTTTTACCCCCCTCAGGGCAGGAACAGGGTGGTCATTGGTAGAGACTACAGATGGTCTACATGCAAATAGCTTGACAGATAAAGGCAATACAGTAACTCCTCACTTAAAGTTGTCCTGGTTAACGTTTTGTGGCTGATCACTCAGGGAACCTGCTCCTTCAAAGTTGTGCAATGCTCCCTTATTTTGTTGTTTGGCAGCCACCTGCTTTGTCCACTGCTTGCAGAAAGACTAGGCTTTTGCAACTAGCTGGTAGGGGCTTGGAACAAGTGTGGACTGGCAGTCCCCCATCACAGGGGTGGGCAAACTTTTTGGCCCAAGGGCCATACTGGCGTTCAAAATTGTGCCCTGCCCCATCCAATCCCCACCCACTTCCTGCCCCCTGACTGCTCACTTCAGAAGCCCTGACCCATCCAACCCCCCACTTCCTTGTCCCCTGATTGCACCCTCTGGAGACCCCCCCCCACGCTAACTGCCCCACCAGGACCCCATCCCCTCTCTAGCCTCTCTGTTTCCTGACTGCCCTCTCCCAAGAAAGACAATGCCCCACTCTAACCGCCCCCCCAACCTACCACTTAAGCCAAGCCCCACTCCCAATTTGCTTACCTGCTCAGCCGGGTGTGGGGCCCAGCACAGCTTGCTGTGCTTGGTCCAGCACCCCGAGCCAGGAGCACGGGGGCCACATAAAAATGGCCGGCGGGTCACATGTGGCCCGCGGGGCCGTAGTTCGCCCACCCCTGCCCTCTCAGCTCCTCGCTCTCCTAAGTTCCCTGTGCGGTAGCTGCCCAGCAGGCTATCAATTGCCAGCAGTTCTGTGATAGATTTAAATCAGCTTTAGTGGAAAACATTTCTGCATAGAACAGCACGTTGATTGTTTATTGTTGATCGTTGAAAGCCAAATAAATACTTTCCTTTTCTTAATTTACTATGTTAGCTAATAATCATTGTGCAAAATGTTTGACATTGAATACATTCATGACAGAATGAGGATGAGCCACCTCAGATGATGCTGTGTGGTGCTCTCTCACAGCACTTGATACTCCGTTCTTCTTCTCAGTTTATTTCTCAAAAGGGCCACAGTGAGAACCAAAACTACTCCTGCCAAGAGCAAAGTGGCAACCATAAATGGGCTGTGTACGTCATCTTTTTCCGGAAACTCTCTCTTGTGTTTGTCTGTAAATGACAGAGAAAGTTTATCTGATTTAATCTTACAGTTTTTGCCAGTACATGAATACATAGGAATTGCCAGGGCAATAGAGCATAAAGGACACTGCTGAGATTCAAAGATAAAAATTTCATTGCCGTTAAGAATCATAACAGTCTGAGCAAAAAGTGGCATACTGATAAATTTAGTTTTGGAAACAAGAGCAAATTGTTTAATGTCTGTCAAAGAAGTAAAATAGCACACACAAATGCAGCATATGTTAAAAATGACTAATACACAGCTCTGGAGTTTAACATCTGACGTTTAGGGTGCAACACAAAACAGCAGCAATGCCACTATCTCACACTGCTTTGTCAATGTGTCTCAACCGTGACCAGGAAGACCACCAACCAGCTCCAGGGGTAAGAGGATAGCTCAGTCTGTGTTCATTACCATCATGAGGTCTCTGAGGACTATCACAAAAGTTCCAATTGTCGATGGTGTTTGTAATGTAACTACCGAGGCCAAGGCCACAAATTTATTTTACATAGCCTGTTGACCAGCAATCTAATAGTAACAGCTTTCAGGGGCTAGGGGTTCAGACCAAATTTGAACTAGCATCTGTGAAAGTGAAATGAAATGGCCTATTCCCAATTCTGAGAGACATCTGTTTCCCCTGTAAGCCAATATTTTGATCAAGGATTTGCTCTTCTCCCACAGTAAAAGATCAGTACACCCAGGGGTGAAAGTAAAATTTTTGACTTACCGGTACCGGGGGAAGGGCGCAGCTTCCCCCTGGAAGGGGCAGGGCCTCTGACAGAAGGGGGCGGGGCTATGGAATCAGCAGTCGTGCTCCCCCCCACCCCACGCGGCTGGTTAGCTGTTCCTTTTGCCCCTCTCCCTTGTCAGCAACTGTGGAGCAAAGGGAGCAAAAGGGACAGAGACCTTAAAGCGCTGCTGCAGCAGCACTTTAAAGGACCGGGCTTTTTGCGCACCCCCACATCCACAGCCCTGCCAGGTCCCTACTGGTACGGCTGCCAACAGGGAGCGCAAAAGGGGCAGGGACGCTAAAATGCTGCTCCCGCAGCACTTTAAGCAGGGTCCTTTAAAGTGGCAAAAGTGCTGCCGCAACAGCGCTTTAAAGTAAGGCGGTAGGGGCTGACAGGCTTTTTACCGGTATGGCGTTCCGGTCCGTACCACCTTACTTTCACCTCTAAGTACACCATTATTTTCCGTAATCATGAGTATGTCTCTAAACAAGCCTATTAACGTTTATAATAATGATGATCACCACCACCATTAATTGTACTATTGTAATGCCTACAGATCGTTTTAGGACTGGGTTCTCATCATGCTACGCACTATGCAAACACTAGGAAGATGAGGCCCTTGACCCCAAAAGCTAATAATCTAATGTGAAACAAAATGTACCGAGTAACAAACAGAAGAAAAGGAGAGACTGAGAGACCAGGGTGAAAGCAACACAAACTGCAGTTAAATAAGGGAGCTAAGCTGATGTTTCTAAATAATTTGAATTTAAATTTATCTATAAATATTAGCAACGCATGATAAAGAAAAGCAGATTATCAGCATGTAATAATTTTATGACATAAATTGACATAATCTGCTTTTCTTTATCATGCCTTCTCTAAATAAATCTGTAATGTTTACTTTTTCCTTCTTCAAATCCCTCTTCAAGACCCACTTCTGCTTTGACAGTTAAAAAACCCCAGCCAACTAGGTTAACTGTCAAAGCAGAAGTGGGTCTTAAACAGGGATTTGAAGAAGGAAAAAGTAAACATTACAGATTTGTTTAGAGAAGGCACGATGAAAAGCAGATTATCAGCATGTAATAATTATTAACTCCTTGCTGCCATCAGATTTCATTCACAAGCAAAAAGGCTTATCCCTTAGCAGACGTCTGTTAAGAATTCCTGATAAGGAAGCAGGCAAAGAATATGACATACTGAAATGTGATACTTAAATGATATTGTAAAATACTTAACAAGAAAAAAGGCCATAAAAATAAATTACCAGATTTTCTGTCCTCATTGGTTTCTTTTTTACGCTGGACAGGCCCCACAACAACATCTATTTTTTCCTGAGAAGGACTTGTATCCCTCTTGCGCCTCGCTAAACATCCCTGATAGCACCGAGAAGAATAATCATATTCCCTGCATACAACTATCTTGCACTGCAAGTAAATGGCAGCATGTCTGTTGAGAAACTTGAAGGCATTGAATTTGAAACGAACAACATATCCCACTGGTGAATAGTACGAGCTGTAGGTGGAATCTCTTACGCACCTGTAACAAAAAACAAAAAATAAAATAAATCAGAATTGCTCCACTAACACACCGAGGAATCAGAGTAAATGAATCTGCTTTACTGTTGCAATGCAAGCAATTAAGGCAGAATGAAAGATACATGTATAACTTCTTTATAACTAAAAGTCCTTACCCATTCCTGATTAAAACATACGTCAGGTTTGTAAAGTCATCAGAATATGGAGATGCCACGCACGTGTCTGTAAACATCACCAGGTTTGGATCGGAACTGTAGAGAGTTGCTTGAAGGAATAAATCCTGGTTTAAGTCAACATAGTATGGGGAATTGTAAACTGGATTTGAGAAATTTGATGATTCATAAAATGAAATATTCACATCGTATCTGCCATTCTGGGTTTCACTGATGTCACTATCACCTTTGGCAACATACATTATTTCTACCATTGTGTCCTGGTTCATTTTGCAGGTAACGTGAAACTGAAAGTTGTTTTCCCTTGTGATACTATAACCAGAAGATGATGTTCTAATTACATTGGAATACGTGATAGTGTTATTTTTCACCTGTGAAAATATGAGAGAATAAAATGTAGTTCAGGAATGTATTTTATCAAAATATTACAGTGAAAATAGTTGATTATGTAAAAAGACACTGTAAACTTGAGACTTTTAAAAACTAGCTAATTTTTACAAAAATATATAGTTTCCCAAAGAACACTTTAAATAGTATGGGGTTTTTTTGTTTTTTGTTTTTTTTGTTCTAACTACTTAAAAATATTAGAAGAGTTCTTCTGCTTCTCTGTTGATGTTTATGGTCTTTTCAGAAAGGGTGAAACTGACCAACTATGCCAGGAAACATTGATTATACACAAATTTCTGCCCAATGAAGAAAGCAAACAAACCGAAAAAATAGATTTATTCTCCCCCACTCCATTTGCGTAATCACAGGTGTCACCTGTAATATATTATGTATAAAATTTTCCAGCAGGATTTTCAAATTGTTGTTGCACCTTTAATTTGGTTCTGACATAAACAGCCCATTGAAAAATTTAGTCCCTAGTAAAATGCACACCTTAGTCCACTGATTGGAATCTCTTGCCAAAGCAGCGCTGCTTTTCTCTTGCCCAATTCTTCCTGTGTTCCAGGAGAATGGAGAGATTGCACATTTTTGATGAATATGTATTTTGTGGTTTGGCATAACACTATTGGTGATCACCCTAACCCTCACCAGCAGGGTTTAACAAGTGACTATCTTTAAGATGATACAAGTGCTCTGGAACACATTGAATTTGTCACTAATTTGAAGAGCAAGAGCCATAAGTTCACTTTTAAGACAAGGTGTAGCAGGGCTCCCAGAACTATCATTAAATCTGTTTTCCGAAGGCTCCTTTATAAATTAATTGGACTTTATTTTTCTGTTTATTTTATTAGAGATCAGTACATGCTGTGAAAGTCAGTTGTGGATCTGGACTTCAGACATCCCAAAGTTTATGGTAATTCAGATATAGGGGTTTTGTTCAGTCTATTATAAAGACAGGGCCTATTGACAGAGCCTATTGACAAAGTTTGGATTTATCTTCAGCACAAAAATTACAGGTATTTTTGTTAAGGTCACTATCTATTTTTATATGGCAGTATTCTAGCTAGTCAGTGTACACTTCTGATGGTTAACTCACGTAGGTGCTTTATCAAAATGACAGAAGAAAAAAACCATTGTACTATTAGTTTTGCTCAACTTCTGTATTAGCACCTGCTGCTCAGTTAATGCCCCTTCTGCAATAGTTTGTAAACTACTTACATGATGAATTACATTTGCACACCTTAGTGGTCCATGGCCAGGATGTACATATTTAATCAAAGTATTCTTTACATTTTTTGATTTAAGAATGAATTTCTTGCTCATGAAAGGTGTCAACTGACAGTCCTGGAGTTTAAGCTACTCTGTTGATACACAGAATGATTGCTGACTTTCCCCAATCCTCTACAGTGAAGTCTCAGCCCTGACGCAGAAGGGCCACTTTTAGGGATAAAAGGTAGATTTCTCCTCCTTCGACTGCTCTTGACAGATTTTGGCCACATGTGAAACAGAACCAAAGAATCAGTCCCTTCTGGTTGTACATCTTTCCCAGGACTTTTAAAAGAAGGAGGTAGGGTTTAGGGATTCAAATATTACCCTCTCCCCTAAAATTCAAGAGGATTTTGCCCACTGTCTACCTGTGACAAAGGACTAGGCTATGTCTATGCTGCACTTTCATTGACAAAACTTTTGTCATTCAGGGATGTGAATCCCCTTGCCCCCAAATGACAAATGTTTTTATCAACAAAAAGCACCAGTGTGGACAGTGCTTTGTGAGTGGGAGAGCTCTCCTGCCAGCAAAGCTACTGCCTCTTGTTGCGGGTGGTTTTATTGTGTCGGTGTGAGAGCTCTCTTTCCTGCTGATAAAGAGAAGCTACACTGTGCACCTTTTAGTGACATGGCTGTAGCAGAGCAGCTGTGTCACTAAAAGGTACAAGGTACAGAAATAGCCGAAGCTGTTGCAGGATGGTCTTGTAGGTAATTGCCTAACAAAGAAAATTATAGGCTTAATTGGAGGAAATTTACCTACACTGTATTATAGTGAAGACTGACACTTGGAGGCAATGGCTGGGTTATCACGATAATTAGCTCAATAAGAAAAGATACATAATTGGCTGGAATAGGAATTGGGGAACTCTCAGAGTGAGCTGGGTGAGGTAGAGAAAGCTGGATGGAAGCCTCTTCCTGACACATGCCTGTACTATGTTTTGCAGTGCTGGGAATCTAAAGATACACATTATATGTATAGCGTGACCATGCAAACAAGCCAGCAATGCAGGATAGCTGACGGCATGCCCTATGACACTACAAGATGGAGTTTTTCCAGATGGACCTGGACTACATTCACAAGTGTGACCAAGAGGTGAAAGGCTCTTCAGCCATCCATGCTACCAACCCCTTGAGTCATCCTGACAAAGATAAAGTGACAGGGTTCTGTGTTTATTTTAATTTCCCCTCAGGATTTTTTTTTAAAGTCAGGGCTCCTAATTGTCAGTAAGGTAGTTAAACAAACTCATGCACAACAAACATACTGATCACCTTGAACACAGGACGGGCACTTTTAAACCAATATTTCTGAATCTAAATTATGGTCTTTTCAAGCAAATGGTTTGACTGATCATTTTTGTCCAAAACTAATTTAAATTGCTTTGTTCAACTAAAGGTGTGTTCACATTCAAAAGTGACATATGAATTAAGTACATTTCTCACCTGTCTTATTGTACCACATCCATTAAAAGGTATGTTGAATATAACATAGGTTTCCATGATCTGTTGTGGCCCACAGGATGAATCATTCAGAAAAACATCCCAAGCATTGTAGCCCAAAGACTGCAGATAGGTTCTGTTAATGACTGCACGCATATATTGTCCAGAACATGACAGTGCTAAATGATGAGACAGAAGGAAAGGTTAATTTTAATTTTCGATATATATCCAAACATTACTATAATTAAAAAATTGTTCCTGACTTAAAACCTCTGGGTAAGCTCAAAAGCTTGTCTTTCACCAGCAGAAACTGTCCAATAAAAGATATTACCTTACCCACCTTGTCTCTCTAATATCCTAGAACCAACATAGCAACATTGCAAAATATCAAATTTAGCCTGATCTAATGTCCACTAAACGAACGTGAGTCTGTCCATGGACTTCACTGGTTTGATTAGGCCCTTATTGTTATCTTGCTAATAAGCATATTGCTTTATTTAAGGCAAGCTTACCTGTATCATTGTTCTTTTCTGGAAATGAATCAAAGTAAGCACTGAATCCACTCCTTGTATAACTAAAGTCACTTGAAAACAGAACAGTCATTGTATTTGAAGATGATGTAAATGTGTAATTTGAACCAGAACAAATCCTCCCAAGTAGAGGAGACATATACAGAGGACCATCATAGACTTCAACAAAGTCAAAAGTACAATTATATGAAACTTCTAGCCTGTAGAGATAAAGTTATTATGTGTTACTCCAAAGTAATATCAGAGTTAGAAAATAACAGTTTTCAAAATGAGCGAAATGGAGTTGGAACAAACTGATTCCAATTGACTTCAGAGGGAATCTACTACTAAACTAATATACAATAGCATGAACACTTACATCTTTGTTGATAAGCTCAGATAATAGCAATATATGGGCTAGCAAATGATTTGGTAAACTAATGCAAAACTATGGCAAAATTCTCCTCTCAGAACTGCCATTTAGATCTCTGTTGCATATTCTGCACAGGTTCTGCACCGAATGATATGCAATGGAGACAAACAGTGATCTAGAGAGGAGTGTTTGACATAAGTCAAAGGGGTTTGTATGTATTATTTTTCTTTTCAAAATGTGTTTTTCAATGTGATTGCATTGTTTGTGGAATGTATTGGACTGACAGCCACAGAGTTTGAAGACTCATTTACGGAACAGGGACTATAAAGATCAAGCAGTAGACAATCAAGCTTATTTACAAACTATTGCCTTGTTATATAGGGCTGGCATTTTCTGAATGAAAACTTTCTCTCTCACATAGATCAAGTGTGGATTCAACCACAAAACCATGTCACATCAATGCTACAGTAGCTAACGTTTATTTATTCTTCCAAAAATACCCATACAACTTGAAGGACTAAACAATTAACACAGCATATTAGCTGAGTTAAAGATAGTTAAAACATTGAATTTATGCTTGGTTAACATTAAAAAAGATTTTTCTAGTTCTGTTTTTAAAGAAAAACAAAACTATGTTTCCCCCTGCCTTGTGAGCTATTCCAACCTTTCAATGACTCCAAAGATCTCCCCACTTGCTTTAGCCTGACTCCCTTCCCAGTCAAGTGTTCATGCCAAAGAAAGGTTCTTCCAGCCAAGGAAAGTTGGCTAACAGTTCCCGTTCAGTGCTGCTCCAGAAATGAGACATATGGCTTGCCCACAGAGGCTCAGAACTGTCAAGGTGCTTCAGCATGTGTTTAATTTTAAGCACTGGAGTAGTCCCATAGACTACTATGTGCTTAAATGCTTTGCTTGATAGGATCCAGAGAGAGGTAGGCTCTGCAGCATTTCCAGTGCCAGCTATCGTAGAAGCAAAAGGACCAAACAAGACTTTTGCATGGTAGTAAGTAGGTCAGCTAGATGGCCAGATCAGACCTTCTACTGTATTTGGTTGATCGGACACTTTAGTAATGAAATAAAATAGAATTCATGTGAAACATAAGCAATGGAACATCTTTCAAAACTCAAAAATCAAATAGTTTAAAGAGGTCAGTAAGATTATATGGCTCTTCTATGCAAGCTCAAAATATTAAAAAAAAAGTGCCAAATAAATATGGAAAGTACAAGTTATCAGTTTATATCAAGTTCTCTGAAAGACTAAATTGCAGTTCAATACTTAATATTTTACTTACTCAAGATGCTTAAAGATGAGTCTGATATAATAATTGTTCTTTACTTCTATTCTCCAGACACATTGTACATTCACTGGATAGTTTCCAGGAAAGAACGGACTAGAGAATGATCCAGAAGCTGTGGAAAGGTAGCCACCACACGAGCCATTTGTTGCTAAGAGGAACAAAAACCAGTGTATTTTAGAATTCCTTTTGGTTTTATTTCCGGTGAAGATATTTAATCTGTTTATCCAGAAGAGGCTGCAGTGCAGCTGCTGGGGGAAGAGAACAAGGTGGCCATACATACCATGGTGCAAGTTGCAGAAGCCTAAGGGACGCTTAAACTTCCACAATCTTGTAATAACCCCTAGGAGCCATTATGTGCACAGTGCACTCTGGCCTTGCCTCTTCTTGCCTCTCCCATCACATCCTCTACACCAGAGCCATGAGTGAGTGGAGTAGAGTGTTATGGTGGTTTTGTGCTAGCCAGGTGTTACGGGGCCAGGGAAATCCCTAGCTGCCCCCTTCAGGGCAGTTTGCTTGCAGCTTGTCCCTCTGCAAGATGCACCATACCCCCCAAATGAGGGGTAAGGTTCTGGGCCATGCATTAATAACTCCTCAGCATCAGTTTCTGCCTGATCACAGGAATACATACAATAAATCTGATTATGCACAGCAACTCCACATAAATGAAAATGCACTTTGTACAAGCAAGTCTGCGCGCATCAATAGTTTAAATCTCTCTGAGCACATTAGAACTAAGGGTTGCATGCTTATACTGCAAAAAGGTATTTACACAAGTTCAATAAGAAGTAAATACACAAGGTGGTTCAGGACAGTTTGGTTTAAGAGAATCTGCCTAATCAGACTCTGCTTCTTTTTACTAAGCTGACACCAAACATGTTGATGGCTCCTTCCTCAAAGACCTCTAGCTCCCTCCTTAAACCTTCACATACATAAATCCACTCTACACTGCTGTTATTTCCTCTTCTGGTTTCCCTTGCACTTTTATACATCTCTCGTAGAATCCCTCTGTCTCTCAGCTGGGCCCCAGACAATTCCATTTTGCATTTAATGGGCCCCAGATTATTCCATTTTGCATTTAATGGGATTGGACTCACAGCTCAACCTGAGGCACATCAGCCTCCAGAGCTTGTTATAATTAACACAGTGTAGGCAACCTGGAGCCTAATACAGAGTGAGCAGAATGCCACAGTAGATGTCAAAATGCAAGTGGAGTAGTCATGTAAAGAAAAGGAAGATCTCATCTAGGAGTCTCCCTAACAGAGCTAAATGTGTCGCGGAGATGGGGCGTGCAACCGGTAGCCGCTGAAAAGATTCTGAGACACAATTAAAGTTTGGATGCTTAACACAAATCTCAGGAAAAAAACATTAAAAACAATATAAGACCTGACTTACGGTTAATAGTGGTTGGTGAAGTACTTGGAAGAGCTGTATCCACAAAACAAAGAGAAGCAAAATGAGCAAACATCTTTGTTAAATACAACTATAAACTGCTCTCTTAGCATAGTACATGAGCACAGTCATCAAACCAAAGCTAATTTGAATCCAGAGACAAAACAACCAACCCCCATTTCTTGGCCTCTCTCTGTAGTTAATACACACCAATATTTTGGTACAATCTAGGCTCTTTCCTTGAGTATGAGAGAAATTGTGAGAATTTCCATCTATGATTTCAAAAATGAAATAAAATCCCACAAAAACAAATCATGAACAACCATGCTTTTATAAGACAACCCTTGGGGTCTTATTGTGATTGCAAACCAAATACAGATGTGGTTCCAGGCCAGATTCCTATCACATATAAAGGAATGACAAAGAGTCCTATGGCACCTAAGAAAAGTATTGAAGCATAAGCTTTCGTGGGCTAATACTCACTTCGTCGAATGCATCTGACAAAGTGGGTATTAGCCCACGAAAGCTTATGCTTCAATACTTTTGTTAGTTTTTAAGGTGCCAAAGGACTCTTTGTCGCTTCTGCAGATCCAGACTAATTACCTCTCTGAAATAAAGGAACCTCACTCTCATAATGCAAGGACCAAGCACCAAGGATTTTTACCAAAATGTATCCTTTTTAGCAGACAAATTCAAGGATGATGGCCCCAAATTAACATAAAATCTTAACCACCAAAAATATGCAGCTCAAAGATAATGGTTATTAAATAAAAATAATCCAACTTTAATTACACACATCCAATCCAAATTAATAGATTAATAGTAAACATGTAAATCTTAGTCTTACCTGGGAACACAGAGTTATAATAAGCATAAAAACCATATCCTGAGTTATAGGAGTCTCTGTTCAATAGAACTGTCAGTGTGTTGGAAGATGAAAAATAGCTGAGATTTGAACCATTACAGATCTTCCCAAGTAAGGGTGATGCATACAGGGGTCCATCATAGATTTCAATAAATTCCTGAGCGCAGTTCAAACTGTGAAAGTAAGGTAACAACATATCTTTTATAAACTGGGTCCTATAATCACATTGTTTTATTCCTCTGGGTCATTTATTAGTCCTTTCAATATATTCACAAACACTTTCAGGTCAACCAAGAGGGTAATTTCAGCAAATGACCTATTTGTCCAAAATATCTCACCCAGCTCTAGACATAGCCTGTCAATGTACTCCAAGCTCCTTGAGGATGACTACGGTAAGAAACCAAGTGCAAAGAAGGGGCAGAGGGCAGCACTCTAATGCTGCTATCCAGCACTGCCCATCTCACTGGGAAAGGACTTTTTAACATTG
>ML677335.1:4177116-4260258 GCA_007922305.1 Dermatemys mawii | reverse complement strand
CAGGGCCCGCAGCTCAGTCAGGGCTGCCCCGGGGAAGGAGGCAGACGGAGGCCGCGGGCTGCTCCCTCCCCTGCTGCCAAGCCAGGGAGCCCTGACCTAGGGGACAGCCTGCGGCTTCCAGACCTGCCGGCGGCCGAGTACCCCGAGGAGCTCCCAGACACCGGCCGGGACCCGTGGCCAACGGAGGCGGACGCTGCAGGAGAACCCCTGTGGCTAGCAGCTGAAGACCCCGAGGTACTGCCGGAGCCCGACAGTGACCCGTGGGCAGCCGAGGTGGCCGCTGACGGGGATCCAGAACCCCCGCTTACTGAGGATCCTGACTCCTGCTGGTGCCTGCTCGACTGTGAGTTACACCCTAAACTCTAGCGAGTGCTCCCCTGGCTGAGGGGCACGCGGACAACTTTGTGGGCGCTCCCCTGCCTGAGGGGCGCGCAGACAACTTTGTGGGCGCTCCCCTGCCTGAGGGGCGCGCGGACAACTTTGTGGGCGCCCCACCTCCACCGCTAATTCCCTGGTGCCCAGGAGGTGGGGCCGACGTGCGGAAGCAAGCCAGTAGCTCCCCACCACCCCTGTGGCCTGGGGGCCCACTACGGACTCGCCTACAGGTTCTTTTAATGCAAGGTTATTTATTTTTAATATATCAGCCTTTAACTTTCTGTCTCAAAAATATTCCCTCAACTTTATTTTGATGATTAAATATACATTTATAATATCCATCACAGTAGAGTCTTGACCATATTTTAGTTCTTCTGCTCACCAAACCTCTACTTTTTAACAATTTAAGTAGCTACCATTTGCAGAATTCTGCTGATAAGGTTGTAATTAAAAGTGGATTCTCATAACTGAATCTGACACATACAGTCCTATTATGCTGTTTCCGTGTATTTTTAATGAGGAAATATTACACAATCTATCCATAAATCCAAGGAAAACTAAACACTGGATGTAAGCATAGCCCCTCTCCTGAAGTGTAATTGAAGTCGCTTTCCATTTCTCTCCCTGATTCTTGCTATCACTTGTGTTTACAGTAACTTCTCCTATCTCCTTGCATGGGCTGGGTTCTGATCTGGCATCTGGTGCCTCCACCCAGAGTGATTCCCTAGTGTGCCATATACATAAAGGTGCTGCCCTTTGAGATAGTGAATAATATTAGCTGGCCAGGAGTGTAAAGACCAATACACAGGGGGTCTATAAAATTCATAGAACTAACCCCAGCAAAGGAACAGCACACCAGAATCAACAGTATAACAAAAAAGGGCTTTATTGGGAACAAGAAAAGAGGATCTAGGGAAGCAAAGAGTTAAGGTTAACTACTACTTAATTAATCTTGATAAATAAACCATTTCCTCACATCCCAACAATAACAACTTCTCCAGACTGATCCCTCCCTGCGCCTCCCTAAGGCACATGGTAGACTGGGGTTGAATGTCCAGAGACAGTGTTTCGTGCTGTGGTGTTGACCTTCTAAGGTTAAAAGTTCTCCCCTGGGTGGCGGAAGGTGGCTTGCCTGACTCCCTGCTTCCCAGGTCCAAAATCTTCCCATGGGGGTCTCAGCTGGCTCTTGAGAGCCAGCACTTGGTCAGACCTCCCTCACGTCAGTGCAAGAATCCCCTTTGGTGGTGAGAGGAGTGGGAGTTTTGCAGCAACTCCTGAACCCTGAGCTGTGCTGTGTCCCTCCCAGATTCCAAAGCCAACAAACTCCCCGAGTCAGGCTGTCCTCTCATAGCAGGTTGTGTGGCCTGGGTTTGTCACTGAGCCAGTAGATGACTCATCCAAATCACCCCAGAAAGAAGTCTCGCCATGGATTTCAGTAGGAATTTCTGGTCCATTCTGACCCCACTCCTGACTTCAGTCATGCTGGGAGATGTGGTCAGAGGACTTAGGTGCCCATTATAGCTGTAATCCTTTCAGGGCCTGCTGAATTTCAGAACAGAGCTTCAGGAACCAGGAAACTCAAAGTGGGAGTATAACAGTGTTCCCTACTCATACTGGAGTGCCTCCTTGTGGTTCCTTTCAAGAATAGCTTCCACCCCACCCCCTGATGATGCCACCTTCTGTTCTCTCTCTTGCTCTGCAGCATCTCATGCTCCAGGATTGTCAGCCCTCTTCATGGACTGGTCTTCCAGCCAGGGTCACTATGTGTTTTCCCCACTTCCAGGATATTGTTCCCAGCATTCCCCTAAGTCAAAGCTATACTACTTTCCCCAATCACTGGGAGGGGAACCCAGGCCCCCCTCTACTCCAAGGTTCCACTCAGGACCCCCTAATCAACAGCCACAGTCTGCTCTATTCCAAACCTCACTGCTATTTCCCTGATCCTCTTCCTAGCCTGTCTCCAATTTCTGCTCCATTACCCTTTAGGTGAACCCTTCCTTCAAAGTCTGAATCCCATGGCTTTGCCTCTTCCCTTGAGTTTTCTTTTCTTTTCTAATATCTAGAGAGTGACTGAGTGAGTAGAGACCTCCTCACTACAAGACTTTTCAGTCTCAACATACTAGCTGTGTACTAGCCCAGTCTACACCTGCTCAGATGAACTTCATCTTCCATTGGGCCTTGTCTATCCATTTTAATTGTCCTGCAGGTGCAGCCTATTAGATTAACTAGCCCCTTCCAACCTACCTTAATCCCTTCAGGCAAGGTGGCAAGTGAACATCCCATGGGAGAGAGAGGGGGAACTGATGTGGAAAATTACCCGACCAGAGAAACTCTTGATTAAAGAAACTCAAACAAAAAATTTACTACCACCTAAAGAATTTACTATGCCCTCATCCTGTCTTAAATTGTAGAGACAGTAATTTTTGACTTTCTCTGCTTTGCAGTTGCAGTGTTATCTTGTCTTTCAGGCCTTGTTTGAAGTTGTGAGTGTTACTTTTCTCATCTTCTAGGCCTTGTTTTTGTAAGCCTTATCCTGTTTTGTAGGAATTCCAGAATTATTGACCTCGACTTGTAAACATTTCTTATCTTGTAAGAGGCCCATGTGTTTAGGTAAAAGGTAAGGGGCTACTGCGCAGGATTATATTGATGTGATGTATAACCAATGACCAATAGAAATGTCTTTATACCTTTTAGCATTACAATAGAAAAACCCATGTGCTACGGCACAGGGTTATTCCCCTCTTGCTTTTTGCTTGCAGGAATCCTGCTATAGCAGATAATAAAGATCCCCCTACTGGGGTGCCTTTGTCTTTATATTTCGGTCTCGTTCGTTTTATTCCCACCTGGGAACATGCCTGGAAACCCCCTCCTGAGAAGGGTGGGAGGTTTCACACAACAGAATCACATAAGTACTGTAGGTTTAGTTGCAAGATTAGACTTTAAACATACAGCAGAGATTGCTGCAAACTGCAAACAGAATGCTTATGGAAAAAATCCATAGGAAAATTGTTTTCACTGGACTCCCCTGCCTTACAGTACCAACAAAGGTTTCTCAAGAAAATTGGCTGTGCTAGACAACAGTGTGATGCCACCCCACTCAAATTTGGCCTGGTCGCCCTTCCATCGTGACGGAGGGGTGGCCAGGCCAAATCTGAGTAAGTGTTGTTGCAACCTGGCATGTGGGTTCACAGTGCTGCTTGGGTTTGGTCCATCGCCCTCTTTCCCATCACGTTGAAACCCCCTGCTCTATTAGCTGCCTGGAAAGCTATCACCAAGGCAGCTGCCTCGCTTGCCGATAGCTAAAGCAGCTTTGGAGTTCCATACTCTGTCCTGCAGGCTTTCCACACTCAAAACGCCTGTTGCCTCAAATGGGAGTTGCACATGTGGACAACTGCCAGCCTAGATTTTTGCTAGATTATCCAGAGGGTGCTGGGGAGAGACAGATAGGTTTTTGTCTTCTGCGAACAAATTACTCCAGAGCATGACAAACAGCCTTTAGAAATGACCTTCCCTACACTCCTTACTTCTTTCTGTTGCATAGGGCTCATTACTATATAATTTAGGTTTGGGGAAGATTAAAGTAAAACACTGAAATCTAAACTCTAATCTACAGGCGAGACAGACTGTTCTTTGACCATTGTTTTGACTGTCATTATTGACTGAGAGCCCAGACTGTAAACATTTTGGGACAGGAAATGTCCTTTTTGTTCTGTGTTTGAGTAGCATCTAGAACAATTAGGCCCTAGTCCAGGCCTAGGGCTCCTAGGCACTACGGTAATACAAATAATTTTTGGTTAAGTCATTCTCATACATTTTGATTGCATTGCTGGGCTGTTTTTCTGATGTGGTTATCTGGGCAAAGCTTTGGCCTATGTTAGTAAACAGATGATTTTAATGGGACCTACTTTTCCGAACAACTCATCTGTGGAAGTGAGAGGTTCACAGTTTGGCCCCACACAGTAGAGTGGAGGGGAATACAGTCAATTTCCCCTGGTAGTATCTCTCCTCTTATGCATGGAATCCATTTGACCAACCAACCTATCATAAATTTATTGGGCACTGAGTACGTCTGTGCTCTATAGCTCTGCAAATGTATGTTTTCTGATATCAGAATCAAACAAACTGGAAATCAGTGGGCGTGAAGACCTTCCTGTTAATTGCTGGCATAATATTTTGCTTATTTGTTATCAACAGTGCCAAGTACATGTTTAGCATAGGAAACAAAGAAGGTGTTTCTTTTCTCCCCCTTTTCCAGCTTTCAAATGACAAATACGTCAGATCACCTCTAGACTCTTGATGTACCCTCTGTGTCACCTTGCCGTGCATTTTAACAGTTTTAATGAGAAGAGTTGTCATTATGAACCTGGCACAGATCTAAGATGCACCCAGATTTGATCTGAAGAGGGGGAAGAAGTGATCTACACACATTGCTCGTATCCCACTCCCTGTGAACATTATAACAGAAACCCCTTACCGCACTGCCTATCACAACCCATTTCTTCATCAGTTCTCAGCAGGAATAGTTTGCTCCATTATACCAGTGTACAGCTGCATTTCCTCCTTCATCACTGCATTTTGAGTCAGATTAATAAATACTCATTGGCCCCAATGTGCAGAGCTGGTGCTAGGCATAAGCAGACTAAGAAATTGCTCAGCCCCTGAGCAGCTCAGGGGCACACCTCATTTGCTTTATATTATAAGAACTTGCCTACTTTAGTATTGGGAGACCAAACATGTTCCTGCTCAGGGCCCCCAATAGCTAGCACGGGCTCTGCCAATGTGCCAACTGGGCTGGTTCAGGGGGCGTCTGCATCACTTTCATAGGAGTCCTCGGTGACACTACAAAAGTGTCACTGTAGTGTGTCAGCAACTTTTGTCAGGTCTGACATACTCACTGCATCTTGCACACTGGTGGGATGATATTTATTTAAAAGGTGACATGCACTATATGGTTTGAAATCTAACAACACACTTCTCATTAATATTACTGTGAAATGTTTGTAACAACACTTGGGTGCAATTATAGATACTCTCTGATATTATGTCTTGGAGACTGAGAAAGGAGCCAAAACAGGGTTTTTCCATTGTGAAAGTCCATACTCTCATGTTCACTCTTATTCAAGACTATAATACACTTTGTACAAAGTATGTCTTGTGAGGTATCATTTAAAAACTCAGTCTGCTGAACATTACTCTCCTAGTACAGTAGAACCTCAGAATTATGAACTGATCAGTCAATTACACACTTTATTTGGAACCCGAAGTACGCAATCAGGCAGTAGCAGAGACAAAAATAAAAAGCAAATACAGTACAGTAGTATGTCAAACTACTAAAAAGGGGAAAGCAGCATTTTTCTTCTGCATAGGAAAAGTTTCAAAGCTGTATTAAGTCATTGTTCAGCTGTAAACTTCTGAAAGAACAACAATAATGTTTTGTACAGAGTTACAAACATTTCAGAGTTATAAACAACCTCCATTCCCGAGATGTTCAGAACTCTGAGGTTCTACTGCAAAATAAGTGTGATAACACTGTATGTAAAGTTATAAGATTCTACTGTATAGCATCACTAAGTTTAGAAAAGCAGGCACAGATCAGTTCCTTAGAAACAACAGGAAAATTGAAGCCTCCCATCAGAACATAATCAGATGAGCTATCACCTAGTTAAGTGACCATTCTTTGGCAGGAAGAATTCTTTGGCAGGTGTGAGCAAGACATTTACCTATTGGCAAAAACACAGAGGGGAATTCCCATCCCACAAACCTGCTGTCACTTGAACCCCAACTGGAAATAATTCTCAAGGACAGGAGAACGGTATAAGAATAGAAAACAATCACCACAAATACCTCTCCTCTTTTTCTTTCTTCTGCTCAAGGCAAAAAAAACACCCGAAAGAACACTGAACTGAGATGGTACATCTAGCTAGAGAGCATCTAGCCAATAGTCTGCAAAAAGCATGTGGTGAGAAATATCTTTGCTTTGAATTCTTTTAGCTTGATAAGTTAGATGTTAATGTTTTACTTTTTATTTTCTTTGTAACCAGTCCTGACTTTTATGCATTACTTGTAATCACTTAAAATCTTTCTTTCAGTAGTCAATAAACTTGTTTTATTGGACCAGTGTGTTTGGATTAAAGTGTTTGGGAATCTTCACTTGCAATAATAAGGCTTGTGCATATCATTTTCTATCGATTAAATGACAATCTTTATATGAGTTTGAATTGTACAGGAGAGAACTGGGAACCACAAGATGTATATAGTCTTAGCTATTCTGTAAGCACCTAGAGTATTTTTTTTTTACAAGTGTCTAAATTACTTAAGAAATCATTGATTCTCAATGAGACCCCTAAGGTGCCTTCAAGCCAGGTTTTCAAAAATATTTAGGCAACTAAAGATGCATCAGAACAACTCCATAACTCTCATTGAAATCAATGAGCCAAGATGGGTGAAATAATATCTTCTGTTGATGGAGGGGAAGGTTTGTTTCTTCCATCAACAAAAGCTGGTCTACTAAAAGATATTACCTCACCCACCTTGTCTCTCTCATATACTGGGACCAATACAGCTGCAACAGCATTGCAGACATCACTGAAATCAATGAAAGTTAGGCACCACAGTGCTTTTGTAAACCCCAGTAGGCACCAATCTGCATCCTAAAGTGACCAATAACCTTTAAAAACCTGAAATGGTACTTAGGCATTTTTGAAATTATTATCCTGAGGTGAAATAATTCTAAGTAAACAGTTCACAGCTTCTGTTCATTAGGTTATGGCAGCTACTGATTGTACAAATCATTATAATAATCAGTGTAGAATTATGTATGTATCTCACTAGAAAAACATATTAGCAGACACCCTGCAGAGAGTGCCCCACATCCCCTGAAGCACTCATGACTACATCAGAACAAATACGGGGGGGGGGAAATTATGTCTAATAATTCATTATTAAAATAACAAGGAATTGGAGAACATTTGTCAAATAATTCTTTGCACAAATCAGCTCAGTCCATGACTAAGATTTCCATGTGTCCCCCTCAATCAATATTGGAAACAAAATACGTATGTGGATGAACAATGCTGTGGAATAATTAATCCAAAACAGGAATGCAAGAGGCAAGCTGTGCAGGGGCCAGGAACAGAGGAGAACTAGAAATGTTATAGAACACAGATAATCTTATCAAAATGAAAGATAAGCCAGAGGATAAGCATGAATGGAGAAAAGACAGATTGAGATAAAGAAAGTCCTTCTCAAGGAGACTGTGAGGCATGAGTAATTTAAAATGCGGAAGAAAGAAGTGAACCCAACTTGAAACAAATCTCAAAAGAAAAAAACTGAAATAATTACCAACATTTTCTAGAAAAGAAAATAGAAAAATTAAGAGCTTGATTGGTGTTTGGTGGAGTTCAGTTGTTCCAATTCACTAATAAGGCTTCATCCTTAGATCCTCTCTGGGAGGGAACTGGCAGCAGACAGACAAACATCACTAGTAAGTATATGTGTATTTTAAATGTATCTGTTTAAGGAACAATGACAAAGTGCTCAGAGCCAACATCTGTTCCAGCACTCTGGTCACTTAAGCTCTGATTAGTTCCCCTCAGAGAAGACTCAGTTGAGGAATACAGTACTTAATTACCTAATGGGGCTGGGGATGCCAAGGAGCTAATTGTCCCATCAGCTGGGAGGAGCAGTTCAATAGTACAGGAAGGCAGTGCACAGAGGGTAAGGCTAGCAGAGCTGAGGGAAAAGGGATTTCAGGAGGCTGAGATCTCTCCCTTGAGAAATGGCTGACATCTGAAAAATGCTGTAGACAGAGCTGCTGCACAGGATTAATACAATGGTGATAATGTTAACAAATCACACTGAGGTGTTAACAAGCTAGAGGCATACACGATTGTGAAGGACGGCAAGACAGGAGTGGCACTTCTCCTGTTACAGGTATGTAGATGAATCCAATTACTGCAGTACCTGAGCACCTCACAGTCTTCCATGTACTAATACTCAACCCTGTGAAGTACTGTTATTTTCTTTCTTCAGTCCTGGGGTTCTCAAACTTATCATCATCATGATGAAGACTTCCTTTCCCATTTGCTATGATGCAGACTAGATCCCTGCCCCATCTATTAATACATAACTTCCCTGTGGCAACTAAAGCAGTTGCTGACGTGAAAAACTAATATTAAGACAGTAATGTATTTTCAGCTTCCTTTAATGCAGGCTAGTAGCTAGAAAAAAGGAAAATAGCCAGCAGCATATGAATAGCCAGATCTACATGACTGCCAGCAAAAGCTATATCTAGCAACATGAAACCCACTGACCATTCCTCAGTCTTATTGCATTCTATTCCTATTTATTTTACCTAGCCCACCAAGATTAAGAGGTCTTTTCTCCCACCAATAACACATGGTTCATTTCACGCACACAGTTTTCTCAGAACAGCCCTTCCTCCGATCACTATGAAGTACCATTCCTGATAAAGGATGTTCAGACCAGTTAATCTGGGGATGGGGGAGAGAATTTGAAAAACTAACATCAGCATAAACCTTGGGTTCTATAGAAAAAGTCATCTGAAATGTATGAAAATGTAATAATTGACCTGATATTCAGGAATAGATTCCATTCAGGTCTCTTTTACAATAATTTCTTTGCCCAAATACAGAAAATCACTTAGAAAAATAAACTAGCTGAAGGGCATAGTGGTGATATTCTGACATGTGTTGGACTTTCTCTAATTATATATATATATCATCAGATTCAATGAAAGTAAAGAAAAGAGGATTGCAAATGCACAGGACATTTTAAAGTGAATCTAGAATCCATCTGTATGGTATGTGTTCTCAGGCCAACTATTCTACACAGAAATAACTTAAAAAAAATATTGGGTCCGAAAATCTCCTCAGCTCTGGGCATGCCATGGAGCTGGAAAGCTGCTGGATCTCCCTAGTTGATGATTCTCTTGGTGTGGGTCTAGTCCCCAGCTGTGTAGGGCTGATACAGCCAACTTCTATGCTTGTGTTCCTAAGACCCTGGCATTTGGTGACATGGGGAGGCTGGGCATATGTTCCAGTAATCCTTGGCTGGTGGATGGCTCTTTGGGGGCCATAATCAGCTGACATCTTCAGGGTGAGCCCCAGGACTCAGGGAGCTGCAATTGGCTCCTCTGCAGTCCCCTCTGTCCCCACTGCAATCTTGACATTTCCCAGGTTTAGATATTAGAAATACAGAAGAGAGAATTTCTGAGTCAAATATCAGTGACCGATCCCATTGAAATACCTGGCATCTTAAAACCAGTTTCTCTATTATAATATGTACTGTTTAAGGGCAGAGACAAATCTCATTTTCTTATAAAAAGCCTAAATAAACACACTTATTGATTGTACCAACCATGTTTTGGAAATGGATAAAAACACCACCACAAATCACTTCTTGCCAAAGTTTCTTTATCACAAACCACATTCTTCATATTGCAAAGCAGTAATTTGGAGATGCAGAGACATTATACTTGCAAGTACATCAATAAAAATATTTCTTTGTAAACACTTTTCTGATTTTAAATTGCTGTGTTTACATAAGAGATTGATTTAGACTAGAAATCATCCCATCCTACAAATTTGTACAACTTATTACATTTGACTCCTCCCCATAGTTTCCAAGTCAAACTATTTGATATTTCAGAAACACTGATCTTGAAAGGAAGTGAGAGGAGGATTATGAGGGAGAAAACTTGCATTAGACTCTAAAAATCTTAATGATTAGAGGTGACTGAAATGTGCTAGGTAGGCGTAAAAGGTAAACATAAAAAGAATGTCAAACTGCCCTTTATTATGTATAAAGTTGTCAAAACAAAGTACTCTGTCTGTCTTAAGTACTTGTATGGCCTTGTTCCCTGTTGTATCTGCCCATCTCACAATCTTGTATGTATTTCTCCTTACAACAATGCTGTGAGATAGAAAGTGCTGTTACTCCATTTTACAGATGGGTAACTGAGGCCCAGGGAGACTGTGTGTTTTGCCCATGATCACACAAGATGTTTGTGGTGAAACAGGAATTGAACCCAGTTTTTGGTCTCTCTCAACTAGAGGTAGTCCTGAGCTGCAAAGTCTGATTCTAGTCTAAGGGGGAGGGAGTTGATGGGCTGAATAGGGGGTTGGGGTTCAAGTCCATGGAAATGGCAGCAAGTTAGAGAGTTGGGATCTGGATTCAAACTTTTCCTAGCTTCTCATGTTATCTGGAGGTGGGGTTTTAACCTCAGGGCCATCTCTAGCCTGAATTTACCAGAACTCATAGTGTAGTCTCATTACAGTAAAGTTTTCATACTTTCTCTTTAAAGCATGATTTAAAGTATAAAAGTTATTTAGTGCAAATGCTAGAAACTGAATCATTACATAAATGCCCTGATGCTGGTGTCTTTAGTGTCTCACATTATCTCATACGGAATCGGTCTCCTTAGTTTACTTTTCAAAAGAAACCCAGCAAGAGTGAAAACAACAGCTGCAAGCACCACACCCGTAACAATAAATGGAGCCTGGGAATGACCAGCAGCTGCAGTAAGTGAACCACGGGAGTCCACGTCTTCCTGATGTTCAGAATAGTCCAGCTCTGTGAATTAAGAGAGAGAGTTTTGGTTTCATTTTGTTCTTTGCTCTAGTTATTGCTAAAGATACTAGGACAAAAAGAGCTTGAATTAAAAAGTTACGTTCTAGATCAGATCAAGAAACAAATCAATTTCATTCTATTTTATACCAGACCTTCTAGATACATGGATCCATCTTTATATCAGTAGAGACTATTTCATTAACTGAATCCCTAGCAGGGATGTTTTAGATTAAATATTAAGAAAACATCAAAACTAGCACAAAAGCTAGGGAATGGAATCCTTTTTCAAGGAAGGTTGAGGTTTCATTTTACTAGAGATATTCAAGGTGAGACATGACAACCACAATGCTTGAAGAGTTTGGGGATAATTAAATCAATGAAACTGTGAAATCAATAAATGAAGTCAGTGAAACTACATCACTAAGGAGATGGAGTGCATCTCGTCTTTCTTCCTGAGAAATGGATTCAATTAGCATTTTTGAGCTGGGCAGTTTAAAATGATGGGTTGAGTAAGGAACAAATTTGTAGACGCTCTTAGTCAATAAACAAGTCCCTGATGTTTATACGGGAGTTGTTGATAAACCAGTAAAAGCATACTGGGCTACTAGAAACCAGCAGAAAGATTTTGTAAAATGAAATGAAAAGTGATTTATAGAAACTTATTGTGACACTGAGCCAGCAAGGGTTAAGCAACCAGCAGGCTGAGTGACCCAAAATCAACCTTTAAGGTCCTATTAGAAAAGTATTGAAAGGGTAAAGAGGACCACTCCTTGTAGATAGCTAACAAAGCCATGTTAAATAGGCCAGACTTCTTAAAATGTAAACCTGTATTATTAGAGAATTAAAAGCAGATACTAACTGTATTGGTCTGTGTTTATCTATATCTTAGAAGTTTAACGATGTGATCCAGTGAGCCTGTAAATTTCGATTCCTATCTGCAGGGGTGAAAGTAACTCCAAACACTTACCAGTATGGGGTTGCGGCCAGCTCCAGCCCCTGGAAGGGGCGGGGCTTGGGCGGAAAGGGCGGGACTGGGAGGTCAGCATCTCCCAGCCAGCCCTTCCAGGCCACCTGGCCCACCCCATCTGGGGCTCAAGTGGTGATTTAAAGGACCTGGGGCTGTGGACGCCACTGCTACGGTAGCAGCAGCAGTGTCCAGAGCCCCTGGCTCTTTTAAATCACCGGCACCAGGGCAGCTCCTCCCTTTGCCCCCTCCCCGCCCGTCAGCGGCTGGGGGGGGGGGCAAAAGGGGCAGGGACGTTAAAGCAGTGCAAAGTCCCTGCACATCGGTGGCCCTGCTGGTAGAGCCGCCAATGGGGGGGCGCAGCAACATTTAAGCACTGCCGCGGCAAAGGACTATCCTCAAAGCACTGCTGCAGCAGCACTTTACCATTGCTGCCCCTTCCCTGCCCCGCCCGTTGGCAGTCCTGCCCGTATGGACCCTAGCAGCAGGGCTGCTGATGGGGGAGGCAAAATGGGCAGGAACATTAAAGAGCTTTAATGTCCCTGCCCCATGTGGGTTCTTACCTGTACACCATACCGGCCCACTTTCACCCCTGCCTGTCTGTAATGTTTCATTATATATTCAGTTTGATTCAGAGATCAGAAAAGGATATTAACATTTAAATGAAACGTGTGGTATAATACTATCGCTGTCTTTATTTCTCTTTGACGTTTGTAGTAAACTACTGTGACGGAGTCAGACCAGAAGGATATAGGAGAGTGCTGGAAGGCAGGTATATTAGTCTCAGGATGTGCAGGTCCCTGTTCCCTGGATAGCCAAACAAAGGCTACTCCAGGCCAATCAAGACACCTGGGGCCAATTAAGAATCTTCTAGAAAGGAGTAGAAACAGCTAGCCTGATTGGGACACCTGAAGCCAATCAGGGACTGGCTGAAACCAGATAAAAACCTCCCAGTTAGTCAGGTGGGGTGTGGGTGTCAGGAGCTGTGAGAGGAAGTTGTGCTGTTGGTGAGACTGAGTGGTGGACAACTTATCATACAGAAGGAAGGAGGCCCTGACTTAGGGGTGAAGTGGAGTTTGAAGAAGCGGGGACTGCTGTGGGGAAGTAGCCCTGGGAATTGTATTGTGTTTTGTGGATAAAAGGTCAGCCATCTTAGCTGATACTATTAGGGTCCCTGGGCTGGAGCCCAGAGTAGAGGGTGGGCCTGGGCTCCCCCCTTTCTGCCTCCCTTAATTAGTCTCTGAGATTGGGAGACAATAGAGACTGTGCCAGGAAGGATAGCTTCCCCTCACTGGTTTGTGATGAAAATGGCTCAATAGGCTGTGACCTTGTCTCCAGAGAGAGAAGGGCTCCGTGGAGGGTCACAGTGAGCCACTGAGGCTAGTGAAATCCGCCAGGAAATGCAGGATCCACGAAGATAAGGACAGAGCTTTGTCACACTACCTATGAACTATTTGAATGGGCAATTGTCTTATGTCAATCAATTCAACTAGGGTATCTGTGTATACATAAGAAATTGAAGTTTAGCTTCAAAAAAACAATATACACGGCCTATTCTTCATCCGGGGAGGCCCCCGCTGTGATGTCTGCTGTCAAGATGCTATTAGCTTGCTAGAGAACATAAAAGAAGCTTTGGGCCTGATCTTGTTTTATCTCAGATCTACTGAAATTTTGTCAGGGGAAGTTCAAGTCAGCAGACTGAGATCTCCGGATGTACCCTGGACTATCCCTGAAAATTCTCAGAAGACTCTGAACAAACTCTACGCATGGACTGTCTATTGGACTAAAACCTATTGAACTGATTCTAGAAGTACTTTCACAAACCAGCAGCCTCACCATCTCTATTACGAAATTGACCTAAGAACTTTACTCATAACCGTATGTATAAAGATCTTTAACCACAGTAACTTCCTTTTCTTTTTAAATAAATCTTAGTTAATAAGAATTGACTGTAAGCATTTATTTGGGTCAGGGTGGGAACCAAATGCTGGATTACTTAAAAGAAACTGTATTTTAGCTTCTTGGTAGGTAGTACAGAAGTTGTTTTGTTACTGGCTTGGTGAATCTAATTATAGGAATAAACCACTAGTTTGGGGGATTGTCTGCTCTATTCTTTGTGGATTGCCCTGAGGGAGCATTCTCAGTGTGGCCCCTCCAGTGACCATTGTCACACTTACACTAAGCACAAGAGAAGGTTATTTAAAATTTACCAGCATTCCTGTTCTCAGCGCCTTCTTTCCGAAGCCCAATAGGCCCAACAACAACATTCACTTCTTCTTGGTAAGAGCCTGTATCTCTCTTGGACCTGGGTATGCAGCCCTGGTAGCATCGGGAAGAATAATGATATACCCTGCACACCACCATTTTAAACTGCAGGTAAACTGATGGATATTGGTTAATAAACTTGAAGGCATTAAATTTGAACCGTATGGTGGAGCTGTAGGGTGAATAGTATGTACGGTAGGTAGGATCTCTAATGCACCTAAAATAAATAAATAAAATACAATTAGTCTTCATGCACACACACACACATAAATCACTGGCATCAAACATGCCCTATGTGCAAAGATAAAAATTAAAAATGCATTGACAACAGAAAGGGAGAAAAATATATAATTATAGTAAGAATAGAAAATGAAGGAGTTAAAATAGTGGCAGTGACTTGTCTGAAAGCAAAATATACAGTATTGTTTTTCCTAATTCAGGAAGGTATTTACATACATGCCTAACTCTGAGTGTGAGTAGTTTTACTGAACTCGCATGCTTAAAGTTAAGCTTGTGCATAAGTCTTTGTAGGATCAGGACCCAGGACCAACAAGTTGCAAAGAGATCCCCTAGAAGTGTCCTGGCAGCTAATAATTGAAAAGAGCCCAAGGCTGCTTATTTATATCTCCAGGCTGCAGTGTGTATGACCCCTGTAGAACAGCTGAAGCAAAGGAGGCTTATTTTTATTATTAAGGGGAAAACGTAACCACGATTTAAACTCTTAAGTGTGGCTGGGCAAAAAACATCAATTTCATTTCATACACAGTTTTGAAATTTGTTTTTGTTCAAACGCAGATAAATTTTGAAATCTAATTTTTCATTAAAAAACCATATATGAGAGAGTCCCAACGCAGAACAGCTAGGGATGTTCCACAGGAGATCGGAGACCCAGGGTCAAGTCCCTGCTCTGCCTGATTCGGAGCAGGGACTTGGACCTGGGTCTCCCACAGCCCAGGCTCTCACCCTAACCACTTGGCCTAGGTCTCTCTCTTTGTCTCACCTGAGAAACCCTTCCCAATGACAGTTCTGTCAGAATTGATACATCTCCATGAAACTCTTCAGCTTTGATGAACAGCTGTTTTTCTACCAGCTCTACTCTGAAGGGTAGGCTCCAACTCTATACTAAATGGTTATACTGCTCCTGGTACAGTGGGGCCCCATGTCTGATGGGATTCTCTAGGTGCTACTGGATATGAATAATAAGGATGATAAATTCCTTCTTCCATTCTGTGCCATCTTATCCAACTCACTCCCCATTCCTCTGATTTCTGCTTTGGATGCAAGAAACAAGAAAGTCAACGTTTCCAATGAACCCAAACTCTAGTAAGTCAGCTGCACAGGAGCTTCACAGAACAAGATTCTAGTAAGTTTCACTTTCCTGTCAGCATTGACTCATCAAGTGGCAAAATTCCATGCCAGTGCTTTCTGGTTCAATTTAACCACCATGAAAAGGAACTCAACTTGTCGGTTAACACACAGCTATTATCTCAAAATAAGTTGCAGTTGTCATATCATCAATGTATTTTATATGAATTTTAATAAACTCATTCTCATCAGAAAGATCTCAAGGTATTAAACTTGTATAAACTGAAATTATTATAACACTGCATATGCTACTATGTTGTTTTATATTCATGCCAACACTTCTGTCACCTATAGATGGTTAAGGTATGTTTGAATGTAGATATGGAAAATTTATTTCCTTTTGAGTTTTAATTTAAATAAATATAAGGTTTAAAAGATTTGGCTTTCTCTTCATTGTATGATTTTTATCAGATCATTTCTTAAAAGGGCTGTTTTGAATATCTAATTTTCATCTCCTGCAATAGATAGTGGGTTTTAAACTATCACGTGGGTGGCTTCTTTAAAACTTAACTTCTGTATGTCCTGCAGCTCTAATGCTACCCTGGCTGAATTATTTTGAAATTTCACTCTTCTTTCCCATTATTTATATATAATTAGGATTACTCCAATAAATAGAGTCATATTCCTTAACAATGGGACCTGCTCATGAAAGACTTGTACTTTTATATCCAGAAAGGTGTAGAATAATAATAATAATAATGGAGAAGTCTACTGAAATTCTGGCAGGTAAAGCTTAGAAACATAGGAATGGCTATTCTGGATGAGATCAGTGATTTTTATTTTCTTACCAGATGTAAGAAACTAATTTGTTTTCTATAATTCTTTTATCTGACATTTCCAGAAGAAATGGCTTAAGCCAAGCCAGAATTCTGGGTCATGTGAGTAACATTAAAATTCTTAAGTGTCACTTGCAAAACACAGAGCCCTCAGGAAAAGAAACTGAAAAATACAGGAAAGCAGGAAAAATACAGAAAAGCAGGAAAAATCAAACATTAAACTTCAGTCATTTGAACCAAACATTGAATTACAGTAATTTGCAATAACATTTCCAATATGCAACCAAAAAAACCAAAACCAAAACAAAAAATCCCCTCAAACCCCTAGGACTGCAAAAGAATGAATTTTTTCTTTAAAAAATGGAGCAGAATATTTTAAAAATACAGTTGTATTCTATAGACAAACTATTTGGGACTGAACTCAATCTTGACGTGGGCAGGTGAAAAGCCACTGACATCAGCGTAGGTAGGGGTTACACCTGTTTACATCAGAACTGAATTTAGCTCTTTAGTTACTACATTACATCATTGAATGGAATCACTGATGCAGAGTTGCATCATCTAAATGTCATTTCTATTGTTTTCTCACTTTTTACCAGGATTTACCAAAAAAGTTTTCTTTTTAAATAGTTTAATGGCAAGGAAAACTGAAATTACTTCATACTGGCCCCATTCAAGTTATTGCATAAACAAAACAGATACAGTATTCCAGCACAGTTTTATTGTAAACCATCACTGGGAAAGTCCTTACCCACTCCTGATAATGTCATAGGTTACTGTTGTAAAATCATCGGGATTAGGTGATGCAACACATGTGTCCAAAAACAGCACCAGATTTGGGTCTGAGCTGTGAATTGAAGCTTGAAGAAATAAATTCTGGTTCAAGTCAACATAGTATGGAGAGTCATACACTGGCCATAAGAAAGATGGTGATTTATAAAATGAAATGTTCACGTCGTATCTGCCATACTGAGTTTCATTCACCTCAGTAATATCCTCAGCAACATACATTATTTCTATCCATCTATTTTGGAGCATTTTGCAGTTAATATGCAAGTGAAGATCTTTTTGCCTTTCGATTATATAACCAGAAGAGATTGCTTTGATCAAGTTGGAATAGATGATAGTGTTGTTGTTTCCCTGTTTGACACATTAAATACACAGTTATCTAATGTATTGATGCTTTTGCCTGAGGTCACAATTATCATTATTCTTGCTAAACTTTTGATGCGCCCATGGAATAACACACATTTAAAAAGTGTTGTGTTAGTATTTTGAAAAGAAGTGTGACTTTGGTCATTTCTATTCACAACACATTTTAAAAAACTTTGTTGGCTGTATGATGCGGTGATTACATTGAGATGTGAAAAATATTTTCTTTGACCCCAAACACAGACAAGTTAGTTTACATTCATGCAAAACTTTGAACATGTAATACACAAAGGTCCTGATTCAGCAAGCTACTTAGAGTTATGTTTAATCTAAAGTTCTATAGAAGTGAATGCTTTAAATTGGTACCTTGCTGAACTGTGGCTTATGTCCAGTGCCAGGTATTATTAGTATTCATGAACATCAGCTCATGTTAGAAAAAAGTCTATGAACATGGGTTGAGGTTGTTCACGTATCTTCCCTGTTCCCCAGTATTCCCCATAAAGTCAATCTACAATAAGTGATGTGTTCCCCGCAAGCGGGGGAAGGACAGGTGGGAGCGTTCAATGAATCTGAACCTGTAATCATTGGTTGACTTGTAACTCCTGTGAACCACAGCAGGTTTCTATTAATGACCTTTTCAAAATAAATTCTGCAGTTTGCAAAAACCTACTTATGCAGGTTGCTAAATATTTAACTTCATACCTCTCGTCTTGTGCCACAGCCATTGTATGGTATGTTGAAGATAACATAGTTCGATGTAACATTTGGTCTACAATAAGGGTCATTCAAGCTAACTTGCCATGCATCGTAGCCATGTGAGCGGAGATAGGTTCTGTTAACAACTGCATGCATGTATTCTGGCAAGCACAGAAGAGCTAGTGGGGGGATAAAACATACATTATTGGTGTGTACAGGCATGCAATCATAATTAAATGTTGCAACCTATACATTTGATGTTATTTACTCTGTGTGTAGGCTGGGAGAGGGGAAAGGGTTCATAAACCAAACATCATGATTTTGCTATCTTATGTCTTAAATATTGAATGATGCACCAGGGGCCTGTGGGATTACTAATACTATGAAAATCTGCAAATTATAACTTCTCTTTCTGTGACCAGAGAGTGTCTCATCAATGAATCACAGTTACCATAGTAGAAAATATTCTGGAGTCAAGAAAAAGTCCTTTAGAAGTTGACTGGAATTTTCCTTGAGTAAAATTAAGAACAGTATTACCAGGACCATTATTAAGCAAATAAAATTAAGCATTTCAGTATTTCTGGCAGAGAATGATCTAAAATGCAACAGGAGATGAAGACAAAGGGAACAGTAAAGAGAAATTGGTGTGCCTGTTGACAGCAATTTATGGACCAGATTTTGCTATCTTGAATTATACTGATAAGCCAATGGAACTAACCAGTTATGTTCTATTCAATATGATCGATGGTTGCTGAATCAAAGGTTTGCATATATGGCCTTACATGAGCCATATGGGGTTGGAGATACCTGTGCAGAGGCTGAACAACATCAAACTGATAGTCCCTCATTGGGGACTGGATCCTGTGGTCTTTACTTGGGCAAAATGCACATTGAAAAGAATAGGAGTCTTGCCTGAATGAGTGCTTAAGGATCAGGCTTTATATGGCTGTGAAAGGTGTTCTAATTCACTTGTGGGCACCTCTGTAGCTGAAGAGATGGACAAATTGCAGGGAATTCAAGGAAGAGCATCAAAAATGCAAAAGGAAGTGGAGGGAATGATTCTGATTATAAATAATTCTAATTCTAAACATGTACCATCAAAGTGCTAAACAGGCATTGAGCTCAAATAAATAATAACTAATGAGTTGTGGAGAGGACATGAAGTTCACTCCTGCTATATAAAGAGGAGTTCTTGCAATGAGAGTTTTGCCTGCATCAAGACTAGGATCAAACTCATTAAGAATGAGCAGTTATGTAGAACAAAGGGCCATAAGTAAAAGTAATGATATAAAGAAAAAGTAAATTGAGGCTGAATAGTAGAAAAAATGTCTAAAAAGTAATTACTTAATAACAAACATTGATTTTGTTTAAATATAAAACTGAAAGTAATAGGTCAATAATCCCACAGTATGAAAGATGACAGTGAGTGCTCGCTATACTGAAGTGGTTCAACAACATTAATAAATAGTTATCAAATAAAATCAGTAAATAGACTTGTTTATGAAAAGCAAAGCTCTGTATTCAACATGAACTTACTAGTATTCTGATCTGCTGGAATGGTGTAATAGTCAGCACGGAACCCTCTCTTTGTGATACTCGAGTCACTGTGAAATCGAACTGTCATCAGGTTGGAGGACGATGTATATGTGAGATAGGAATTATAGCAAATTTTCCCCAGTAAAGGAGAGGTATAGAGTGGCCCATCATATATCTCAATATAATCATACTGGCATGTACCACCTTCTGTCCTGGGGAATAAACACAAACATTTTGTAAACTATTTTGTGAACTCCTGTTTAACTAGTCACCACTAAATCTCACATTAAACGCTTCTGGATGCAAGGTGTTTGTGATAGATTGTCTTCATTTTGCTTTTTATACGGTACCAACCAGGAATGAACAAATAATGACAAGTAATACTATATTCACACAATTTTCATTTTAGATATACTGGTCATTTACAAGTGTTAAACCCAGTTGAGAAATGTCCCTGAAATGGAGAGGGTACCAATTTCAAAATTCCATGATTTTGAACCCATTAATTTCCTGGGGAATTAGTGCCTTACTTACACTATATCTGTAAATGAAAGTGTTACACAGTAATTGCTCACTGCTTCTATTTCCCACACACAATCTGCATTGTTTGGATAATTTCCAGGATAGAATGGGCTTTGAAATGTCCCCGATGAATACTGAAGGACACCACCACAGGTATATTTTGCTGCAAAATAAAATGTAAAAAAAGAAAATACATATGAGTCATTTATATGTACTTTTGCATATATTTGTATATGATTTATTAGTCAAAGCCAAAAGCTGCTGAAGTTAAAGGAAAGCCTCCCATAACTTCAGTGAGGTGCTCTATGATCAGCATCTAATCCCGAGAGCTGTGGAGCCCATTCACAGTCTCATTTAACACTTAGCATCTCTCAAGATTAAGCCCTAAATGTATATAATTGAAGCCAGAAAATATGGGCCAAAGAAAATGTTCAGGGAATAAAGATTATGCTTTTTTTCTCTGATAATATTATGTTCTTAATTCAGGTTGGAATAACTTTTTGAAGAAGCACCTGGTGGACTGGGAACAAAACTTACAGTCTGAATGAAAATAGCATCGACAGCCAACTTTGGATTGTAACAATTTTTACTTAATGCAGAGCTTTAATTGACATAAGGCTTAAGAACATAAGACCAGACATACTGGGTCAGACCAAAGCTCCATCTAGCCCAGTATCCTGTCTTCCAACAGTGGCCAATGCCAGGTGCCCCAGAGGGAATGAACGGAACAGGTAATCATCAAGCGATTCATTCCTTGTCACCTATTCCCAGCTTCTGGCAAACAGAGGCAAGGGGCACCACCCCTGCCCTGCTTATACAAAAAGGGGTAAAAACCAAGGATAGTCACTATCTTGATGAGCAACCCATAAAAAAAATATTGGATTTTTATTTTTCCTCCAGTAAAGCACACAAAAGCTGATTTTAATTGCATGTATTTGTTGACTGGTAATTCCATTTTATTTGATCCACCTATTGTCCCAGTCCTGCAAACATTCATGTACATGCTCACTTCTACTGATATAAAGAGTTTAATTGAAGTCATTGGGACCAGTCACGTTAGCCAAGTTAAGCACATACATACGTGTTTGCATTATTAGGGCCTAAGTGTTTTCTTTAAAGTAAAAATACCTAAATGTAGTATCATAAGGTACTACTTTATCCCTATTTAAAAATGCTAGTTGTCAAAAGAAAGAAAAAGTTGATATTCAAAAAATGTCTTGCCTTCATCCTGAAGAAAGCTTGCAAAAAGTACTAAGATTTATCACCATGCCATACCTATTTTCCTGTCCAAGGAATCTGTGCCATTAATATGTGTATAATTTGTGTATTATAATAAGTGAATAGAGGAGATTACAACATACAAATAAAGTAGTAAGATAATTATGAATTACCTGTTGAAGGCAGCCATGGTGGAGTAATAGTAGGAGGAACTATTAATACAAAAGAAGAACAATATTTAAATGGGCAACATCTTTAATAGAGACATATATAGTTTTAGAATAATGGGCCAAATCCAAGAGAGTGCCAATAAAATCATAAAACTAAATTGATAGTATAATTGAACGTGGACAGAAGAGAAAGAAGGAATGGATGAAAATTAGAAAAGGATAAGTATATCAGAGGATGGAGAGAGGGGGAAAGAGATGGCAGACGGGCTAGCTAATCATGATACTATTTTGCTGGGAACAAGTGGTGAGAAATTTACCTTGAACCAAATCTAGTTTGTTAAGTTTTAGTTACAAGAAAGAGTTGTATCTTTGTTCCTCTTATAGCCATTTCTGACTTTAAAGCTTTATACTTGTACTCACTTAAAGCCTTTTTCTTTGTAATTAAATAAACTTGTTTTATTCTTTAATCAAAACTAATCCAGTGTTGTGTTTAAACTAAATTGTTTGACAGCTTCAATTAAGGTAGCAGACTCTTGTACATTGACTCCTTTTGGGGCAACGGACCTTTAATATCTGAACTGTTCAGGAGAGGCCTGGGCACAGCGGCGAAAGTAACAAATTTCTTACTGGTACAGTCGGATCGCAAGCCCCTTCCCACCTCCATTTCTACACACTTAACTTCATAGATCCCTTTGCATGACCTTGATACAGTAGCTGTATACTAGTTTTATTCTAGAGTAGTGGTGTGAAAAAACACCGCCCCCGTCCCCATAAGTGATGCACATTTCAGTGCTCTAAAGTGGCAATGCAGACAGTGCACCAGCGCTGGGAGTCACGCTGCCATTGCTGGTAACTATTCCCCTTGCGGGAGTGGTTTTATTACAGCACTGGGAGAGCTCTCACCCAGAGCTATGCTGCAACTACACAAGCCACATTAAATCGCTGCCATGGCAGCACTTTAACATTGGCTGTGTAGATATATCCATTTGTGAATGACTTTCAGATTCTTCATGTGTTGCTGTTCTTTTTTGACTGACAATCCCCCATTTCCTCACTTTTACGTTTAAACATACCCTTTCGGGTCCGTTGAACCTGTATCTTCTTAGGTGGCATTTTTTTCACTTATTTTCTACTGTAAATTGCGTGCCTGACATGAGAGACTTGACCAATAAAAAGCATGCGGTTACCCTGAGGCACTCAAAAGCTAACATTTGGAATCACATGAACATCTTCCACCTGACAAGAAGTAACAATTGAAAACTGAATGGGAGCATTTTGTTTCTAGAGACTGTAAAATATATTTAATTCAAGTGATAAATCAGATTTTTTTTTTGTTATTACTACAGTTAAACATAGCCTATTTTACCCATTTGTACTGAATGCTTCGGCCACTTTCTTACCAGTACACCTTCCCAGCCCATACCGGTTTACTTTCATCTCTGACTGGGTAGTACAGAAAACATGTTTTGGGGGGAAATCTGGGACTGGGAATATGTTGGGGGTCACCCTGGAAGTAGTTATCCAGGCTGCTGGAAGCCAAAGCACGACTGGAGTGTCGCTGACAAGCTTCTGGGGTCAGAGCTGCCGGACCAGGGCTGTGGCCATACACAGACAATCAGGGTGTGACCTGCATGCTGTCTGCCTAATGTAGCTCAGTTAGGAGATACATCAGCAAGGCATTGTGTGGCACTCCAGTTTGCAGGGCAGGTGCTGACACAACCCCTCCCTGGTCTGCACCTCAGAGTGTGATAGCATCTTAACATACTTTTTGTCATTAGCTATTAGTAGAAAATGAAGAAATGGCCAATGGCAAGAATTCCACATTTATAAAAGATCCTGCTCTCTGATTCTTAACTAAAATAGTCATAAGAGAAAAGACAGTACCTGAACAAATGACACTGGCATCTTCATGGTGGCCACAGTTATGAATGCCCCACCCATTGTGATGACATTGCCAGAGAAAGTTTTCACTTCCTCTGCACTGCACATCGTCCAGGAAAATATTTCCTCTGCCTTGACCAAATTGGGCACTTCCTGGTGCAGAAATGGCCCATCCACATCCAAGCTGCCTGCATACAACCTGAGCATCGTTTATGTCCCAGGCATGATCACAGACTGTCCCCCAGGTTCTATTGGCATAAATTTCAACACGGCCCTCACATCTGTTCTGGCCATTCACTAGTCTGAGATCAAAAGGACCTTTGAAAGACAGAAAACAACTCAATGAACGTTCACAAAGTGTTACTGGAATCTGATTTTCTTACCACAGGGGATACCCCTAATTCCCATTACAGTTAATGAAATATACTTGTGTCCTTCAGAGGAAGAATTGGGCTCCTTCAGTCTTGATAACTGAGAAAATACTATGGATTATATCTCTGTATCACAAACTTTATCATTGACAAAGAAATGCTTTGGAGAAATTAACTGTCCATTCTATGGCTCTCAAACAACAATGAGAACATTCCAGTGGTACTGAGATTTGTTTTCTTAAATATAAATGACCTTAAATTGGCCATTTTCGTCTCCATCTTTTATGTATTTTTTAATAATTCTCTGTTTCATCTTATAAAATACCCATCTCCCTGAATATTTGATAATGTAAAAGGAAGAAAAGTAAACTCAAAACCAAAAATGGAGAAGGAAAGAATAAAAACAAGAGAAAAAGAAAAGAAGGAAGTCTCTTGAATTGCACCTACGCACGCTTAATATCTTCAGCAATGTGTTTTGGGAAGAAATGTCCAAAACTGAAACAGCCTTGATTGGGGTGTATCAGTTGAGGCACCCTTAACTTAGTAGGCCTTCACTCTGACAGCCTTAACAGACCATACCAAATATTATGACCTTCTTCATTTTATCCACACAATGAAAGGGTACATAGAAAAGGCTCTAACATGCATGCAAGAACGTTTCAGTTTTAAATTAGACATGGGCCCAAATCACAGTTTTGACTTGGATCCAAATGTTCCCAAAGGTCAAGTATATTTGGATTTATGCTTTTAGTTCTGTTCCAGTTCTAATTTTAATATTAATACAGTTTTAAATTTCTGGATAGATTTTCTTCAGAGAGCCAGAGTCACGAGAAGACAAAAACATACATGTACGAGTAACTTTATTCACACCACCAGTCCCATCCTACTTGCATGATACAAATTATTTGTGTGCAGAAGTATTTGTAGCGTTATTTTTCCTACTTCTGGGCTCAATTCTTAAACTCTTACTCACATTGTGTTGGAACTTACCCTTTAAGAAGGCCCTCTAAAATCATTGGTTCTTTTTTTCAGTATATGGAAGTAAAGTATTTCTCCATGTGAGTAAGGTCTTTATTAGGAAAATAAGTGTGTTCTTACTTTGAGTTAATTTGAGATACAACCCAAATGAAGACAAGGCAGTTAGAAGTTTTCACATAAATTAGCAGGTTGAGTTATACACCACGGGGCAGCCTATGATTTAACTCAACCTGTTCACTCGTGTCAAAACATCAGACTAGGATTTTATCTTGGGTTAGCTAACACAGGTTAAGAACTCTAGAAAAATGGTGTGAAGACACAGCCAATAAGACCTTCAAACCAAACTATGACTGAAATGTCTACAGCCAGCAAGATGTCAATAGGAACACAGAAAATTTTTAAATCCCCTTTCTCTTATAATTCAAAAATAGCTACACATATTTTACTCAAAACTTTCCACACCACACAATCATTTTGAGGCTCCAAACCAAACATGGGTTATTTCATCTGAAAAATAATTTGTTTGAGAAATTGGAAAACAAGCGTGAGGAATGGGAGAGAAAAATTGATTTCCCCTTTACTATTTACATTAGCTCTAATTAAAACCTTACTAACCAAATATGTCTGAAGAAAGTTTCATTTTGTGAACAGGAAGCAAATTTAAGATGTTTTAGCAACTATATTTCACATTTGCACCGTGCTTTTCATTTTTAAATATCGGAGTGCTTTATGTAGAGGTACAAAGAATTATATACTTACTTAAAAGAAGAGGAAGTTCAAAACAGTGTTAAGAAATATGAAGGTTACTCCTTTAGTACCCAATCCTGAAAACTTGCATGCATGTGAATCCCCATCATTGGAGGCTTTGAAGAACAGATTAGATGGACCTCTCTCAGAGATACTCTAAGTATACTTAATCTTGCCTTAGTGCAGAGGTATAGACTAGAGGGCCTTTCGAAGTCCCCTCCAGCCCTACACTTCCAAGAATAACTCTTCTGAATAGTTCCATTTAAGTCAATATGGCCATTTCAAATGAATATTCATGTGGATTAATTATTATTGGGGGATTTTTTGTATTGCTGTAGCACCTAGGACCCCCATTCATAGACCAGCAGTCCTTTGTGCTAGTGGTTGTTTAACATTTTAAATGACATCTCTCAGTACTATGAGAAGATATTAGATAATATGTTTGATTTTCTTTTGTGTGTCAGTTGGCTGAGGCAAAAAATTCATTCTACGAATGTATTTCTTTTGTTAAGAAGAGGCCTATTTCTAATTAGAGCTGGGCAGAAGATTTCTGGAAAATAGTTTATTGTCAATTTATTTATTTAATTTGCTAGAATAATAGTCAGCCTTCAAAAATCTGATCCAAGAGTAGTGTAGCTTTGTAGAAATTGTGAGGGTACTTTAATATCTTGTAATGTATTTTTAATCAGTAGGAGACCCCCAAACTCCTTAAGGTACATAATACCCCTCAATAAACTGGACATCAGGAAGTTTAGACTTGAAATTAGGCGAAGGTTTCTAACCAGGAGAGGAGTGAAGTTCTGAAACAGCCTTCCAAGGGAAGCAGTGGTGGCAAAAGACCTATCAGGCTTCAAGATTAAGCTCGATAAGTTTATGGAGGAGATGGTGTGATGGGATAACATAATTGTGGCAATTTCTTGATCCTTGACTATTCATGGTAGATGGGCCTGGTGGGCTGTGATGGGATGGGATCTGAGTTACTAGAAAGAATTCTTTCCTGGGTGTTTGGCTGGTGAGTCTTGCCCACATGTTCGGGGTTCAGCTGATTGCCATATTTGGGGTCAGGAAGGAATTTTCCTCCAGGGCAGATTGGCAGAGGCTCTGGAGGTTTTTTGCCTTCCTCTACAGTGTGAGGCACAGGCCACTTGCTGGAGAACTCTCTGCACCTTGAAGTCTTTAAAGCATGATTGGAGAACTTTAATAGTTCAGATATAGGTGAGAGGTTTATTGCAGGAGTGGGTGGGTGAGATTCTGTGGCCTGTGTTGTGCAAGAGGTCAGACTAGATGATCATAATGGTCCCTTCTGACCTTAAAATCTAATTCAGTTATTTCTTTCTTTCACTTGTCCCTGACCCTTTTGCTGGTATCTCTCACAGCCACTCCCCTCTGACCGGGTGGCGGGGGGGGGGGGGGGGTAGAATCATAAAAAATAAGGGTTGGAAAGGACCTTATGAGATCATCTAGTCCAACCCCCTGCTCAAAGTGGGACCAATCCCCAATTAAATCATCCAACAGATTTTTGCCCCAATTCCTAAATGACCTCCTCAAGGATTAAACGCACCACCCTAGGTTTAGCAGGCCAATGCTCAAACCACTGAGTTATCCCAAATGCATAGTACAGGTGACTCTACCATCTTTCTTTACATCAGCTGTGCAAAAGAACTTAGTTGTTCAGTGACTCCTGAACCTGGTACCCCAGGGGTAGTAATGCTGTTGTTTATTGGATTGGCAAACATTGGAAAAGAGAAAGAGAAGGATGGATTTAGTGATTTTTTTGTTTTTGGCATTGTAATATTTTACCAAAATTATATAGAAAATGTTATATAGAAAAATTATATAGAAATTGTAATTAACTTGGTGCCAAAGAGCAAGGAGTAGGGTAGCAAAGACACAATAGGTTCCTGAAAGCAGCAGAGCACCCTCAAATCACTAACTTCTGGGTGAAGGAGTGGGCTGGAGCCTTTGACCTCACTTCTATCCATGCACAGTCTGACCGATAGGATTCATAGAAAGTTTTCACAGCAATTGATGCATCTTTTGATCACAGGCATTTGAAGATGCAGATCAAGTTACATCTGTCACAAATATTATAATAATGATAATGCCACCAAGCTGTTATATAGCCTTTTTCATCAACAGATCTCAAAGCAAAGTACCAAAAGGTAAGTATTATTGCCCTCAGAATATAGCTGGGGAAAATGAGAGGCAGAGGGGGAAAGTAGTAATTTTTTTAACGAGTGTGGTGAGCAAGAGAAAAGGCTGGATGGAGTTCAGGTAGTAAGCTCACCGGCCTCACAGCTTATTTCTTTTATAGTACAACTCTGCTCTAAAAAGTGATTCCACCCTGTTCCATGTTTATTCTCTCATCAATTCCCATACCAGTTGTACTCCAGTACCACCAGGCCACCCTGTGCTTAATTCTGCTGACAGGAATAGTTTCACAGAGGCGTTTGAGACCAGTCACGTCAGCCAAGTTAAACACATACATACGTGTTTTCAGGATTGGGGCCTAAGTGCTTCCTTTACGGTATAAATACTTAAATAAACTATTGCAGTCCTACTGTAACCCTATTTAGATGTTCTAGCTGTCAAAATAAATGTTGATATTCAAAAAAATGTATTGCCGTCAGCCTGAAGAGAGCTTGCAAAAATTACAGAGGTTTATCACCATGCCGTATTTATTTTCCTATCCAAAGCATCATGTGCCATTTATATGGGAATTATTTGTGTATTATAATGAGATAATTGAAAAGAATACAACATAGGAATAAAGAAGTAAAATAATTATGAATTACCTGAAGGCCACCATGTTGGAGGAGTAGTAGGAACTATTAATAAAAAAGAACAATACATAAATCAGCAACATGTTTAATAGTGAGAGAGATACTTTCACAATAATGTGCCAAATTCAAGCTAACCCCAATAAAATCATAACCAAATTAACAGCATAACTGAATGGGGGAGAAGATAGATGGAGAATAAGAGAAAGAGACAAAAAGGATGAAAATTATAATGTGGTAGGTAGATAGGTGTATGGAGAGAGATGCTGTCTGGCTAATCATGACACTAGAGAATACAAAGCAGGCACCCATCTTGCAAATAACATATAACTATATTTCTAGCCAATTATATAATCCACAAAGCTCATGAAAAGCTAGCTGTCTGCATTTCCTCTGACTACTTAATGAAGACACTTACTTAAAAGAAGAGGAAGGAGAAAACAGAGTTAAGAAAGATGAATGTTATAGTACAGCTCTGCTCTGAAAAGTGATTCCAACGTGTGTCATGGTTGTTGTCTCATCATATCTATTGATGTGTCATTAGTCTCTAGAGAAACATTTGTGAAAACATATACACACATGCTTAATTCTGCTGCCATGAATAGTTTCATTGAGGCCATTGGACTAGTCACATCAGCCAAGTTAAGCACATACATATATGATTGCAAGATTGGGGTCTAAGTGCTTCCTTGGAAGTATAAATACCCAAATAACTATTGTAGTACTACTGTAACCCTATTTAGAAGAGTTAGATGCCAAAAGAAAGAAAAAGTTTATATTCAATAAATATATTGCTTTCAGCCTGAAGACAGCCTGCAAAAAATACAAAGGTTTATCACCCTCTCGTACTTATTTTCCTATCCAAGGAATCATCTGCCATTTATATGGGAATTATTTGTGTATTATAATGAGATAATTGAGAAGACTGCAACATACAAATAAAGAAGTAAAAGACTTATGAATTACCTGAAGGCCACCATGTTGGAGTAGTTGTAGGAGCTATTAATACAAAAGGAGAACAATACCTAAATTGGCAACATCTTTAATAGTGAGAGATATACTTTCACAGTAAAGTACCAAATTCAGAATAATGCCAATAAAATCATAACCAAATTAACAGCATAACTGAATGGGGGAGAAGAGAGAGAGAGAGATGGTAAAAATTAGAATGTGTTAGGTAGATGGGTGTATGGAGAGAGATGGCTAGCTGGCTAATCATGACAAAAGAGGCACCCATCTTGCAAATAACATATAACGATATTTCTAGCCAACTGTATAATTCACAAAGCTGATGAAAAGCTAGCTGTCTGCATGTCCTCTAATTACTGCAAGGAAGACACTTACTTAAAAGAAGAGAATGTAAATAACAGAGTTAAGAAATATGAATGTTAACCCTTTGGGATCCAATCCTGTAAACATGTATGTGAATCCTCAGCTCTGGAAGTTTCAAAGAATGTTCTTGGTATACTTAATCCTGCTCTTAGCACAGAGGGAAAAACTTAGATGGTTTCTCAAGATCACTTCCAACCCTACATTTCCAAGAATAATTCTCCTCTCCTAACTAGTCCTATGAAATCAACATGACTATTCAAATGAATAGTCATGTGGATTAATTATTATTGTTTTTATTTTATTGATGCAGCACCTAAGAGCTGCAGTCATTTTCTAGGACATCGCTCAGTATCACGAGAAGACATTTGCTATGATGTTTGATTTTCTTGCATGTGTCATGTGACTCCTGAAAGAAATTTATCTTAGGAATGCATTTCTTTTGTTAGGAAGAGGGATCTTTATAATTAGAGGTGGCCAAAAGATTTTTGGCAAATAGATTATTAGCATTATTTATGCCTCTCTGAACTGCCACTATGAATGACAAAGAATTCATTGGGAGAGGGCAAAATGTAAGAATGACTCTATAGACTGGTGATTAGGATGTTCACTTAAGGCAGTGGCTCTCAACCTTTCCAGATGACTGTAGCCTTTCTGGAGTCTAATGTGTCCTGTGTGCACCAAGCTACACCTCCCTTAAAAACTACTTGCTTACAAAAAAATGAGGCATTAAAATAGAAAAGTATCACAGCATGCTAGTACCGAAAAATTGCTTGCTTTCTCATTTTACCATGTAATTATAAAATAAATCAATTGAAATATAAATATTATACTTATGTTTCAGTATATAATATTATAAAGTAGTATAAACAAGTCATTGTCTACATAAAATTTTAGTTTGTACTGACTTTGCTAGTGCTTTTTATGTTGCGTGTTGTAAATCTAGGCAAATATCTAGATGAGTTGATGTACCTCCTGAAAGACCTCTGCATAACCCATGGGGTACTTCTACTCCGGGTTTAGGACCACTGAATTATGGTATGGTAGACTCAAATTCAAAGTCCCTTACTCCAATACTATTTAATTATTGATACAAAGTAGAAGAGCTGGAACAGGGGAGACTGAGAAAACACTGTATCAGGTGTGACGGAGTCAGACCAGAAGGATATAGGAGAGTGCTGGAAGGCAGGTACATTAGTCTCAGGATGTGCAGGTCCCTGTTCCCTGGATAGCCAAACAAAGGCTATTCCAGGCCAATCAAGACACCTGGGGCCAATTAAGAACCTTCTAGAAAGGAGTAGAAACAGCTAGTCTAATTGGGACACCTGAAGCCAATCAGGGACTGGCTGAAACCAGATAAAAACCTCCCAGTTAGTCAGGTGGGTGTGGGTGTCAGGAGCTGTGGAAGGAAGTTATGCTGTTGGTGAGACTGAGTGTTGGACAACATATCATACTGAAGGACGGAGGCCCTGAGGTAAGGGTGAAGTGGAGTTTGAAGAAGCGGGGACTGCTGTGGGGAAGTAGCCCAGGGAATTGTATTGTGTTTTATGCCTAAAAGGTCAGCCATCTTAGCTGATACTATTAGGGTCCCTGGGCTGGAGTCCAGAGTAGAGGGCGGGCCTGGGCTCCCCCCTTTTCCATCTTCCATACTGGCCTGTGATGAAGGTAACTCACTAGGTGGTGACTCTTGCCAATTATACTGAGAAAGGGAGGTCACTCTGGGGCCTAGATGAGTTTCTGAGGCCCCTAAATCTGCCAGGAAGCGCAGGACCCACAAGTACCGACTTGGAGCTTTGTCACACAGGACATCCCTTAGGTTGGTGGCCTGGGAATACTCCTGAAATATGGGAGATCCAAATTCAAATCCCTTTTCCATATCAGGCAGAAGGGAAATAGAATCTGGCCCCAGCTCTATTTGGAATAGTCAAAAATCGACACCAAGGAAAACATTTTCAGGGAGTAAAATGCTTCTTTATGTGTACCCAGCACAATGGGGCCTAGTGCTCTGAGTACTGCAGTAATATCGCAACTAAACAATCATAGTCATTTGACACTACAGTCTGAGGGATCCAAGACACTTACAGCTGCAAGAACTACTCTGTTGTGAAGTCTGATGTAATGTTTCTTATGGAGCTTGCTGTGTCATTTTATTTTGCTAGAGTGACAGTCAGCCTTCAGACATGTGACCCATGAGTAGCTCAGGTTTGCAGAAATGATCAGTGTAGTTTAAGAATCTTATCATCTATTTTTTAATCAGTAGGGGGCCCTCAAACTCTTTAGCATAGATAATGCCCATTGGTTCAGTCATTTCTATTATCCCTGGCTCTTTTGCTGATATCTATGAGAGCCACTCTCCTCTGGCCCTCAGGGTAGAATGCACAGTGCAGTAGGCTCCTCCTTCTCTCTTTACACCAGCTTATATGTGCCAATAACTCCTGCATCCAGTATCCCTGTTTGGGAGTAGTAGCGCTGTTGTTTATTGGATTGGGAAGCATTGGGAAAGAGAAATAAAGTGAAACAAAAATGTTAAAAGGAGATAATTACCAGGTGTCGTCGAGTCTGAAAGATAAAAGAGAAGGACAGGGGTTAGTGATTTTTATTATTTCAGGAGTGGAAGGGGACGTGGCAATGTTTTTTCCAAAAAGAAATAGAAAATGTGGTAGCTGTAATTAACTGAGTATCAAAGAGCAACAAATAGGGCAGCAAAGACACAGGGGATCTCTCAAAACTGCACAGAACTCTGAAATCATTAACATCTAGGTAATTGAGAGGAATGCAATCTTAGCCTCAATCCTATCAACACATATGCATAAACACAAGCTAGAAAGTGATTCCATTCACTTGAAACCAATCGATTAAATGTGATTAAAATTAAGCATGTGCTTAGATGCTTGACTGTATTGGTGTCTATGGAATTGTTCATCTTGTGAGAGATTCCTAATAATCAGAAATGCCTAAGGATATTTACTATCAGTCCATAATTGCACCTAGGTTTTATACAGCACTTTTAGAGAATAGATCTTGAAGCACATTACCAAAAAAAGTAAATAGGTTTTTAACTCGCATTAATTAATTTGAGATACAATCCAAATGAAGACAAGACAGTTGGAAGTTTTCACATGAGATAGCAGGTTGAGTTATAGACTATAGGACAGCCTAGGACTTAACTCAACCTGCTAACTCCTGTGAAAACATCAAAGCAGGATTTTACCTTCGCTTAGCTAACACAAGTTAAAAACACTAGAAAAAAGGTGAGAAGACTCAGCCAATAAGACCTGCAAACCAAATCATGACTATTACAAGGAAGGAACTGTGGTCTAGTGGCTTTAGCATGATGTTGGGAGTCAAGAAATCTGGTTTCTAGTCTCACATTTTTAACTGTCTTTTTGTGTGGCCTTTGGCAAGTCACTTAAACTCTATGTCTCAGTTTCCCCATCTGTAAAATGGGGATAAAGATCCTTTACTTTTAGGTAAGCTGTTTTGAGATCCATAAATTAACCCTTGTATATAAATGTAAAATATTATTATTATAAATCTGAGTTAATTTTATATTTTGCAGATTCTCTGCATAATAAATAATGTTTTTCTTTTTCCACTTTTCCTGGGAATTCCTATACATCAGGGTAAGAGTTTCTTCCCATTTTTACCAATTTCCTAAAATGCCAAGATTTTTTTATCTTCTGTCATCATGCCAGCTTATGAAGACTGCATAGTTAGGTTTATGAAAGTGAACTTCAGTTTTCCAGAGACCCAAAATAGAACAATAGCATTTGGTTCCAAATGTCTGAATGGCTATTTGAACAAAACCCATATTCTGACGTTTAGAGGTTTATTATTAATTAAGGTCTGTATTAATTGTTAAGCATCAAATTCTTAGCTGAGGGAAACTGATTCATTAGGCTGTAGAGCCCCAGCAACTCTATTCCTGCTGCACTCTTGACATGCGTCAGTGAAGGTTGGTGGATGGAAAACGAACAACCAGTAAATTTGTATTTTCAGTACGCCAGGCCTATAAAATGCTCTGTCACCATCTTCAGCTCCGCCCCCTCTGTGTAACTGTAAATCACTAACTCTTTTTCCCTCCCTCAAAAAACAAGTCCCTTGCCCATTCTGCTTACACCCCTCTCTGCATTAGTATAAATCAGCAATGTAGTCACAGCACATGTCGACAGTTGGCTGATATTCTCGCTCTTCTTCTCCTCCCCGAAGAAGAGGGTGAGCATTGGTTTGCGGCAAGGTATCAGGTAAGAGGATGGCAGAAAAAAGGGTTCAAGGCCAAACAGAGGAGATGTGAGAGAGGGAATGAATAAGTGCAGGAGACAAATATGAAAACCAGGGAGGAGAAGGGATTGGAAAGAAAAAGGAGAAAATAAACATGAGGACAAGGGAAAAAGGAAGACAAATATCTTAGAAAATATATCAGGGTGGCACAGGCAAGCTTCCCAGCTCCCAAATCCTCTTGTGCACCCGCAAGACCCATCTCTCCCCTGAAACAAATGTCTTGGATTTTCAACTTGAAAACATACAAACTATTTTCATCTTAAAACACAAATAGTGGCTGAAACTTTTGACCTATTGTAAACATCTGCTGCAACTCAAACTAAGGCAGATCCAAGAATCAGAGTAATCTTCTTGATGTTGTATCACAATTCATCTAGCAGACTGTGGCACTGAAAGCTCTCGGCGCGTCAGGTTCTACTGCCATCTTTGCTAAGTTGGAGGAGAAGGGCACTTGTGTTCATTAGACCATTACATGAAGTTAGAAATATCCTTGAGTCATGTGAACTAATATGATATTGGCCATATCTCTGCTGTCAGTATAGATAGGAAGGGGTCATATTGAACATCAGGTCAGCTAGCTGTGAGCAAACCCCAAACCTTTCCAAACTTTCACAGAGCTGATGTGCAGAAATTAGAGGTTTTAGAGTTTCCCTGCATGACCTTTCTGGAGCCACTCACTTGTGCTGTAGTTGCAATGCAATTAGGGATTTCTTTTGTGGGTGGGGGTTGGGGTTGGCTATAAGATAATATTAGACACCTGGAGTTTCCTCATCTCTAAATATAGTTGACTTAGATGTGGCTCTAAGTGAGTTCACTAACCTAGAAAAGGTAACAATTAATTAACAAAAACAACATTTACAAGGCAGTTTAGTCCTTTTTAGACCCAAAATAGTATTGATGATTAATGGGATGATTAATGATTAATAAAGACCGACCTGTCAGATAAGTATTGCTTAATACATCTCAGGCCAGATGCTCAACTGTAAATCAGCATAGCTCCATCTGCAGTGCTAAAACCGTGTAACTTTTCCTAATGTTAAACATTTGTATGTCTTAATGCTATAAGCTAACTGGGCCTCCATGATCCCGAGAAGAAGCCGAACTGTACCCCCCAGAATTCTTGCCAATTTGGTACAACAAGAAGCGTTCTTTCCTGATCCCATACCACGTGATCAGTCAGAACTTCAGCCTCATAAATAACACAGCACTGCTGCTATACTAAGGGGATGGAAGTCTGGGTAATTGGCTGTAGCAAGACACTCTGAAAAGACTGGATAAGCTTAAATAGGCCAGGTGGGGAGAGCACAAGAGCCAACCAGCTACCTCATTCCCTCCCCTACAGCCCATGTGGAAGGTGGTGGACCATAAGGGATAGCCCCTGCCCTTTCCCAGCCGCACATGCTTACTCATGTCAGCCAACTTCTTCCACCATGTGGGCACTGCATCCTTCCCCTATGGCCACTCAACGTTCCTCCCTCTTTGATTGTGGAGGAGGGGCATTTTTGTGCAGGGTGCATATTTTGCTGGTAAACTTCATACTCTCTTTACATTTGGAACTTTCTATGTTTACATTCTTAAAATTTCATGCATTATTATAAAACTCTCCCGTTCCTCTGAAATTGCTCAAACTATCTACTGTCAAAGAAGACATAAAAATGAACAATATAAGAGGAAGAATGAGAATCCTAAATAATCAGTGCATTCGGCCAGGTTCACAAAATGTATGCTCCATACTAATCTGCACATCTAAGACGGGGTCGGCAACCTATGGCACGCGTGCAAAAGACGGCACGCGAGCCGATTTTTAATGGCACACTTGTAGCATGCCATTCAAAATCCTGCCCAGCCTGGCCGCTCTTCTCCACCCTCCATTTGTCCCATTCCTCCTTCTCTCCCTCCCTCCCTCGCTGATCGGCTGGCAGGGACTGAGATGGGAGGGGGCAGGAACCCACTACACTGCAGGAAGAGGCCGGGGAGCCAGCAGGACCAATCTTCTGTCCACGGGGGCAGGGGACAGAAGCTTGGTCCTGCCAGCTCCCCTGCCTCTTCCTGCAGCGTGGTGGGTTCCTGCCCCTCCTCCTCCTCCTCCTCTTGTCTCAGTCCCTGCCAGCCGATCAGCTGACTAGCTGGCGGGGTGGAGGGCGAGAGAAGGAGGAAGGGGAGAAACGGAGCCGCAGCGTGTTCCCTTGTCTGGGCTAGCCGAGGCAGAGAAGGAGCAAGGGGAAGAGCCTTGGGGAAGGGGATGGAATTAGGGGATATCCCACCCCAGCTTTGATTCCCTCCCCTGCTCGCACAAACCCAGCCCCTTGCCCTGAGGCCCCCCACAGCCCTCTGCCCTGAGCCTTGCAGCCCAGCATCCCCCCAGGTCCCTGCTCTGACTCCAGTACCCCGCTCACACACCCAGCCCTCTGCTTGACTCCTTCACACACACACACACCTCACGACCCCAGCCCTGACTTTGGCACCCGCACACATACCCAAGCCCCCCACACCTGCACCCCCCTCACATGCCCCCAGCCTTCTGCCCTGACTCCTGCACCCTCCTCACACACACCCAGCCCCCTGCCCTTACTCTAGCACCTCCACACATAACCAGCCCACCCGCACCCCAATGCACCCCTCACTTCCTGACTCTTGCACCCCACATCCCTACCCCATCCTGAGCACCAAATGGGAGCTCCTGTACCCTCCCCATTCCCACCTTCACCCCTCACACCAAATGGGAGTTGCCTAAGTAAGCGCTCCTCACCCAAACCTCCTGCCCCAACCCTGAGCCCCTTCCCTCATTCTAGCTCCTGGCCAGACCCTACAACCCAAATCCCCAGCCTGCTCCTTTACCCCCAGCCCTGGGCTCAGTGCACCCCCACCCTCAGTGCAGTGCAGAGAGAGAGGAAGAGAATGGGCCAGGACCAGGGAGAAGGTAGGTACCCACTCTGTGTGAGCAGGGCAGGGACCTCAGACCGGCAGCGGGCTGAGCGGGTCTGGCAGCCGGGATCCCTGAGCCGCTCAGCCCACTGCCGGTCTGGGGTTCTGACTGCTGGCCTCTTGCCAGCCGGGATCCTGGCTGCAAGCCCCACTCAGCCCGCTGCTGGCCTAGGTGAACAGAACCCCAGGCTGGCAGCTGGCTGAGTGGGCCAGCGGCGTAAGATCAGCATTTTAATTTAATTTTAAATGAGGCTTCTTAAACATTTTGAAAACCTTATTTTACAATATGACAATAGTTTAATTATATAATATATAGACTTATAGAAAGAAACCTTGTAAAAAACGTTAAAATGTATTACCGGCATGCGAAACCTTAAATTAGAGTGAATAAATGAAGACTCGGCACACCACTTCTGAAAGGTTGCCAACCCATGATCTAAGACAAAGTAATTATTCTTACCTTGGAAGACAGTATAGTAAGTAGCATGAAATCCTGTATTTTGGTAACTGCCATCACTTGAAAACACAACCATCATTCTGTTTGAATAGGATATAAAATCTTGATAGCCACTAGTACATATTCTTCCCAGCAAAGTAGATGTATATCTCTGTTGTTCATAGATTTCAATAAAATCGTGAGTGCAGTTACTGTGCGGTTCCAGGCTGTGGAGGGAAAGTTAGACTGTACTCATAAAGTATCCTTTTGGATGTCAGTCAAAACACTTTGTGGAAAGTGTCTCAAATACTGTTGGCCTGCAGTCTAGGGCAGCTTGACTCTCTTTACACAATTGCTAGCATTTTTGCAGGTATGCAGGTAAACACTTGCCTACCACAGATACTATATTTTTTTACACACTGGACTGTCTGTTTATGCAGAAATGACATGTCACACACACAATTAGAGCCTGTGTTTTGAAAACATGGCCTTAGCGGAAATTATTGGTATGATTGTGTAACCCACACCCCTCTTGGTGTGGTGTTCTGTCCCATCTAATGGCACCGAGACCACTTAGAGTGAGAGAGACAGAGAGATTAATAAGTCTGCACTACAGCCTTAGCTGACAGTTGCTTTTAGCTCATGCAGTAGAGGCTCATGCACTAAGCTCAACAGGTCCCAGGTTTGATCCAGCCCGCTGATGACTGGGGTCTGTCAATGTTGCATCTACACTGCAATATAAGCCCAGACTCAACCTAACTCTCTTTGTGTCCACACAGCAATTGTGTTACCCTAAAGCTCGAACTGAGGGTCCCAGGATCTTGCAGGTCCGAAGAGTCTGAGCAAATGTTAAGCGGGGACCTCGGGTCTGGACTCTATTACTTTTCTGTCTGTGTCCAGCCCTTGCTTGACTCAGGTCCCAGAAGTCTTCCAGATGTATCCCAGAGTTGCTTGGGGTAACTTCCTTAGTCCTTCTGGCCTCTCTAGGGCTCTGCATGCACTATGTGGGTGGTGAGTTGGAGCCAGCCCCAAAACTTCCCCACAGCCTCCCAGGGATCCCTTACCCCTGCCTCCTGGGGTGTGGCGGTGGAAGGGATAACAGATTCCTAGGGGGTGCTGGAACACCCGGCACCCCCAGATCTGGGGATGAGCTTCTCCCTACAGCCGGCAGAAGCCAGCTGGGGTGTGTGTGTCTTTTTCCTCTGAAACCAACATATTATTAAACTTTAAAACAGACACCCAAACAAAAACACCTTCACTGAACATCTCATTTTGAAACTTAAGAAATGCAAAGTTTCCTAGACTGTCCTGGAGTCTGATGTCATAATTATCCTCAGAACAGGTGGACATGGGCATTTTCCTGCCCATGTGACTCAGCCTAAAAGTGGAGAGACCAATTCTCAGATTAGATGGTAGTTCAGTATAAAGCCTTCTCAAACTGCAATCATTCCATTGAGACAGCTACCAAATGAACTAATAATATGATGTATGCACTCATGGCTCCTTATGGGCACCTGAGTCCATCAATAGCACTGTCACAGTTAGGAAAGAGAATGGTCAGTAGAATTTTCCCACAGTGCAACACATTTGTCGGGCTAGAGTGCCTATTAATGTTAGGGTGCGGGGGAGGGGAAAGTAGGCATTCCAAGATAGGGTTACTTTGACTTCGGTGTGTGCACTGCAGTGTGAATGTCAGAGCCCTAGATTAGCGCCTGGGTCAGAAAATCCTTAATTTAGGATAAGAATGCAGTGTAAATGCTCAAATCCAGGGTTCCCTGACCTGGGTCAGCTGATTTGAGTCCCACTAACCCTAGGCTTACACTACTATGTAAGAATGCCCTATGTGCTACTGTACAGTGTGCTCACCCTGTATAAAAAAAGCTTTAGATGAAAAGCATGGCCTAATATCCTGAATTTCCCCAAGTTATTGTATTAATTATACTTAACATTTTATACATATGCTAGATGAAATGAAATTGCAATTATATATATCACATGCACACAGAAGAAAGAATATTTTTGTAAAAATGGAATCTAATTGCAACAACCCTTCGGAGTTTTTGCAATGTAACCAACCCACGTAATGCACCCAGTCTGATGATTTTGGAAGTCTGGTGTGCATATAAGAAACCTAATTAGTACACATGTGAGTCAGGAAAATTCATTAAATGGAATGAACGTACACCCATGGTGCTATTGATACATCCATAATGCATTCAAATGGTTAAAGGGCCTTCTAATACAGATCAGTGAAAATAAATGATCAACTGGATAGCACAATAATTAGAGATCAAAAAAGGCTAAATTACTTATGAAAGTTTAGCGCTTTACTTACGCAACATAGTCAAACTGGACTTGTACATAAGCATTATATTCGACTTGTATTTCCCAGATGCATCGTGCATTGTTTGGATAATAACTAGGATAGTTTGGACTATAGAATGACCCAGAAAAATCGGAGAGGTGGCCACCACAGTCGTAATAGCCTAAAAACACACATGAAAGAAAGGTCAATATTTCTGTAAGAACTATTATAGTTGCACAAAGATTTATTTGTGAGTCTGGGAAGTCATATTGGATTGTGACAATCAGAGTAAAAAGAGCTACACATAGGAAGTGTGATCCTCAGCTATTGGGAAAAAACAACAGGAATAATAATTTTCCATTCTTCCAACACAAAATAGCAAGGTTTTGTGGACAAATCTCCACAGAACTGTTATTCCAGCCTGTTCCCTGAAGTCAGTGGAGTTACACTGATGTCAGTAAAGCTAGAATTCAGCCCAAACACTTTTAAAACTGTGTAAAAATCAGTGTTCTCAGAGTTTTGTGTGAATGTTTCTTTGTTTTTGAGAGAGGGAAATTTGCCTCCTTCCACAAAGTCTCTCTTCAGTTAACAAGCTCAAAGGATCCCCCAAAAAATCACGCACACGGAGAGGAGGAGCACTTTGGAAAATCTGGTCCTCTAAGGAAAACTGTAATAGTCTCAAATGTGTGTTACTATCTCCTGGGGAAGGACAGGGAACAGAAGTGAGAGAGAGTGGGATGGACTGAACAAAAAACGCTAAAAACAGACAATTACCAGATGTTGTCGTGTCTGAAAGATAAAAGAGAAAGACAGAGTTAGTGATTTTTTGTTTTGTTTGGGGCACTGTAATGTTTTACCAAAAATATATAGAAAACAATGTAATTGTAACTAACTTAGTGCCAAAGAGTAACGAGTGGGGTAGAACAGACACAGTGGGTTCCTGAAAGCAGATAACTTTCAAAACACTAACTTCGGGGTGAGTGAGAGGGATGCAACCTATGACCTCACTCCGATCAATGAACATTTTGACTAAGTGATTCATAGAAAGTTTTCATGGCAATTGATGAATCTTTTGATCACAAGCATTTGAAGATCCAAATCAAGTTACTTCTGTTATGAAAACTACAATAATGATAATACCACCAAGCTGTTATATAGCCTTTTTCATTAATAGATCTCAAAGCAAGGTACCAAAAGGTAAGTATTACTGCCTTCATTGTATAGATGGGGAAAATGAGAGAGAGAAAGAGAGAGGGAATGTTGTAATTTAAAAAAAAAATGTTGATCAAGAGAAAAGGCTGGATGGAGTTCAGTTAGTAAGGTCACTGGCCCCAGCTTATTTTTCTTATAGTACAGCTCTGCTCTGAAAAGTGATTCCAATGTGTGCCATGGTTATTGTCTCATCAGATGTACTGATGTGTCATTAGTCTCTAGAGATGCATTTGAGAAAACATATGCACACATGCTTAATTCTGTTGACATGAATAGTTTCATTGAGGCCATTGGGACTAGTCACATCAGCCAAGTTAAGCACATACATATATGATTGCAAGATTGGGGTCTAAGTGCTTCCTTGGAAGTATAAATACCCAAATAACTATTGTAGTACTACTGTAATCCTATTTAGAAGAATTAGATGCCAAAAGAAAGAAAAAGTTTATATTCAAAAAATATATTGCCTTCAGCCTGAAGACAGCCTGCAAAAAATACAAAGGTTTATCACTATGCTGTACTTATTTTCCTATCCAAGGAATCATCTGCCATTTATATGGGAATTATTTGTGTATTATAATGAGATAACTGAGAAGAATACAACATGGAAATAAAGAAATAAAATAATTATGAATTACCTGTAGGCCACCATGTTGTAGTAGTAGTAGGAGCTATTAATACAAAAGGAGAACAATACATAAATTGGCAACATCTTTAATAGTGAGAGATATACTTTCACAGTAATGTGTCAAATTCAACATAACCCCAATAAAGTCAACCAAATTAACAGCATAACTGAATGGGGGAGAAGAGAGAGAGAGAGAGGGTGAAAATTAGAAAGTGGTAGGTAGATAAGTGTATGGAGAGAGATGGCTGGCTGGATACTAGAGACAATAGAGAATACAAAACAGGCACCCATTTTGCAAATAACACAACTGTATTTCTAGCCAATTGTATAATTCACAAAGCTGAAAAGCTATCTGTCTGCATTTCCTCTAATTACTGTAATGAAGACACTTAAAAGAAGAGGAAGGAGAAAACAGAGTTAAGAAATAGAAATGTTAGCCCTTTGGGATCCAGTCCTGTAAACATACATTCATATGAATCCCCAACATTGGAGGTTTTGAAGAAAATATTAAATGAACATTTATCAGGGATGGTCTAGGCATAATTAATCCTGGTTTTAGCACAGAAGGTAAAAACTAGATGGTTTCTCAAGGTCCTTACCAGACTTATCTTTACAAGAATAATCCTCCTCCCCTAAATAGCCCTATAAAAGTCAATATGACTATTCAAATGAATATTCTTGTGGATTAGTTCTTATTGTTTTTATTTGTATTGCTGTAAAACTTAAGAACCCCAATCATAGACCTAGATTTCTTTGTGCTAGGGGCTGTGTTACATTTTCAGTGACATTTCTCAGTATCAGAAGAAGACATTTGCTAAAGTGTTTGACTCTCTTGAATGTGTCATGTGGCTCCTGAAAGAAATTCATCCTAGGAATGCATTTCTTTTGTTAGGAAGAGGGATGTTTATAATTAGAGCTGGCCAAAAGATTTTCAGCACATAGGTTATTAACATTATGAATGACAATGAATTCATTGGGAAAGGGGCAAAGTGTAAGAATGACTCTATAGACTGGCAGTCAGGACGTTCATTTAGGGCAGTGGCTCTCAACCTTTCCAGATGACTGTAGCCTTTCTGGAGTCTGATTTGTGTTGCATACCCCCCAAGTTACACTTTCCTTAAAAACTTCTTCTTACAAAAAATTAGACATTAAAATAGAAAAGTGACATAGCACACGAGCACTGAAAAATTGTTTACTCTCTCATGTAACTATAAAATAAATGAATTGGAATATAAATATAGTATTTACATTTCAGTGTATAGTATTATAAATCAGTATAAACAAGTCATTGTCTATATAAAATTTTAGTTTGTACTGACTTCGCTAGTGCTTTTTATGTTTCCTTTTGTAAAACTAGGCAAATATCATAACAAATATTATGACCTGCTTCATCTTATCCATACAGTGAAAGGTTGCATAGTGAAGGATCTAACATGCATGCAATAACCTTTCAGCTTTAAATTAGAGATAGGCCCAAACCATAGTTTAGACATCGATCCAAATGTTCCCAAAGGTCAAGTGTAGTTGGATTCATGGTTTTGTTTCTGTTCCAGCTCTAAGTTTATTAATATTATTTTAAAATTCTGGAAAGATTTTATTCAGCGAGCCAGAGTCATGGAAAAACATAAAATACAAAAACCCTATATTTATGAGTAACTTTATTCACAGCACTAGTTCCATTGAAGCCAATGAGACCTTTTTGCATGAATCAAATTATTTATATGAAGTATTTGTAGGATTATTTTTCCTTCTTCTGGGCTCAATTTTTAAACTCTTACTCATGTTGTGTAGGATGACACCAACATCTTCATTTGGACCATAGTTACATGAGTCACATCTTAGACTAAGGCAGTCCCAAAGATAGGATTCTTTACCTCTACAATGCAGATAATGAAGGAGAAAATGTTTTGAGTCTAGACCAAAATAGACATTTCTTGTTGCTGAAATGGTCCATCCACATCCATCTTGCTTGCAAACAATCTCTATTTTGTGTGTTCCAGTAATCATCACAAACCCTTGCCCAATTTCCTTTGTAATAAAGTTCAGCATGACCCTCACATCTGTTCCATCCATGTACCAGTCTTTGAAAGACATGGGAAATCATTTGTGGAATAATGGGCAATAGACTTTTTCCAAAACTGGTGTGATTTTCCCCCTCTCCTCTAGAAATCATGAAAAACACTAAGGAGTTTGAATCACACATCTGGTTATATCCTATCTTTATGTTAATGTGCTGGATGCTACACTCTAGCTGGTTCGGAATTTTTTGACAAAAGTTGGAAAAAGCAGATTCATCAAAACCAAAACTTTTCATGGAAACATATCTATTTCAACAAGCCTTTAACTGGGAAGTTTTCTCAGGTCCAGGAGGGAAATTGTTTTTTGGGAGGGCACTTACCTGATGTGAGAGAACCAAGTTCAAGAATCTGCTCCCAAATAGGTAGAGCAAAGCATTGAACTTGGGTTTTCTGCATAATATCATAATACCATGCTATTGGCTATTGTGGGGATGGTTTGTGCTAAAACTCTTGTGCTTATTCATTAAAACTCAAACAGTCTCATTTTTGTTCTGATGCGGAATGAAAACAAACTTTAAAACCTCAAAATTATTCTCCAAACCAGAATTTTTTTGTTTTCCAGCCATCCTTACTCTGTATCCCCACAGCCTGTTGAGAGAAGAGCAAATAATGTACATACAGCAAAATGTTATCTCACAAGGAAGGACCCATGGTATAGTGGCTCTAGCATGGTTTTGGGAGTGAAGAAATCTGATTTCTCATCCCACATTTTCAACTGTTTTGTTGTCTGGCCCTTGGCAAGTCACTTAAACTCTATGTCTCAGTTTTCCCATCTGTAAAATGGGGATAAAGATCTTTATTTCTATGTAAGTTGTTCTGAGATCCACAAATTAATCCCTGTATATCAGGGGTGTGCAAACCATCTCATCCAGCCGGGGAGGCTGCCCCTGGCCCCACTCCCCGGAGCCGCGCCACGTGGTCAGCGCTGCGGGGGACTGAGTGCTCCCCCCTTCCCCAGAGCTGCGCCGAGCAGCTATGGTAAGGGGTGTGGAGGGGGAGTTCTGGGGTGATGGTTGGGGTAGGGGGCTCTGGAGGCGGCAGTCAGTGAGCAGGGTGGGTGGATAGGGGGTGGGGTTCCAGGATGGTGGTTAGGGGGAGGGAGGGTAGATAGGGGTTGAGGCAGTCAGGGGATAGGGTGCAGGGGAATTGGGTAGAGGGTGGGGTCTTGTGAGTGGTTAGGGGTCTCTGGAAGGGGAAGTCATAGGACAAGGTCAAGGGGGGGTTGGATGGGTCAGGGATTCTGAGGGGGCAGTCAGGGGGCGGGAAGTGGGAGGGGACCAGATTGGGGGTTGGGGCCTTCCCTACTTGGCCCTCCATATAATTTTGCAAACACAATGTGACCTTCGGGCCAAAAAGTTTGCCCACCCCGTGTTAGACTGTTTCTGTGATATGCACCTGTACAGTTCAACAAATGTACTTAGAAACCTTTATTGCCTGAACTAGGTTTGAATTTTGGCCTCACGTACTGCTATTCAACCTGTCCTTCCTCTCATTTCAGTCACATGGCAACGGCACCCTGAAATCATACTTTACAGTTGTGAAACATTTCAAGCACAGAATCCCATAAAAGAGAAATCTCCAAAAGAAACCAGCAGGAGTTAGCACTTACCAGTTGTTGTGTACCAGGGCCATGATAGAGTGTATCCTGGGGTTTCTGCAGGAAGATAACAGGCAAAACTAGAGACCTATGGTGAATTTTCACAGGGTGGCCAAAAGTATATCCCCTTGCCAAATTCCTGCTCCCTACACCCAATCATGGAGGCTCAAGAGCTCCTCAATGAAACCGTTAAAAGAACGTTTTTAACCTGGGCAAAACATGTTTTCCCTAATCTTATTTTTGAAAACAGATGAAATTTTGTAGCTGAAATTTCCCAAAATATATGAATGTGTGGCAAACATTCATCATGGATTTGAACCTAGATGGTTGAAGTTTGAGAAAGATATAAGCAACTGAAAATTGGACGTTATTGTGGACAGTGTTAGGCAACCTTAAGTAAAAGTGACATTAGCAGCTCTGTCTTTAATAAATTTCAGTAGTAATCCTGTACATGTCAGCATATTAAAATGTATTACCTGTTTCTGAAGATGTTGTATATCCAGAAGCTGTTGGCGTGAAACGTGAGAAATTTTTGCATTAGTTAATAGTGTCTTATAACTAGAACTGGGCAAACTTTTTAGGCCAAAGATTTTTCCAGAAAAATAATAATGTAGATTCGGCAATACCAAAACATTTTGCAATTTGCACAGAATTGAAATGGTACATTTGAAAGCAATACACAATGCTGATGGTCAGTTAAAGGTGATCTGAAGTTATTTTTTCTTGCAGTCAGTCTATATCTGTCATGAATAGCAGGACAGAACACTGGGACTGTGTGAAGAAAGGAATTTTCAGTTCTCTGGAAGTTTCAAATTTTTTTTAAAAAAATCCATTTGGTTTGATCTGACACTAAAAGTGCCAAGAAAAATCATCAAAATGACAAAAACATTATTTTAGGCAAAATGAAATGATTTTTGGAGCATTTTAAAATAGATGCACATGAAATAAAGTTTGGAGTCACAAAACAGTAGGAGGAAGCAGTACCTGCTCCCTTATACCCTTTAACTCGGTGATTGGGGCATTCTCCTAGGATGTGGGAGACCCAAACTAAAGTCCCTTCTCCACTGATTAATTATTTATATAAAGTAGATCATCTTCAAAAGAAAAGCTTGAGAGAGCTCCACACCAAATATCCTATAGTCCACTGGCTAGGGCTCTCTGCTGTGACATGGGAGACCCATATTCAATTCCCTGGTAGAGAGAGGCATTGAACCAGGGCCAACCACATCCCAGCTGAGTACCCTGTGCTAAAGGTGATAAGTGAGCCACCATTGCCTACCTCTTTCTGATCTTTCTATTTGCTTAAGCTGTCCATTAGGGATGTAAGTCTACAGGTCTGCTCACTATAACGCAGGTGAAAGGTGCCAAAAATACAGAGGTACCTGAAACAGCCAATGGCATAACACATAGAGAGCACTAGAAATTATCTCTCCCACTGGGAAGCAGTGGTCAAGGGACTGGGCAGTAATGAGGAGAGATAGTAAAAAAAAAAAAAAAATGTGGGAGAAGCTGGAGGAAGCAGGAGTCAGGGCCATCCTGAGGGAGGAAAGATGTGGAGAATCTGAGGAGGAAATAGGGGATGAGAAGAAAGAAACACAGGGGGAGATAGAGAGATTAGAAGAAGGAAGGTGGCTAAGTCAGATAGTTAGGAGGCCAGCCATCTGTTCATCAGGGAGCACACGGGTAACTCAGATCCCATGACTGGATATTTTAGATTAGGGAAGGAGCCAGATTTTTAAGATGTTTTGAAAAAGTTGCCCAGCTTTAAGGTTATAGTTAGGGTTCACTCATATAGCCTTATACCCCTGATATAACATAACCATTCATCAATACACGGAAAGGATAGATACCTTCTATAGCACACTCGCCCTTTAAAATTTTCATTTAATCAAGGGCCTGATGTGAATAAAAATAACTATAATGCTGCTTAAATACTAGTTATGAAAATCATCCTCAGTGTTTCCAGGTACAAAAGTCTAAGTTATATAATATGAGCTTTACAGGATTGTTTAGAATAGGTTGATTTAACATTTTGAACCAGCTACCCAAACTAATCATACAATATAGCAAGAAAGAAAATCACTGACAAAGGGAAGATGCCTGCATACTGGGTTGTGTGTAATATTGCATTTGTCCTAAGTACACTATGATACTTTTACAGGCATCTCTCATTACATGTCATTAAAATATATTTAATAAAATATAAACTGTGTGATTCATTGTAGACCTGGAAGTATTACATTTGAAGCACTTTAAAATAAATATGCTTTTTAGCAAGAGAAACCACATTCGTCCTTAATTCCCACCCTGAACACAAAGATTTGGAGACATTTAATCAGTAACTTACAGTATATTGATTGACTTGATTTTAAGTGTGATACAAGCCCCGAACATAAAACCATAGGCAGTGGGAGCAAGGCTAATTTAATCATACTGAGCAGTTGATTACATGGTTCAAATAATATAGTTAACTAGCTTCCTTGGCTCACATTTTTCAATAGAACAAAGCTGTGCTAGCCAATGTGTCCCTACACTACTTTTAATTTTTGCACAAAACTCCCATTGCCATGATTGGAAGTTCTAAATGTGGACCCAGTGAAAATGAGCACAACTTCTCTTTATATTTTTGAAAGAATGACTTTGGAAGAATTGTAGGCATTTTACCTGGAGTAGTCTGCAGAGTTTCGAAAATTAACAGTAACATCCAAGTGAAGAACCTTATGGAACCCATCTTGTCAGGGTGCCCGACAAAAGCAACATCAGAATTTATAGGCTCCGACTATGGAAGGGCGAGGCTCAGTTTTCTGTTCTGCATCTACAGTAAATCAATACAAAGTGATTACATTTCAGTCTCACATCAAGATGTTCCTGGTTTTATTTTATTTTATAATTTCCTGGTCTCTTCAGGAAGATATTTGAACAGTAGAACTTCTCACTTCCTGAAGAACATCTTTGATGTAAATTACCCCACATGCCTTTTACTCATGTATGATCAAGTTATCTTTCACATCTCTATGGTGGATCCAACAGCTTTATTCTTCCTGGCTACTGCTGATGGCATGAAAGGGATGAAGCTGCAGATGGCTGTGAGATGCTTCTACAGGGCCCTCAGATTTACCTTCCTTCAAGAAGGAATGGTGTTTGAAGGGTCAGTCAGTTGTCTGCAGTACATAATTAAGAAATGTGACTGGGTCACAGCCTCACAAATAAACGACTGCCAAGTATTTGTAGAATATTTTATTAATGTATTTTTGATGTTTTGGGGTTGATATTTTGGGGTTCACTCAGACCAGTAACGGATTCGCTCACCATCCACCTTGTGATGCGGGGTGTCTTATGGCTGTGCTGTTTTGGTTTATAGCTCAGCCCCTAACAACCTACCTGCAGCCCACAAGCTGGCTTTGCTCAACTTGGTTATTCTTTGCAGGCTACTCCTTGTAGCCCTCTAGTCGTGAATTTACCCCAAAATCATCCTAATGCAGGAGCCAGTCTCTCTCACTGACACCTCACAGAGACAGTATTAAGTTCACGGTCCCTACACAGACAATAAAACACTCCAACCTGTTACATTTCTAGAAGCATACACTTTACTGACGTTACACAGCACTGATGATATATAATGAAAACAAAACAAGCTTATTAACCAATGAACATGGTACCAAGTAAACAGGATAAAATTAGAAATGGCTACAAGGAAATAAAAATGAAAATATGTTTCTAAAAGACTAAAAATTAACCTACCAAGATGTGGTCTTTATTCAAGATGGGTTTTCTCACCCCCAGTCTCCTTTCCAGGGCTTTTTTCTGGCCAGCCTTACAGGACTCATCACAGAGAACAAATCATTTGGTTTCTTTGTCTCCGAAGTTAAGAATAAAGACAGAGTCTCTTTCTGTTCCTGAAACCCCCAAAGGGATTGTCAGTGGCCATGTCTAACATTCACCATGTCATCATGTCTAAGATTCAGAACTCCTGCTTTCCTCTCTGGCTCCCTTAAAGAGTTAAACAAGACAAGCTTACTGACATTTCTGCTTTGGAGTTCTTGATCCCCAGTTCCACTCTCAGCTCGAGCAATGGTGAGTATGATAGGCCGGGGTGAAGGAAATGAGGAGGGAATTGCTCAGTTGCATGAAACTATGAATATAGGGCAATGGCACTGAATACTGGCCCATTTTCCACAGACAATGGTGATTTTAGCTGAAATCTCACTCTTGAGGGTAATGAAAGCAAAGAGCACAGCAGCTGTTGGTATCCCGAAGCCACCAGGGACCATATGCTGCTAGAGTATTTACTGCAATGGTGCCTGCCAAAGTTATCACTAACTGGCCTGGCCTGGGGAAATGGCCTACTGCAGAGGAAGAAATAAGGTTGCCATTCCTAGAAACTTTCAGGATAGGATTGCAGAGTTCCTCCATGGAACTTGATGATTACCTCAGAAACACCTGGCATTGGCCACTGTCAGAAGACAAGTACTGGGCTAGACAGACCATTGGTCTGACCCAGTATGGTCATTCTTATGTGGCATAGAGATCTCATAGGAGAATTTAAGGGACATCCCTGAGTAGAGAAACTATTCCGCATGCCCCTAACTCTATGGGGCAATGAAAAACAAATCCACCAGGATCATAGATGATCAGGGTTGGAAAGGACCTAAGGAGGTCATCTAGTCCACCCCACTGCTCAAAGCAGGACCAATCCCCAGTTGAGTCATCCAATAGGTTTGTGCCCATATCCCTAAATGGCCCCCTCAAGGATTGAACGCACAATGCTGGGTTTAGCAGGCTAACGCTCAAACCACTGAGCTATCCCTCTGGTCCCTTTTTCTCTGAAACTCTTTGACTTGTCTGGTTTGGGTGTCCTTACAAAGAGTTAGAACTCCCGCCAGCACAGCTTTTAATGGGGGTGACAAGATGAGCCTTTGTAAAGGGACAGTCCCGTACTTAAGCCCTCCTACAGGTATCCCCACTTTTTTTTAAAACAGACAAATTGTCGCGTTTTTTTGGCTTCCCTTCATCAATACTGGCAAGTCCTGTTGCTGGTCAGGTCCCTGCTCAACAGCTGCCCACCCACCATGGTAAGTGGGGAGGTCCAGTGGCAGACGATGGGAGTGGGTGTGCAAGGTTGCTGGTGGGGCAAAGATGCAATGCACAGGGCCAGCCACTTCCCCCTGCTGGCCTGTCAGCACAGTCCCCACTGCATGCCAGCTCTTAGTGAGTGGGGCTCTGCCCCCTCATCCCATTTCCAACCAGTGCTGGCTGCATGCAGTGAGCTGCAGCAGCTGGTGAGTGTGAGCAGGTGCCAGGCGGCAGTGGGTTATGTGTTACCTCTACTGCCCATCCCATCCTCCCCTTACATGCTTCCCTCTCGCTGTCCTCTCCCTGCTTTGCCCCTTCACTCCTCCCAGCTCCTCCATATCCCTCGAGCGGGGCACATCCCACTCCCCGTGCTGTGCAGAGAACCAGGCCCTGGTCAGAGTGCTCAGCTCACCAGCAGCCTGGACAGCAGGCTCCTTCCTTCCCTCCCTGCCTTTAGCACAGAAAGCAAAAGGGAGAAAAAAAGCAAAAGGGAGTGGCTCAATACATTTAACAACTGGGTGGAAGCTTTTCAACTCTGACATTTAGACATGAAAGAAAACAATTACGCCTGCAAAGACGTGGCGCGGGGAATGGGGGGAGATGAGTCATGGAAGCTTTTGAATCACTTTGCCTAGCAATGGCAGCTCTGGCATTTCCCCAAAACACCAACTTGAACTTTACAACTTTACAATACAACTAGTTAAATCCTTGGATCGCCCGGGGGCCTGAGCGGTGGGGTTAGCGGAAAACAAAGATCATTAGATAGTCAAAATGAAAATAACTTCTATCTATCTATCTTTTCCAAAGCAGGTAGACTCTCTCTCTAATGAAGTTTCCTCACTGAAGATACTGTCTCCCCTCTCAGTAGTACACAGTCTGAATGCAGCAAAGTACAGAAGCAAGAGTCATTAAAGCAGCAAAAGAAGAGAAGAGGGTATTAACGTTACAGTGAAAAAACCACATGCAGACTTAGTGAGACATGTATGCAGCTCATAGGTTCTGTACGCTTACACTGTTTTCTTCTTTACCACACTTCTTGCAGCCAGATAGCATAAGTCAATATTTTAGACGATATGAATGTGGCAAGGGAGGTGGCTTAAGAAACACGCTTGGGAAGATGTTCCATAAAAGGGGAGCAGTAAAGAAGGTACAAAAACAAAGTCATTCAAAGGAACATAAAAAGCATAAATGCTGCAATGGAATGGAGAAATGCACAAAGAAAAAGGTCAGAGTTTGAAGCCATGAAAACAAAGCCCAAGAAGTTTAACTAATAAACTCTGTAATAGGAAACAGCCAAGGTGAAGCTTAAAACATCAAGTAAATAAAATGCTGGTTCTTGTGTGTTCAAATAACCATATTTGCATGTGAATAAAGACATCCGTGCATGAACAAAAATCATTTGTCGTTCACTATTCACAATTCCCCTGTTTCAGACATCTTGGCAGGAAAAAGAACCAATACTGAGTGGCTTGGCTGAGCAATCTGATTAGTGAAGCAAAAAACAACCCAGAGGACAATATTTCTTCTCTCAAACTCTCAAAAAAAACAACCACCTTTTGCTGAAATCTCTGTTCTGACAGCATTCCCTGACTGATTTATTGTTAGTACCTTTTTTTCTATTAACTTCTACAACTTTAAGAAAATCATTGTTTAAAGAGGCAATTCACAACCTGGGGAGTGAGGGAATGGCCCCTTGACTGCTTATTGATGCACAGCTTTATGAAATAGTAACGAGGCAGTGTGGGTCACCAGATATAGCTTGGGCTTACAAGTCAGCACTCTTGGGTTCTACTTCCTGGTTCTGTCTCTCAATTTGCTATGTGACCTTGAGCATGTCAGTGAGGGTGCAATATTGCTCCCATTCAAGTCAATGTAAACATTTCCCGTGATGTTAATGGGGAAGGATCAAAGCTAGAATGTCATATAATTTTAGGAGCAGGCTGACTCTGAACCACTGATCTACAGTTGTTACAAAGGCATACACAGTATGGAATTTCCCCTGTTATTTCTTCATCTTTGTGTGTGAAATTGTGATTAGCACATCAGGAAGCTAAAGCCACTTGAAGAACAGAGAACAGTCTATGTAAACAGATTGCAGACATATCAGAGACCATTGCTGGCAGCATATCAAAACCTTATGTTTTCAGACCCACTACCTGATTGCAAGTCACTGGTAACCACTCAGAAGAGGCCAGCGCAACATCTGCTTATGGACCATCCTAAAGTCATATTGTACAGTATCTGCTATCATAACGCCAACATTTCCCATAATTTGGAATTACAATCAGTTGCTCCAAGAAACCTGGTGCCAGTTAATTCAGTCTGTCCTGTACTGGATTTCAGTTGGTTAATATAGAACCATTGATTTATTAAATATGAAGATAGTATGATTTATCTGTTGATCGAGCAAATTGATGTCTGAGGTATAGTACCCGTTATATATTTATTATATTCTTCTATTACAATAGTCATGCAAGAAAAGATCTCAGGGCAAAAGTGTCTTAGGGCATTGATCTGACTTTTGTATTCAACTAATTTATTCAACAGGCAACTCCATCACATAAACCCATTCATAAATGATCAAAGGAATCTGTAACATCTGTAAAAGTCATGGTGTGTTTGTGGACAATTCATGAACAAAAGGGTAGACTTGCTCACCTGCCTACATGGTGAATTTAGCCCTTTTCTTTTTGTTCATGAATTGTCCACATGACAATTATCCTTCATCACAAAAAAAGGGGGAATGGAACAACAACAAAAAGGAACAGTCCTGTTCTCAGCTGAGATTGTCAGACCCTTTGGCCTCTGATAGCTAATGGGCTGAACCATCCCTCAGCCTATGGGTGTCTGCAGGCTTGCCTGTCTTCTCACACCCTTCTGCTGCAGCCCACAAGAGATTGGACTCTCAGCCTTCCCCAAGGGCCAGGCAGCCTCACGGAGCTGCAGTGTTCCTTTGTGTGTGTGCTCAGAATCCTCAGACCCAATCACTAAATGTGTTCAGTTGGGTCAAATGGTTCCCAGCACCTACCTGTTGGGCTCTTCTCAATAACAGGATCATCTGCTCCTTTAAGAGCCTTGGGGAACAGGAAGTAGACCGCCCTGTTACACACTGTATATTTTTCCTTTTTGGGAGAATTGTTTACACCGCTCTAGTCTTTACCTTTATCTTCTCTCCCTCTGTTTTCTCCATCCACCTATTCGCAAGCCTGGCCCAGACATGCACTTCCTCTGGTCCTGCCCTTAATCATTCAACACCGTTTGGAGGAAATCCATCATTACAAATTTCCCTCTTCATTTAACTCCCATACCTTCCTTGTTAAACAACTCTGCTTCCTCCCTTGCTAGCTCATGTGCCTACTGTCCCCATTAGCTGTTCTCTATGTCTGATACTCTCTGAAATTTCATCCCCTATGCTCCTTTCCTCCAAGGAACAGGGCTGAAGGTGATGGAGACGCGGGGGGTGGCTGTAGCAGGTTGCCCACAGAAGATATAATGCTAAGTGAGTGTTAAGAGCAATGTAAAGAGCTGCACACAGGAACAAGTGCAAGACAAGTTTCATTGGTCCTATAAAACTCATGAACTAGGTTACATATCCATGAGTGCATCTATTAGCACCTTATCTAACTATTGAGACATGTATAGAGATGTGGAGAAGTCCTGTAACGGGAGTGGTTGAAAGGGAAAGCTTAGGGCAAGTGCTGAGTTACAGTGTGAAGGGGCTGAAGCTGTGGAAAGAGGAGTTGAGAGGGGGAAACCTTGACCCATCATTGGATTATTTTGTTTCCCTCTCAGGTATCCTGCTTTCCTGGCTTGTATCCTACCAGGAGAGCAGCAAATGGGGGTCTGATGCCATACCAGGTCCTGGTGGCTAAGAATCACTTTAGCCTGGTGGCTAAGAATCACCATATTTTGGCATGAGAACTCACTTGGTCTGCAGGCCAGCATCATGTGACCTGCGTGGCTCTTGCTAGGTGTGGAAATCGAGCTTCTCTGAGTTTTACATGTTTTTATTGCAAAAAATATACAACGATAACAACAATCAGATAGCAAAGTTTATTTAAGTAAGGTATAGCCTCCAAATTAGAATGGTTTTGATCCAGTCCTGAGATGATTAACTGCACCACCCATCACACTGCATATACGCCACATGCTGTAAAATGAAACCCTGAGTTTCAACACAATGAGAGATAAAGGATCAGCAGTAATGGAAAAAGCATTGAAAAAAATTACAGTCTAGTGCAGGGGTGGCCAACCTGAGCCGGCGAAGGAGCCAGAATTTACCAGTATACATTCCCAAAGAGCTGAAGAAATATGTCAGCAGGCCCCCCGCCCAGCGCTTCCCACCCACCGGCATCCCCGCCAATCAACGCCTCCCCCTCCTTCCCCACACCTCCCAATCAGCTGTTTCATGGCATGAAGAAGGCTCTTGGGAGAAGGACGGGGAGGAGCGAGGGTACGGCAGGTAGGGTGGGAAGCAGTGGAGTCGGGGCAGGGCCTATGGAAGAGACAAAGGTTAAGCAGTGAGCACTCCCTGGCACATTATAAAGTTGGTGCCTATACAAGGAGCCGCATATTGACTTCAGAAGAGCCGCATGGGGCTCCGGAGCCACAGGTTGGCCACCCTGATCTAGTGTCAGAAAGGGGCATATGTGAAACATTGTCTCAAATGTCAGGGGCAGGCAGAGAAGAGGTTAAGACAGACTGAACAATAGGCAATCTTCAAATGGTCCAGTGTTCTGGTTCAGATACACAACCAAAAGTCTGGGTATTTATATGAATTTTGTCAGAGTCTCTTCAGTCTGCATAATTGATGTAGAAACATCACAATAACAGGTTTTTCTTGTGAGATTTCCTCTAATTTCCTGCTTCCCATAAGCAGGACCAAACTGGCAGACCAAGCAGCTTGGACAATATCTTTTGAGAAATCCTCAAAGATATTGTGCATGAGATACATACAAACAGCATGTAATATGGGGTGCTATTGACAATTAAGATCATTAGCCTTATTTTCAGTAAACGTTTTTATTTCATCAAACCAAATTCTCAAAAAGTTTCAAATACAACAACCTCTAATCCAGCAGTAGAATTTTTACCATCAATTTGGGGAAAACCAGCAAAGGGATTTTACAGATCTGATAGCTTGAAAACTCCATACCCACTCACTCTTTCGAAACATTCCTAACTTTTTGGCAACTAGTCTCTGAAAGAGAGATATTGCTTACAAGAGACTGGCTCTGGTGAAGGCCCTGATTCCTGACACTCCCTACACATGGAGTGTAACAGCGCCAATCTATGGCCTTTCATGTACGAACTAGTGCCGCTCACCTGCACAGAAGTTCTTAAATCAACTAGCATCAAACACTCATGTGTGAGCGCTGCATAGCCATACTGCCTGGAGCTACGATCCACCACACGCTATGTAATGTCAGATTGGATCAGTCTTTCGATAGAGCCCTACAAGGAATACCCCAGGGGCTACACAAAGTTGTATTGATGATTCAGTAGCTGGAATTCTTCACTCGGAAAAAGAATCATACTATTGCTCTAGCACAGTGTTATCATCCTGGGTTTCTGGTGATAGTGTGAATCTATGACCACTAAATAACCCATGGAACACCACCCAACACACCCCACCTAGAAAATAGGGATACGGAACTCTGCATGTTAGCCAAATTCTAATTCGTCTAAATATTTTTTCCTGCTGAGAGTCCCTCTGAAGTTTTCACTTCTTGCCCTAAGCTGTTGAGCAGTGTTTCTGTATGCTGACAGCTCCTGTATTTCCCATCAGAAATGGCTGCATTTCAACATGCGTTCGATGAAGTGGGTATTATCCGTAGTGGGTATTATTATCGTCGGCATGCATCCGACGAAGTGGGTATTAGCCCACGAAAGCATATGCTTTAATACTTTAGTTAGTCTTTAAGGTGCCACAGGACTCTGTCACTTCTGCAATTCCAGACTAACACGGCTACCCCTCTGATTCTTGCATTTCAACAGTAGCTCAACTTAATATCTAGTTTCAAATAGGCATTTATAAAGAATATAGAGACTGCTTCTGGATGAAAGGCACTATATCAATGTAAGATCAGCATCAATAACCATTATTTCACTTCCTCCCAATCTAATTTTATTTCTTTCACTTGCATACGTACTAGGCATGGTTGGCAGTATGGGAGACTGTCACATGTAAAACTCTCTCTGTTTTCTCCAGTGAGAGGCTCTACAGTTTGTGTGACTTCAATATGCTCCCATGATTATTTTTACTGAATACTTCAGGTTCTAATTGAAAATATCAAGAAGAGGAAAGAGCTAAATAAAGCAGCAGTCAAGGTCTGGAAAAAGGTCTGAAGCCAGCTTTGATTTGACAGTGACTCCTAAGTGTTTCTGCTCTCAGTCAGGACACCTAGCTACGTGGGGGCAAATAGATTTTTCAAGAAATATTTAGGTGCCATTTGGACAGTGTTTTCTACAGCCAACAATGTGAACATTCACATTGGCATAGGATCCACCATCCTGATTTTAAAGACAACTTTAGTGTTTGATTAAAGATGCTGCACTGAAGCTGACCCTTATGAAATCCTGACATCTGACTGAATGGAGAAAAAGGCCCTAAAAGCAAACAGGGAAAGGCCAACTTGATTTTAGAATTTCAAACAGGAAATGTTTTTCCAGTAGCCCTTCTCCTACCTCTTGGCACTTCCTTGATAACAAACATCTTGAATTACGCAGCTCACATCAGATCAGTGCCCTGTGCTTGGATAGAGACAGAAGAAGGAGGCAGAGATGGCATCTGCTTTTCCATTCTGTTGCTTATTCAGTTTGGCATGTGGGATCACAATTCTCCCCATGAGGTGTGCTTTGTTTATCTGAATGGAAATGTTTCTTACAGCCTCTTGAACAATCTCAATAAAACTTTCCCAGACAGACTCAGCAATCCTCTCCTGAACATTTCTAGGGATGGCAGCCTTGTTTCTTTCCCCGCAATAGAAGACATTCCCATGCCACTTTGCGATGAGTTCTGCTGGCACTATTGCAGTAAACAGACTAGCAGCCTGTGAGCCCAGGCAGCTCTGGGAAGGCAGTAGCAGCTAGGTTCTCTGTGCTTTTCTCACCCTCAGGAGTGAGATATCAGCCAAAACCACCATTGCCTGAGAAAATATTAACACCATAATTTCCCTATACTCATGCCCAGGGACACCCAGTATCTATAGCTTCCAGGCTACCGACCATCCCACATATTCACCATAGCTTGAGCTGCAGAGTGGTGCTCTACGGGGGTTTCTAAAGCTAAAGTGACAAATTGCATTTCTTATTAAAAAAATGTATGGGAATAATGTAAGGGAGTTTTGAAACCTATTTTTCCCTTTCCATTGTGACTAGAAATATAATGTTCTATCCTTCTAATGATCAGCCTCTGGAGGGCTGGCTTTGAGTGGTGCCCCCTCCCTTCCTGTTGACTATCTGACCCTGAGCAGGCAAAGAAAGAAGCAGACCAGGGAAGACACATTCTACAACAGGGGTGGGCAAACTCCAAGGGCTGGCTCCAGCATTTTTGCCGCCCCAAGTAAAAAAAAAACAACCCTCTGGAGCGCTGGAGTGGAATGTGCCGCCCTAATATTGGCCTGAATGCCGCCCCTTACGAAGGGCTGCCACGAGCACATGCTTCTCAGGCTAGTGCCTGGAGCCGAGCCTGGCCCGAGGGCCACACTGTGGTTCAAAATTGTGTGGAGAGCCGGATAGGGAAGGCTGTGCCTCCCCAAACAGTCTGGCCCCTCCCCCTAACTGACCTCTACCCACTTCCTGCCCCCTGACTGCCCCCCTGAGAACTCCTGACCCATTCAACCCACCCTGCTCCTTGTCCCCTGATCGCCCCCTCTGGAAACTCCCCCAATCTAACTGCTCCCCCAGAACCTCACCCTGTATCTAAGCCCCCCTGTTTCTTGTCCCCTGACTGCCTCCTCCTGATACTCCCCACCCTAACCACTCCCCTAGGACCTCACCCCCTATCTAAGCCCGCCCGCTCCTTATCCCCTGACCACTCCCACCCTTGCACTGAACTTGGTATGGTTCATGCTTCTGTCTGGGAGAAGGTGGAGGACTGCAAATCAACACACGGAACTGGAAGAGTTTTTTAAATGGTATGGAAATTATGGGATGGGAAAAAAACATTGTAGGATAAAGAAAGTGGCATTGTGGGCCTTTAATTCCTACTTCCCAGAAATCCATGAGAAAATCACTACAAAAATATCCCGTAAGGCATTATGCCAGATGTCCCAGTGTGCTCTGTATAGACACCTATCTGTGGCACACTGCATTTTTCGTCAACACAACCACTTGTGGTGAGTATATACAGTGTGAATGCAAACAGCCAAGTGTGCATGTGCCTGAGGAATACACAAAAGTTGTAGCTGTATGCCAACTTAACTTATGTTGACCAAGCTTTGTACTGTAGATATGGCCTCAGAAAAGATTAGAAATATCTTAGAAGGCAGATAACACTGACTTGAAGAGTGAATGTGTTTTAATGCTTGATTAACTTATCAAGTTATCCTTGCACTTCTAGCCAAATAATAAAAGTTTAGAAACGCCCCAGTGTTAAGCTTACCTGTAGCAAAGTTGCAAGTAATGCATAGGTATTGGAAGGCATAAGGCAGTGTTGCAAAATACAACTCATGTGGGAAGAGTAATTTTCAGTGTTTGTTTGATGAGCAAGTGAAATATAGTTTCATCATCATTGTCATCGGTGGACAAACTAATTTCATGCCTGGGCTGGTACATTCCCATGACAATTTGTGTAACAAACAACATATTGCAGCACAAACTCTGATGGTTCAGTGACCAGGACACCAGACTCTGAGTCAGGAGCCCTGGGGTCAGTTCTGTACATTCCCATTCCACTCTAGATAGATTCATGTATTGGTTTCACTATTGTATTAACGGAGCATCTCCTGGTGCTTTACGTGACATGACTAACATCTGCTGCCTGTGGTTCATTCTCCCCTCACGGAGGAATGGATGTGCAGTGGAGGGTTTTGATAGTTTTTAAAAAACAAACCTATGTACACAGAGGCAGATTGGGGGTTTGTGGGTCCCTTGGTCAGAGCAAGTGGGGGCCTCTCCCCACTCCTTCTGCCTACAGTCCCCACTCCTCCCCCAAGCGCTCCTGCCAGGGAAATAGAGTCGGGACATGGGGACTTTCTCCATCCCACCCCGCCCTGCTGCCCAGCACTCCTGCCGGGGAGTGGAGTTGACGCACAGAGTCTTGCTCTGCCCTGCCAGCCTGTCGCTTCTGCCGGAGAACGGGGTCGGAGCGCGGGGGCTTCCCGCTTCACTGCAGGGGTGCCCATTTTTCTAATGGCCCTGCAATAGGCCAGAGCTCCTGGGAACTGGTCCCATTGCTAATCTGCCACTGTATGCACATTTTGCTCTGTGTTTGCATTCAAGAAGGCAGGTTGAAGCAACACGCCTTGCACTTTGAGCAGAGGGTGGTGAGGTTTGGGGTGATCTTTAGTTTCTGGTGGAGTTCTTTCTGTGGTCTTGGACTGATGCCCAAGAAAGCTCTGAATCCTGCACAGACTTATATTGCGCCTGAAGAACTGAGCTGGTGACCGCAGTCTCCAGCCTGGAGCTTCAGGGAATCCTTTAGATAGCCAGGGCCACAGCCCCTGAGCACCTGAAGTCAATTGAAGTTCCCTTTCTGAAACACCTGAGTAGAAGCCTGGATAAATGAGCCATAGTCCATGCTGGAGATGAAGTAGCAGAATGATCACTATGATTTAATTATACCCCAACTATACCTTTATTTCTACTTTTTGTAAAGTATTTTAAAACCAAGGGGGAAATGCTGCTGTGGCTGTATAATTGCATTAGTAAAACAAAAGCTCACAAAAAGAAGCCAAACAAAAAAAATCATTACCCATAAAAGTGGCAATAATACTGGCATAGGCCCAGGTAAGTCATTCATTAACCATCCCACTATATAAATGTACATAGTAGACACTTGTATAAATATTTACAGGTTTATAGCAATGTTTTGCCACTTTGCCTGGAGATCAATAAAACATTTTGAATGACACTTTTCATGACATTTTATTTTACAGGCTGTGTATCATTCTTTCACAAATTGCTGCCTGGGGAAGAGATCCCTTCTCTTTCAGATAGTGAAGATACAGCTTTTTTGAGGCTAATTTTCAAGATGCTAGTTCTCAGTACAGCTATCATAGGAAAGACCTTAAAACCACAGATGACAGCCAATTCCTTTGCTTGCTTTCCCGTAGCCACATCTCATCAGTATGAAGATAGGCTCTGTGGATATGTCTACACGACCCGCCGGATCGGTGGGCAGTGATCTATCAGGAATCAATTTATCATCTAGTGTAGACGTGATAAATCAATCCTTGAGCGCACTTCCCATTGACTCCTGTACCCCACACTGGTAGGAGGCGAAAGCGAAGTCGACGGGGGAACGGCAGTGGTCGACTCGCCACCATGTGGATGGTCAGGTAAGTCAACCTAAGATACGTCGACTTCAGCTATGCTATTCACTTAGCTGAAGTTGCGTATCTTAGGTCAACGTCTCTTCCCCCCACCTGCCCCACCCAGTGTAGACGAGGCCAGTGATCCATTCATGCAGCCTATTGTCTTCTATGTCAATTCAAATGACTGCTGAGCCCGGGAGGTTGTTCTTTTTCCCCATATTTCTCAGCAGGTACCTTATCTTTCCATCCCTGTTTCTCTCTCAGTCTATGGGGATATATTTGTTTCCGATGAAGGGAACTGACCTCCTTTCATCCCTTTATTATAGATGTGTTTGCGAAAAGGTGCCACAGAGCTGGAACTTTTTATAGGGTCACACGGCACTTCTGGCTGATTTCTCAAGAGCCCAGCTCTACAGAATTTAAAACCTGTCACATATCCCCAGTGTGTCCATGCTCATGCCAGTTTCCCCTCACAGTTGCCTTTTGGCTCAGTTGTCAATAGTCCATATGTCCCTATACCAATACTACTGTACAATACAACCATTAGACAGTCTGGATGAATAAATATCATTCCTCTTGTCTATACATTGGGAGTGAATATTTTAGGCTATTGCACTGGATGATCTCAGCTCACCCCCTAATGGCCAGTAGGAGTTAATTATAAATAGTCCTGCTCAATAAGTAATGCAGACATATGGCCAGTCCAGAGGGCTATTGAGATCACCCAACTTCCATTGGACTTTGGAAACTGAGGACACACTACCATTGGCAGGATAGAACCCATACCTAGTACTTAAACTGGTTAGTCTCTAAGGTGCCACAAGTATTCCTTGTTCTCTTAGATGGAGAATAAATCACAGTACTTACAAAAGATGATGTAATTAGTTCTGTTAACTGTTGCTTCTTCTTTTATAATAATACCTAGCTCTTATATAGCACTTTTCTTCCATAGATCTCAAAACTCTTTAAAAGGAGGTAAACATCATTAACTGCTTTTTACAGATGGGGGAACTGAGTCACAGGGAGGTGAAGTGACTTGCCCAACGTCACCCAGTGGCAGATTGGAAACAGAATTCCCAAGTCTCAGTCTAGTATCCTATCCACTAGGCCACGCTGCCTTCCATTAAAGGTAACCATAACCTGCAAATATATTCTTTAAAATACAGAAGCTTTAGACTGATGGGCTATGTGCTCCAGAGTCAGGATAAAAAAGGGGCATGTAGCACATTGCTAAACTTCTCCCTTATTAGCACTGTGTTGTGCATACTCCAATTCAGTCTCATACAAAAGCACATGTTGTGTAACTAGTCCACACCCAGTTTACTGGAGGGTGGGAAGTTTCTTGGGGATACAAAAGAAGAAAAAATGAATTTGGAACTGGATTTGGATCAGAATGTCTCGAAACCTCCAACTTTTTTATGATTGGCACCTAAATCCACTTATGAATCTAATCCCCAAAAGTTTATTTTTTCCTGAAACTATTTCATGAGTTTGACACAAATTCATTAATAGTTTTCAGTCAACCAGAGCTGCATTTTTCAGCAAATAAGCCATTTGTCCCAAATATTTCACCCAGCTATACTCATAACCTGCCAGTTGAATCTAATCTGGAGAAGAACACAGTAAGAGATCAAATCCTAAAAAAAGGGCAGAGGGCGGTACTCCAGCGTTGGTATACATGACTGCCCATCTCATTGTGAGAAGACTTTTTAGCATGGGACTAAGACTTCCAGACCTCAAAACTCTCTTCCTTTAGGTGTGAGAGAATATTCCTCTCTGCACCGCCCCCTGACACAGTACCCCACTCTAACCTACCAGCTCCTCTAAGTGCTACAAAGTTGGACCCAAGGCAACTTCAAGACCAAGTTTCCAGCAACTTCAAGACCTTAGATACAAGAATATAATACGTGTTCTCAGAAGGCTAGAATGCTGGTAATTCCTCACACTTACCTAACAGAAGAGAACTCTAGCACTGTGTGATCATAATATTCTTTTTGTATTTCCTAGACACAGAGGTGATTCTGGCAATTGAACTTTTTTGCACCTCAGAGAATTCCATTTGAAGTTTGAGTGAAAAAAAGATAGCTAGTTCCCCTTTTCTTGAGGTTTGCTGAGTATTCCCAGTTCCTTCTGAGAGTTAATAAAAGACACTGCAGAAACTCAGCAGTTGCCCAGGACCATTCAACATTTGTCTCTCTATAACAAGCCAAGGATAATGTGACTTACCATATGTAGTGTGTTCTGCACCTGATGGAATTTCTGTTGAACCTGTTCATACAAAAGATTAAGATTAATGGTTAAATACAATTGTTCCCTTCTATATCAATCTGTGGTTGTGTTTTGCAGCTGAAAGGCACCATTTTGCTGAGTGTCAGACCACAAGATTTTATTAATTGTTAACATCAAAAATATAATTAATCTAAAAGGGTATGATTTATGTATGTAATCCAGGATCGTGATTTAGCTCAGCATTGCATGTCTTGTCTGGCAGTGCAAAGTCTACCAGAAAAGATTTCCTGGCTTCAGGCAACTGAACAGAGGGATGAGTTGTTAAAATTAACAGGGTTGAGAGTAACCCCAGTTCTTATCCCCATTTTACAGGTGTGGAACTGAAGCACAATTTGAGAGAGGATGATGTACTATCCATAGATACTGCAAACAAAAAACTACAGTAAGAAACTATTACAATTGCAAAGTCACTCACTGAAAAGTTAGGAAATGCCAGGATTTCAGCCCTCTTGTTTATGCATTATGAATTGGTATTCAGTATTTTGTTTTATCCTTATTTAATGCCCACTGTTCAAACCCTGCTCTGAACAGATTAATTTCTTTGTGGGCTTTTCTAGGACACTCATCACTGTCTGTAAGTGCTTGACTAATATCAATGGATTTGTCTTTGGAACACCACTGTGAGGTGAAGGGTATTACAGATGTGGAACTAAGACATTGAAGTTAAAAGCACCCACCAATACCAGCAGAAAGGGGAAGGACCAAAGAGAAATTGGGATCCTGTTATTGACAGACCCCAAAGGGATAAGGCAACTCTCCAAGTCTGCCCAACTGACAGAGCAGGCAGGCCAATAAGGGAGGCAAGAGCCTGAGTCGGGGGGCATCTTCCATGTGAGCTTGGGGCTGTAGGGGCAAAGTAGAGCAGAGCTAAGGGGAGCACTGCCCAGAGACAGAGAAGACAGCTCGGCTGGTGGCAGTGTAGCAGCAGCAGCCTTGAGCTAGAGGAGGCAGACCTGGGCTGGAGGCAGTGCAGGGGAGCTGCAGCTGGAGCAGCCTGAAGCCAGGAGCTGGAGCAGCCCAGACCAGCCATGCACATGGCGAGCCAGGGCTGAGTTGTAGTGGGGAACTGCAGGGCCAGAGCTGGGATAGCAAATGCTGCCCGAGCCTCACGTAAACCGGAGCCAAGCGCGGCGAGTGGCTGGGGAGAGCAAGCTGGGGACTTTGGGCAGCGAGGGCCTGTTGGAGGGAGACATCACCAGACAAGAGGCCTTGAAGGCTGCCCTTGGAGGGGGGATATGAACCCGACAGGAGGGCTGATGCCGAGGAGAAGGATCCTGCCATCTAGAGCCTGAAGATGTGCAGCTACCACCAGAGCAGGTGTCTTCCCTGTGGCGCCGTCAGGGCCTGGGACAAAGACCTAGGACGGGTGAGGACTTTTCTTAAGTTGCAAACTTTTCTTAAGTTGTGGAGACTACAGTTTATGGTGTTCCCCATGCCCATTATGCAGGGTTCCTTGTTCCTTTAACCTTTTCCATCTCCCCTTATTTTTCTTACAGTTGCAGTTTCATAAGTTGTATTTGGTTTAAACTTATTTTAGTGAGGGGGGGTGGTCAGTGAGGAGAGACTACCCTGGAGCGGGGACACCCTAACCGCTGTTTTAAGTGACCTTGACAAGGCTGGGGGTTAAGCTGTCCAGGAATCCTGGGCCCAGCCTTATCAGGGTTACAAGGACTCTGCCACATGGGAAAGTAGAATAGGAGTCCTCAAGCTCAGGCAGGTAAAGAGAGTTGGAGTGAGGATTCGGCTCCTTTCTCTACCCATTCAGAAGCCAAGGAAGTTCCCAACAACAGCGGGACCATTCCCCTGCCTACAATTAGTAGAATCAGCAGTTTTATTCAGTTTCATTCTGGGTTTAAGCAATTTAGGCAATAACTTTTGTTAGCAGTATAAGCTGCCAGCGTTTCTATCTGAATAGCATTCTGAAAACTTTTCTTCCAGGGAGGAAGGGGGGAAAATCAGAATCTTTTAGATACAGTACCTGCATATAAAAGCAGCATCCAAATGAAGATCAAAGATTTATCCATTTTGACTGGGTTTAAAGGTGTAAGAAAAGTAATGAACGTCAAGATATACTTTGCTTGAAAATATATTAAGGAAGCCCTTGAAATCTGAGCTTTCCTTTATCACCAAATTGGTTAAAAGAAAGCATTTCCTGGGCCACCTTTAAAATGACTTTTGTTGCCCGCCTGTTCCATTAAACCGTATAACAATATAGGTGCCCTCAGTGCTTCTTTGATTTCTTAGAATTTGAGTTAGTGCCTCCAGAAACATCTAACTAAAAAATGATGCTGAATTTCTTATGTTACTTTCTTTTCTTTTCTTTTAATGGATTCTGGAGTAGAAGTGTAGTCTGGAGGAATCAATCACCAGCTTGGGGGAAAATAATCAGCTACATCTAGATCAGTTCATAGTCCTTACCTCAGGGGTCTGTTCATAGTCCAACACACTTCCTTGGCCATTGGGTGGGGGGTTTATTTAGGGTGTGGAAATCAATTGAGGGAGATACTTTTAACTGTCTTTCATATCTCTGAGTCAATGTATAAATTCTTAAATATTTTGAAAGGTTAAATCTTTTTAAGTGCCTAAGTAACATAAGGAGTCTAAGACCTATTTTTCAAAAAATATTTTAGGCACTTAGGAGCCTAAAGGCCACTGACTTTTAATGAGACCCCTAAGTGCCTACAGTCCATGCTTTCAAAAATATTCAGTAGACTAAAGATACATAAAGGCATCTAGTGGGATGTTCAAAATTTCCTAGGCTCGTAACTCCTATTGAAATTGATGAGACAAGCTGGGTGTCACTTCCATCAACAGAAGCTGGTCCATAAATAGCTATTACCTCCCCTGTCTTTTCTCTCTTATATCCTGGGACCAACATGGCTGCAACTCTGAAAGCAACACTGGAATCAATGGCAGTTAGGTACCAAGGCGCTTTTGAAAATCCCCCTAGGCACCTATTTACATGCTAAAGCATCTAAAGCCTTTAAAAATCTGGACCTCAGTTACTTTAGAAAATGGGCTTGGGCATTTCTGAAAATATAACCCAGAAATGAAATAAATTTAAGTAGGTAAAGTAAGAACTGTACAGAGCTCCTGATCATTAGGTCGTACCAGCTACTATTGATTGGTACAAATCATTATAAGCAGTAATGCAGACTGTTATTTATATATCTCACTAGAAAACCTTATATTAGCAGACACCCAGCAGAGAGTGCCCCACATCCCTTAAAGCACTCATAACTACAGGGAAAAGTATGTCTGAAATTCATTATTAAAATATTAAGAAATGTATGCAATAAAGTATTTGACAAGTGTTCTCCAATCAACTCAATTCATGACTAGGGTTTCCACGTGCCCCCTTCAGTCATCAGCACAAACAAAAATACATAAATAGATGAACAATGCTGTGGAAGAATTAATCCAAATCAGGAAAGCAAGCATTGCTGGGGCTAGGAATGGAGAAGAACTAGAAAAATTATAGAACAAAATGAAAGGTAAGCTGGAAGCAAAGCATGAACAGAGAAAGGACAGTCTGAGATAAAGAGAGACCTTTTCAAAGAGACAGAGTCACAAGTAATTTCAAATGCAGAGGAAAGAAGTGACTTGAAGCAAGTCTCAAAAAAAAATATAATAATTACCAACATTTTCTAGAAAAGGAATAGAAAAATTAGGAGCATGATTGTGCCAGCACAGGTGTTTCGTGAAGTTCAGTTGTTCCAATTCAATAATAAGGCTTGAGTCTTTTCCTGGAGGGAAGTGGCAGCAGATAGAGAAGCACCACTAATAAGAATATGCATATTTTAAATGTATCTGTTCTAGGTACCATGACAGAGTGCTGAGAGCCCAGATCTATCCCACCTCTCTGGTCACTGAAGTTCTGATTAGTTTTCCCCAGAGAAAACTTGAGGAATGGAATACTTACTTACCTAATGGGGCAGGGGACACTAAGGAGCTAATTGTCCCATCAGCTGAGAGAAGCAGTTAAGTAGTACAGGAAGGTAGTGAAGAGCGGGAAAGGGATCTCATGAAGCTGAGATCTCTCCTTTGAGAAAGGGCTGACATCTGAAGAACATTGCAGACAGAGCTGCTGCACAGTGGTTGTAATGTTAATAAATCACATAGCAAGAGGCACACAAGAGTGTATGGATCACAGAACAGGAGCAAAGCCTGCTCTATTACAGGTACTTGGATAAATCCCATTAGTGCAATACCTGAACAGCTTCAGTGTACTTATACTCACCCTGTGAAGTACAGAAGTGAAGGCCTTGAGCGCTGGCAAACCACGCTCTATAAACTTCTGAACCCTTGTTATCTCTCAAGGTCTAGCAGAAAGCTTAAGCACTGGAAAACCACAGGCACGCTTGTCCCTCTAGCTGTCCACGAGGTAGCCATGAGGAGAGCTCTTCTTTCACCACCTATCACAATGAAGTAAACAAGCCTATTTATCACTGTCATACACGCCTTACAGCACGTTTGTACTTAATAAAAGCGGCAAGCTGGGACTTTCCCAGGTCGCCTCCTTCCGCAAGCTGTCTCCATCTGTTTCTTCCCGACATCTGGTGACCCCGACGTGATCCAGCCCCTCGGCTCACCGGCTGGCATAGCCTTGGTGCACCTCAGCGTTTACGCTCCCTCGTGAGTATGGGGGGGGATTTATCCGTGTCTCAAAAGGCTCATGCGAAGGAGCTTTTTACAATCATTAAGCAGACGGGCTGTGCTCAGGTCTCACAAAGGAGCATAGAAGAGTTAGTGCGTCTTCTTGAGTATAAGTGCCCCTGGTATCCGGAGGCAGGCTCCTTGGAGATCGCGGACTGGCAAAAGATAGGGGACAGGCTCTTTCGAGAGCCTAGGGCAAGTGTTCGCTATCTTCTTCTATGGCAGCACTGTGCAGACGCGGTGGGGCGCTTGCGGGTGGAGGTACCCCCTGCCACGTCTCCCTCTCCTCCTCCTCCTCCTCCTTCTCTTACCCCTACGGCACCGTGTTTAAAGCCGCTCTCCGATCCTTCTTCTCTTTCCCCTCCTTTGGCTGCGATAGAGAAACAACCCTTGGAATACACCCAGCCGCGTCTGGGCTTGGTCCAGGGCGCTCTTCAGCAAGCCTCTCAGTCTGCCCACAGCCCTCTTTTGGAGGAATGGGCAGGCGAGCCCCCAGTTCTTGCTCCTGTAACATATGGGGTAAACCAGAATGGGGAAAACACAGTTACCTATACCCCCCTGCCCTATTCCGTCATTAGAGAACTTAATAAGTCAGTGAGGGAGTCGGGCCTGCGCTCAACATATACAGAAGGGTTGATCGAGGGGATAAGCAATGGGCATCAAATGACCCCCGCGGATTGGAAACAACTCTTCCGCATGATTCTTTCTCCCGCACAGTATGTTGTGTGGGATAGTGAATTCCGTGCAGCGGCCATAGCCATTTCCACCCCCGACAACATTCCCGATCAAATTTATGGGGCAGGTCAGTTTTCCACTGGGGAAGAACAAATGCAACTGCCCCCCGATTCCTTTCGCAGAACAGCCATGTGTATCCAGCGCGCCTTTCGCCGCGTCCCTGTCTCAGGGAAGCCCTTAGCGTCCTTTACCAGCATCCGCCAAACTCCTTCTGAGCCCTTTCATCAATTCGTAGACAGACTTAAAGAGGCAATAGCTCGCCAGATTGATAACCCTGAGGCTCAAACTGAGCTTTTGCGGCATTTGTCCGCGGAACAAGCTAATGCAGACTGCAAAAAGGTCCTCCAGTCCGTGATTCATCGAGCGCAGTACACCATAGCGGACATGATTCAGGCCTGCGCGGAAGTAGGTACTCAGACCCATGCCATGGCCATGCTGGCAGGCGCCTTGCGGGCCGGAGGGAAGCCTCTCGGTACTTGCTTTAACTGCAAGAAGCCAGGTCATTTTCGCCGTGAGTGCAGGGCTCCGGGGGGAGGGGCGCATGCTGTGACAGGGCAGCGTCTTAATCAGCGCCCCACGAAAAAGTGTCCTCGCTGCAACAAGGGGTTCCATTGGGCCAATCAGTGCCGATCGAACCCCCCTCCGGGAAACTTCCCGACGGGCCCCCCCCGGGCCCAGGAATAAAGATAGGGGTCACCCACAAGTTCCCTTCGCCTGCTACCAAAGGTAGCGCTGGCATTGATTTGATCAATACTATGGATATGCAAGCCACCCTTCCAGGGGAAGTCTTGCTGATGCCGAGCCAACTCACCGGCCCCTTGCCGGAAGGCACGGTGGGCATAATCCTACCCCACTCATCTGCCCATAAGCATGCCATCATGGTCATTTCCGGCGTCATTGACTCCGATTACACCGGAATCATTTATGTCCAGATGTGGGGCCAGCTGCCCCTCACCTTAACTAAAGGTGATACATGGGCGCAGTTACTGATTCTCCCTTTCATACCTCCTAATCAGCCCTCTTCGGCTATTCGCCATGAAGGCTTCGGGTCCACGAAATCTTCCGAACCCGTAGCATCATCCCTCCATCCTCAAATCGCCGCTCTTTCACAGCAGATACAACAGGGGAAGCCACTACGAAAGTATCAAATAAACGGTAAGCTTCTTGAGGGGCTCCTTGACACAGGGGCAGACCTCTCTGTCATTGCCCAGAAATATTGGGACCCTGCATGGCCCTCTGAGGTTGCCCCCACGGTATGGGGAGTGGGAGGGAGCCAATCCTCTAGTCGTAGTACTCATTGGCTCCCCGTTTGGGACCCAGAGGAAAATCGCCAAGTAGCTCAAATTCGTCCCTGCATCCTCCCGATTCACCTTAATCTTTGGGGCAGGGACCTTCTGGCGCAAGTAGGTGCCACCTTGAATGCGCCATGACTCAACCTACCACCCTGCCCCTCACCTGGAAGCCACATCAGATAGTTTGGGTCAAACAATGGCCGCTCCCCATAGAAAAATTGACCGCCCTGCGCCATTTAGTACAGGACCAACTGACCGCTCGTCACCTTGAACCCTCTACTAGCCTGTACAACACACCGGTTTTTGTTATAAGGAAAAAATCTGGCAAGTGGCGTCTATTGCATGACCTTCGAGAAATTAATCGGATCATTGAACCCATGGGACCACTCCAATGTGGCATGCCCAACCCAAATTTAATCCCACGCGACTTTCAATTGGCCGTAATCGATCTTAAAAACTGTTTTTTCACGATCCCCTTACAACCCCAAGACAGGCGCTACTTCGCGTTCACAGTCCCTGTGCTTAATAATTCGCGCCCTACAGACAGATATCAATGGAAGGTGCTACCCCAGGGCATGCTCAATAGCCCGACACTTTGTCAGTTATATGTAAACACTGCCTTACAACCCTTCCAGGATAAGTATCCAGCGCTGCTGGTATATCATTACATGGACGATATTCTTATCGCCGGTAAGGAGTTGCCCGCCAATTGGCAGCAATCCCTAACTCAGCTCCTGAATGCTTATGGGCTCCAGATAGCACCGGATAAAATCCAATTACAAAGTCCCTACTTATATTTGGGTCACAAGCTTTTTTCCTCTTTTTCTATGCCTATTGTCCCCCATCTCCATTTCCCAAACCCGATTACCTATGTTCAATTACAACAATTTCTGGGGGCCATCAATTGGTTACGTCCTTATCATCGCATTACAACAGCCGATCTGCGTCCGCTCTTTCAGGCACTAACCAAAGGGCGGCACCCCTCTGATCTCATTACTTTATCCCCTGCCCAGCTGTCTATCCTCTCAAAGCTGACTCACGTCTTTGCGGTAAAGTGGGTAGATCGAGCCGAACGTAACTCTCCACCCATACTTCTTTGCCTTTATGATACCCTACAACCCTGTGCAGTTATTGCTCAAGCCCCTTACGGCAAACCCCTCCTTCTCTTGGAATGGCTCTACCTTCCGCACTCACCTTCTACTTCAATCACGACCATGGATGATCTGCTTGCCCAACTTATCATTAAAGGCCGTCTTCGTTGTCGTGCCCTTATGGCACTCGATCCAGTCAATATTGTTGTCCCACACCCCCTCAAAAAATATGCTGCAGCCACTGCTTTTTCGGATGCTCTCCAACTCGCTCTGGCAGGCTATACTGGCTCGATTTCCTATCATTCTTACGCTGATCCCCGCTTGTATTTTGTTCAGCGGATGCCTGTCCAGCTTCTTCCCCTCCTCTCCCTGCAGCCTCTCCCAGATGCGCTTACAGTTTTCACTGACGGCGGTCCCTCCCATGGCGTTGTCTCTTGGTATTCTGATCGCTGGAATGTGAAGGTCACTGCTACCTTTTCCTCACCTCAAAGAGCTGAGTTAGCCGCTGTCCTTCTTGCTTTTGTCCTTTTTCCCTCCCAGCCCCTGAATATCATTACGGACAGTCTTTATGTAGCCAACGTCACCTCCTGCATTTCGGGAAGCTATGTTTCCCCTGTCATAGAATCTGCTCTTTTCCAGCTATTTCTTTCACTTCAGGCCGTACTTCATGCTCGAACGCATCGTTTTTTCATTGTCCATATCCGCAGCCATCAACCTCTTCCCGGCTTTCTTACTGAAGGCAATGCCCGTGCTGATGCAGCCTCCCGGTCATTGTACCCTTGCTCTCTTTCCCCAATTGCTAGTCATGAACTCCACCATCAAAACGCCAAAGCTCTCTTGCAACAATTTTCCATCCCACTCTCAGACGCCCGCGCCATCGTTCAACAATGTCCCCAATGCTCACAGCATTCCTCTTTTCCCCCGACGGGCGTCAACCCCCGTGGTTTAGGTGCCAACCAACTTTGGCAAATGGATGTTACTTTTTTCCCTCCCTTCGCCCCCTGGCGCTTCCTACATGTCTCCGTTGATACGTTCTCCGGTTATTTGTGGGTTACACCACAAAAGGGTGAAAAAGCAAAGCATGTTATTAATCACTGTGTTCGCTGTTTTGCTGTCATGGGCGTTCCTAATTCTTTAAAAACTGATAATGGTCCCGCGTATTGCTCTACCACTTTTGCTGAATTTTGTACCCGATGGAATATCACTCATACGTTTGGTATCCCTTATAATTCCCGCGGCCAAGCCATTGTTGAACGGGCAAATCGCACTCTTAAACTGGCCCTCACTCGTCAAAAGCAAAAAGGGGGAATTCCCTCCTCCTTATCCGATAAAGAAGAATGGCTTGCCTCCGTTTTGTTCACGCTTAACCATTTAAATTTGTCTAACGACGGCTCTCAGTTTTTGTCTCGTACACAGAAACATTTTCGCCAAACAGAAATTCTGCCGGCACCGCTTGTGACTTATCAGCTGCTCCCGAGCCGTACCTGGAGCGATCCAGTACCCCTCATCACTTGGGGTCGAGGTTACGCTGCAGTCTCCACCCCGGCCGGCCCAGTGTGGGTTCCAGCTCGCTGTGTCCGCCCCTACGTGCATCAGCAACTACCCCAGAATCCGCTCGAGCAGGGCATGGCATCGAGAAACCTCGAATCCAATTCCAGATTTCAATCTCCACATCACGCCGCCGATCACCAAGGTGATCATTGCCCGGCACCGGGGGCAGTGCAACCCCCCCGGTGACATGGGGACAGATAAAGAGCCTGGCACAACAAGCCGAGAGAGTGATGGAGAGTCAACAACTTGAGAAAACCCCTGAGAACTATGTTGCTGCAGTGATTTCTTGCCTCTCGGCCAATTCCTGTGTGGTATTAATCATTTTGATCCTGACGATCTTTAGCCCTTCCCCGAGTATGGCCCTTCCCCCCCCCGTCACCCTTAACAGATAATGTTTGGGGCCTTTTAGCCCTCTCGATTAACCAAACCAGTTTTTGTCTGTCTCAACAGGTGGCGGTGGGACAAATTTTAGGTACGTGCCTCATCCCTATATGTCATGAGGCTTCTGAGGTTGAAAGTGCAACATGGTTCTTTCAAAGTCTGAGACCCAACACTACCATACGAAATCTGGGCTATAAGGGCTATCATAATTGGGGGGAACAATCCACCTCTCAACCCAAGCAGACTCTACAATTACGTACTCCCTATGTAGCCAGTACAAATATCTCATGTGCCCGAATGACAAATTGTACTTTAATAAGTTGTAAAAGGTTCGGTGGGGAAAGCCTAAATTGTTCTCACTCAGTCAATGTCTCCTACCTATATAAACACATTAAGCTCCCTCTGGGGTGGTTCTGGACATGTGAAGGGTTAACATTCAATTACATCCCCGCCAATATTTCAGATGGCACGCTATGCTGTCTTAGTCGTTTGGCCGTGGTATTACCCCCAAAAACTCCACTCCACCCCCGTACCTCTCGCTCTGTCGCCCTGGATGCCTCTTGTGATTCTGAGGTTCACTTGTTCTCGAAAACAGAGTCTGTGGCATTAGCCCTTTCCCTGGTAGAAATCCCAGGATTGGCTACAGGCAATAGCCTAAATATTAACAAACTTGCCTGTGCTGCAGTTAAAGCTCTTAATGCTACTTCCACCGCTATTGCCTTACTTAATGGGGAACAGGTTGAACTCCGCCATGGGGTTCTTCAGAACCATGCTGCTATAGACTATCTTCTGCTACTGCATCATTTTGGATGTGAAAAGGTAAATGATATGTGTTGCTTTAATATCTCCGACCATTCCCACGCTATAGAAAATCAAATTGATGTTATTAAAAACCTCACCGCACAAATTCGTGTCGATCCAGACCCCTTTGCCAGTTGGTGGGATTGGCTAGCATCTCTGTTCCCCGGATGGGGATGGTTACATGCATTCATTACGTATGGACTGTTGGCATTGGCGCTGTTGATTTTCCTATGCTGCACTGTCCAGTGCATCCCCTCTCTGATTAATCTCTGCTTGCGGGGCTGTCCATGGAATCAGAAACATTACTGTTATAAATAAAAACCTGAAGGAAGGGATGAAAGCTCGAGCGCTGGCAAACCACGCTCTATGGGCCTTTATCCCTCCCCCATCAAATCCCCGCTTGCGAAATTGTCCATAGTAATAGTAATATTATAACCATATGTACTTGAGAAAAACAAAGGGGGAGATGAAGGCCTTGAGCGCTGGCAAACCACGCTCTATAAACTTCTGAACCCTTGTTATCTCTCAAGGTCTAGCAGAAAGCTTAAGCACTGGAAAACCACAGGCACGCTTGTCCCTCTAGCTGTCCACGAGGTAGCCATGAGGAGAGCTCTTCTTTCACCACCTATCACAATGAAGTAAACAAGCCTATTTATCACTGTCATACACGCCTTACAGCACGTTTGTACTTAATAAAAGCGGCAAGCTGGGACTTTCCCAGGTCGCCTCCTTCCGCAAGCTGTCTCCGTCTGTTTCTTCCCGACACAGAAGTAGTGTACTTATACTCACCCTGTGAAGTAGGGAAGTACTGTTATCCTCCTTTCTTTATCCCCGAGTTCTCAAACCTTTTCATCATGAATACTGTATCTGTTGAATCATTTCCTTTCCCATTTGCTATGATGCAGAACCACCTCCCTGTCTCATCTATCAATACATAACTTCCTTGGGCAACTAAAGCAATTGCTCACATGAAAAAGTAATATCAGGACTGTAATCCATTTTTAGCTTCTTTTAATGCAGGTTGTGAGCTAGAAACAAGGAAAATAGCCAGCACCATATGACTAGCCAGATCTACACGACCTGCCAACAAAAGCTGTGTAGAGTAGTGTGAGAATCACTCACTGTTCCTCAGTCTTATTTCTATTTTATTTCTATTAATCTTACCTACTCCACATAGATTAAGTGGTCTCTTCTCCCACCTGTACCAATAACACACAGTCCATCTCATATACCAAATTTTCTCAGAACACTTTCCCCATCACTATGAAGATAGGGGAAGTTCAAACCAGTTAATTCAGGAGTGGGGAAGAAATTTCAAAAACTGCATCAGCAAAATCTTTGGATTTCATGGAGTCATCAGAAATGTTTTAAAATATAATAATTGACCAGATATTCAGGAACATATTCTGTTTAGGTCTTTTTTACACTAAAAATATGCTAGCTGTAGAGTATAGTGGTTACATACTGAATGTATTGGGTTTTCTCCAATAAAATATACGTATGGCTTATTAGAGTCAACGGAAGTAAAGTAGGAGTGTTCACTTGGACCCACATCAAGAACTGCAAATGCATGGGACATCTAGAATCCATCTACGCAGTATATGTTTTCAGGCCAACTACTCTACAGAAAAGTAACTTTTTAAAAAAAATAATGGGTCAGAATCTCTCCACAGCTCTGGCCACACTGCAGAGCTGGAAAGCTGCTGTATCTCCCCAGCTGATGACTCTTTTGGCGTGGGTCTAGTCCCCAGATGGTGAATAGAGCTGGTATAACCAGCTGATATGCTACTGTCCCTGAAACCCCTGCCTTTGATGACAGAGCAGGTGAGGGTGGGCACCGCCAGAGCACCAATATATTCCAGTGAATCTTGACCTGTGGATGACTCTTTAGGGACCACAGTCCGCTGTCACAGGGTGAGCCTCAGGATCCGGATCAGCAACTGGCTGATTTTCAGTCCCCGCTGTTCCCCTCTGCAATCTTGACATTTAGGTTTTGTTTTAGAAAAATAGAAAAATTTGGAAAGAGAAAATTTCTGAATCAAACATCAGTGACCTATCCCATTCAAATAGTTGACTTCTTAAACCCCAATTCTCCATAATTTTTTATACTGGGTAAAGATAGAAATCTTATTTTGTTACAAAAGCCTGTTTAAATGTACATACTGATTTTACCACCCCTATTTTGGAAATGGAGAAAAACAAAAGCACAAATTGATGTTCAGCAAAGTTTCTTTATGACAAATCATATTCTTCATATTGTAAAGCATTAGTTCAGAACTCAGATGCAGAGATATTTTATTTGCAAGTACACCAATAGAAATATTGCTTTGCAAACACTTCCACTTCTGATTGTAAATTGCTATGTTTACATATGAAATTAATTTAGACTGGAAATCATCCCATTTTACAAATTAGCACAATCTATTACATTTGTGTCAAAGAAAAATTAAACCTTAAAGAACAATGTTCATGATAATCTGAAACAGGGTGTTTTAGCAATTCCATATGTAATTGGATGTATGTTTTCTGTATTTCTTTTCCAGGCATGACTGATTATTAAATAAAAATACTTTCTTCTATATAATCACCTTGGATCATTTGGTTTTGCCACCTGTACATTTTATCCCCCTCTCTTCACCACAATTTCCGTGTCAGACTATTTGAGGTGTTAGTTACATTGGTTTTGAAAGGAAGTGAAAGGAGGATTATGAAGGAGAAAATTTGCACTAACATCCAAATATCTTGATGATCAGCAGTGACTGAAATGTGCCAGGTATGTATAAAAGATATGCTAGGTATGCATAAAACATAAAAACTGATATCAGATTGCCCTTTTTATGTATAAAGTTGTCAAATCAAAGTAATATCTATCTATCTTAGGTACTTGTATTGCAGCCCCCTTCATGGTAATATCTCAGCACTCACAATCTTAATTGTATCTATCTTTACAACACTCCTGTGTGATAGGGAAGTGCTGTTATCCCCATTTTACAGATGGCGAACTAAGGCCCAGAGAGATTAAGTGACTGACCCAGGGTCACTCAAGCTGTTTATGGTGAAACAGTGACTCACATCTCAGGTTAGTGTTCTAACCTCTGGATCATTCTTCCTGCAAACACATTCATTATATTACAAGAGTTGATCTGTAGACTCTCACTGCAGAATACCATGAAAACTAGAAATCATATTTTTGGTCTATCTAGATTAGAGATAGTCCTGAGCTGCAAAGTCTGGTTCTAGATTGAGAGGAGGGAGCTCGTAGCTCAAGTACTGGGCTTGGGTTCAGACCATTACTGGAAATGGCAGATGGTTACAGAATTGGGATCTGGATTCAAACTTTTCCTAGCTTTCCATGTTATTTGGATGTGGAGTTTTAACCTCAGGCCCATCTCTAGCCTGAATGTACCAGAAGTCAGAGTGTATCCTCATTACAGTAAGTTTGTCATACTTTTTCTTTGAAGTGCAAATTGTCATATAAAAATTAGAGTGCAAAGGCTAGAAACAGAAATAATTACGTAAATGCCCTGAGATATTGTCTGCCAGATGCCAGTGTCTTTAGCACCTCACATTATCTCGTACGGAATCGGTCTCCTCAGTTTACTTTTCAAAAGAAACCCAACAAGAGTGAAAACAACAGCTGCAAGCACCACAGCTGCAACAATAAATGGAGCATGGGAATGACCAGCAATAGCAGTAAGTGAATCACGGGAATCCACGTCTTCCTGATGTTCAGAATAGTCCAGCTCTGTGAGTTGAGAAAGAGAGTTTGTTACATTTTGTTCTCTGTTCTAGTTACTGCCAAAGATACCAGGACAAAGAGGAGCTTGAATTTAAAAGCTACATTCTAGATCAGGTCAAGAAATAAATCAATTTCACTTTATTTTATACAAGATCTATAGACACATATATCCATCTTTATATTAGTAGACTATCTGACCCCCAGCAGGGATGTTTTAGGTTCAATATTAAGAAAACATCATAACTAGCACAAGAGCTAGGGAATGGAATCATTTTTCAATGGGTTTGAGGTTTCTTTTTACTGAGATATTCAAGGTGAGACATAATGACCACAATGTTTGAACAGTTTGGGGATAATTAAATCAATGAAACTACAAGAAGGAGATGGAGTGCATCTCATCTTTCTTCCTCAAGAATTGATTCAATTAGCATTTTTGGGATGTGCAGATTAAAATGATGGATTTGAAATGTGCTAAATAAGGAACTAACATAGATGCTCGCAGTCAATAAACAAGTCCCTGGTGTTAATAATGGAGCTGATGATAACTCAGTAAAAACATGCTGCAGTGCTAGAAATCGGAAGTAAACTGACATGCAAAGATTTTGTGAAATGAAATGAAAAGTGATTTACAGAACCTTATCCTAAATACAAGAGAAGGTTATTTGCATTTACCAGCATTCCTGTTCTCAGCGCCATCTTTCCAAAGCTCAATTGGCCCAACAACAACATTCACTTTTTCTTGGTAAGAGTTTGTATCTCTCTTGGACCTAGGTATGCAGCCCTGGTAGCATCGGGAAGAATAATCATATACCCTGCACACTACCATTTTAAACTGCAGGTAAACTGATGAATATTGGTTAATAAACTTGAAGGCATTAAATTTGAACCGTATGGTGGAGCTGTAGGGTGAATAGTATGTACCGTAGGTAGGATCTCTAACACATCTAAAATAAACATACAAACAATTAAAATTAATCTTCATGTGTATGCACAAAAATACATCACTGACATCAAGTATTTATCTGTTAATACACTGGTATCTCAAAATAAGGTGCAAGGTTGTCATATGATCAATGTATTGTATACAAATATAATGATCTCACTTTCATAATACAGATCTCAAGGTATTGACCTATTTTTATAATAATCTCAGTTTATAATGTATAATGTTATATTCATGCCAATATTTGTGTCACCTATAGTTAAGAGATGGTTGAATTTAGATATGGTAAATTTATTTCCTGTTTAATTTAAATAAGTATTGTTAGCTTTAAAATATTTGACTCTCTCTGCATCGAATGATTTTATCATATTGTTTCTTAAAAGGGCTGGTCTGAATATTTAATTTTTATCTTATACAAGTTATTAGAGTTTTTAAACTATCATTCAAACGGCTTCCTTAAAACTTAACTTCTATATATCCTGCTACTCTTCTACTACATGGCTGAATTATTTTTAAATTTCATTATTTATTCCCCATTGTTTATATACAATTAGAATTTCACCAGAAAGTGAATGAGTCAGACATTTATTGACAATGGGACCTGCTCCTGAAAGATTTGCCCTTTCATACCCAGAAAGATGTAGAATCTAGTGATAATGGAAAAGTCTACTGAAATTCTGGCAGGTAAAGCATACAAGCATAGGAAATGCCATAATGGATGACATCAGTGACATTTTTTCTTACCAGATCTAAGAATCAAATTTGTTTTCTATAATTCATTAATCTAACTTTCCACAAGAAATGATTTAAGCCAAGCCACATGAACAATTCTGGGCCATATGAGTGAATGGAATCTTGCATGACTGCCTGGTCTAAACATCATTTCTATTGTTATTTCTCATTTCTTGTCAGAACTGGCCAAAAAAGTTTTTTAAACAATTTATTGGTACAGGGAACTGAAATAAATTCACATTGTCCCTATTCAAATTATCCCATAAACAAAAGAGATACAGAACGGCATGTATAAAACCATTGTTAATCAGAAAGTCCTTACCCGTTCCTGATAATATCATAGGTCGTTGATGAAACACTACCGAAATAAGGTGATGCAACACATGTGTCCAAAAACAACACCAGATTTGGGTCAGAGCTGTGAATTGAAGCTTGAAGGAATAAATTCTGGTTCAGTCTAACATAGTATGGAGAGCTATACACCGGCCGTGAGAAGGATGGTGATTCGTAAAATGAAATGTTCACATCATATCTGTTGTACTGAGTTTCATTGACCTCCTTATTATCTTCTGCAACATCCTCAGCAACATACATGATTTCTTTCCATGTGTTTTGGAGCATTTTGCAGTTGATATGCAAGTGAAGATCTTTTTCTCTTTTGATTATGTAACCAGAAGAGGTTGCTTTGATCAAGTTGGAATACATGATAGTATTGCTGTTTCCCTGTATGATACAGTAAGCAGAGAATTATCTAATGTAGTAATTTTTGCCACAATTACCATTATGCTTACTAAACTTTTGATGCACCCAGAGACCTAACACACATTTTAAAAGCATTGTTTCCATTGGAAGTATTTTGAAAAGAAAAGTACTTTGGTCATTTCTATTCACAGCACATTTTAAACAAAATTGTTGACTGTATAATACAGTGATTACATTGAGAGGTGAAAAAATATTTTCATTGACCCCAAATAATGCCACATGACTTAACATTAGTACAAAAGTTGAACATGAAATGCACAAAGGTCCTGATTCAGTAAGGTACTTAAACGTGTTTATGTTAAAGCACATGAACAGGCCTATTGAAGTGAATGCTTTACATTAGATACGTGTAAGTACCTTTCTAACAGGGCCTATGTAAGTGCCAAGTATTTTGACTATTCAAAAACATCAGCTCATGCTCGGAAAAGTCTGTGAATGTGGGCTGAGGTTGTTCACGTATCCTCCCTGTCCCACAACATTGTAGCTTGACCTTTTTGGGGAATAAGTGAGGAATTTCATCAGAAAAAGGAAGAATAGGTGGGAGTGTTCAGTGAATCTGAATCTGCAGTCATTGGTTCACTTTGTAACTCCTGTGAACCACAGCAGGTTTCTGTTCATGACGCTTTTCAAAATAAATTCTGCAGTTTGCACAGACCTACTTACACATTCTGCTAAACATTCAACTTCATACCTCTCGTCTTGTGCCACAGCCATTGTATGGTATGTTGAATATAACATAATTTGATGTAATCTTTGGTTTACAATAAGGGTCATTCAAGCTGACATTCTCTGCAACGTAGCCTTGTGAGTGGAGATAGGCTTTGTTAACAACTGCATGCATGTATTCTGGCAGGCACAGAAGCGCTGGTGGGTGGATAAAACACACGTTATTAGTGCATTCAGGCATACAGTAATAATTAAATGTTCAACCAATACATACTCTGAGTGTATGTTGAGAGAGGGGAGGGTGTTCATAAGATAAATCACATGATTTCACCTCTCATGTCTTAATTATCAAATTATGCATCAGGGGGCTGTGGTTTAGGCTGTGGATAATTATCACTAAGATAAGTTGCAAATTATTATTTCTCTCTTTGTGATCAGAGAGAGTCTCCTATTAGTGTTAAGGATCATAGGAATCACAGCTACTATAGTAGAACAAATTCTGGAGTCAAGAGAAAGTCCACTTGAAGTTGCTTGGAATTTTCCTTGAGTAAAATTAAGAACAATATTACCAGGGCCTTTATTAAGGAAATGAACTAAAGACTTTCAGTATTTCTGGGAGAAAATTATCTAAACACAAGGGGAGGCGAAGTCAACCAGTAAAGTAAAATGAAATTGATGTGTTGGTCGACAGCAATTTTGCAATCATGAATTATCCTTATCAGCCAATGGAACTAACCAGTTACGTGCTATTCAATATTAGTAACAATTGCAGAATCAAGGGCTTACATAAACCTTATGGGGTTTGGAGATACATGTCCAGAGGCTGACTCACATCAATGAGCATCAAAGTGGTAATCCTTCACTGGGAACTGGATCCTGTATAGTCTTTTCTTGGGCAAAAGGCACACTGAAAAGAATAGGAGCTTTCCCTGAATGAGGACTCAGGGATCAGGCTTTGAATGTCTGTGAAAGTTGTTGAAGTTCACTTGCAGGCACCTCTGTAGCTGAAGATACGGACAAATTGCAGGGGACTCATGGAAGAGCATCAAAAATTGGGAAATGATGTGCAGGGAATGATTCTAACTATAAATAATTCTAATACTAAACATGTATCAGTAAAGTGCTAAACAGGCATTGAGCTCAGATAAGTAATAACTAATGAGTTGAGGGGGAAGACATGGAATTGACTCATGTTGTATTAAATTGGGGTGATCACAGTGAGAATTTTGCCTGCATCAGGACTAGGATCAGACACAAAGAGAATGAGCAGTTAGGTAGTACAAGGGGCCATAAGTAAGAGTAATGAGATGAGAAGGTGAAAAAGTAAATGTAATCTGAATACAAGAGAAACAGTCCAAAAATAATTTGATAAACAGTTTTATATTTAAACCATATCAAACTATTGTCTGAAAGTAATGTCAGTGATCACACAGTGTGAAAGATGACAGTGAGTGGTACTACACTGAGGTGGCTGATCATTGATTTTATTTGAGAAATAACCATTGATTAATCAATAGGCTTGTCTGCTGAAAAGCAAAGTTCTGTGTTAAACATGAACTTACTAGTATTCTGATCTGCTGGAATGGTGTAATAGTCAGCACGGAACCCTCTCCTTGTGATACTCGAGTCACTGCGAAATCGAACTGTCATCAGGTTTGAGGATGATGTATATGTGAGATAGGAACCATAACAAATTTTCCCCAGTAAAGGAGAGGTATAGAGTGGTCCATCATATATCTCAATATAATCTTGCTGGCATCTACCACCTTCTGTCCTGGGGAATAAACATGAACATTTTGTAAACTATTTCGTAAACTTCTATTTAAATATTCATCACAAAGCAGCACATGCACCTCAGATTAAGCCCTTTAGACTGCAAGGTGTTCGTGGCAAAGACTGTCTTCATTTTGTATCTTGTATGGTACCAACCACTTTGTTAGGACTCAACAAGTAACAACAAATAATACACCATTCATGCAATTTTCAATTTAGGTTTACTGGTCACTTAGAATTATTAAACCCTGTTGAGAAATGTCCTTGAAATGGAGAGGGTACCAATTTGAAAAGCCCATGACTTTGAACCCATGAATTGCCCAGAATATTAGTGTTTCACTTACGAGATATCTCTAAATGAAAGTGTTACACGGTAATTGCTCGCTGCTTCTATTTCCCATACACAATCTGCATTGTTTGGATAATTTCCAGGATAGAGCGGGCTTTGAAATGTCCCCGATGAATACTGAAGGACACCACCACAGGTATATTTTGCTGCAGAATACAATGTAAGAAAAAAATACATTAAAGTCATTTAGATGTACTTTTGTATATGATTTCTCAATCAGAGCCAAAACCTACCGAAGCTAAAGAAAAGCCTCCCATAACTTCAATAGTCTTTATAAAAGATGCTCTATGATCAGCATCTGATCTCAGGAGCTGTTGATCCCACTCACAGTCTCATTTAATGCTCAGCACCTCTCATGATGAGGCACTAAATATATATAGCTAAAGAGAGAAAATATGGGCCAAAGAAAATGTTCAGGGAAGAAAGATTACACTTTTATCCCTCCGATAATGTTATGTTATTAATTGAGATTAATTGGAGGTAAGTATTTGAAGAAGCACCTGGTGCACAGGGGACAAAAATTACAGCCTGAACTAAAATAGCATCTACAGTCAACTTTGGAATGTAACGATTTTTAATTAACGCAGAGCTTTAAATGACATAAGGTTTATACACGCCTCAATTTTGTCTCTGATGAACACATACAAAGAGAAG
>ML677335.1:4142168-4177106 GCA_007922305.1 Dermatemys mawii | reverse complement strand
CCAGCAGCAGCTAGGGAGAAACATAAGAAATTATTTTAACAGATTTTAATATTTAGTAGTGCCACAGAATGGGCAACATTTAGAGGCCAAAACTTTTTTCATGAAAATTGCAGATTCAGCAACAAGAAAACATTGCACAATTCATCCTAGTTTCAATGTATTGTTCCATTATACAATATCAAACATCCCACTAAGGGCAGGTCTACATCACCTGCCAGATCGGCGGTATCCTTAGATCTATCGCAGGGGTGGGCAAACATTTTGGCCTGAGGGCCACATAGGGTTTCAGAAATTTTATGGAGGGCTGATCTCTGCGCCCTCCCCACTTGCTTCTTGTTCTCTGACTATCCCCTCCCCTCCCCGGGGACTCCTGCCCCATCCAACCTCCCCCTCCTCCATTCCCTGACAGCCCACCAGAACACCTGCCCCATCCACATCATCTGCTCCCTGTCCCCTGACCGCCCCTGGAACCTCCACCATGACTGCCCCCCTCACCCCATCCAACCCCACTCCTTCCTGACTTCCCCCTGAGACCGCTGCCCGCATTTAATCCCTCTGTTCCCCACCCTGTGACTGTCCCGTCCTCTGACCATCACCCCACAAACTCTCCTGCCCTCTATCCAACCCCCCTGCTCCCTGCCCCCTTCCTACGCTGTCTGGAGCAACAGTGACTGGTGGTGCTACAGCTGCGCCATGGGCTTGAACCAGCCATGGCACTGCGGAGCTCAGAGCACTGTATCTTCCCAGAAGCTGCAGCTGCACTGCCCCAGGAACTCACAGTGCTGCAGCCCAGAGCATTGCACCAGCGGCGCAGCAAGGTGAAGCTGCGCGGAAGGGGGAATGGTGGGGGAGGGGCTAAGGTCTCCCCCCCCCCGGCGAGGCCAGGAACTTACCTCCCAGGCCAGGAGCTCAGGGGCTGGGCAGGAGGAGCCCGTGGGTCAGATGTGGCCCATGGGCTTTAGTTCGCCCACCACTATTTTATTGCGTCTAGTCTAGACACGATAAATTGATCCCCAAGCACACTCCGATCGACTCCAGTACTCCACCACCGCAAGAGTCGAGAGGGAAGCAACAGCAGTCAACTCACTGCCGTGAAGACGCTGCGGTAAGTCGATCTAAGCACACTGATTTAGCTACGCTATTCTCGTAGCTCAAGTTGCATATCTTAGATCGATCCCCCCTCCAGTGTAGACCAGGGCTAAGAATATTTGGTTTTGAAAATGTCATAGAAATATATAATTTTTTAAATGTAAAATGACTTTTAGTTTCAAAATTTCCTTTAAAAATAAAAACCTGTGAAACTAGCTGAAATCAAACCAAAACGTTGTGATTTGGTTCAAAGAGAATGCTTTGAATTAGCTGAAACATACTATTCTCAACTTTTTGATCTACTGAATTTATCAAATATTTGGTTTTTAATCTAAACCAGAAATGATTTTTTGAAACTTCTAATGAATGAAAAAAAGTCTGATATTTGTTAGAGTGTATTTATAACATTTTAGGAGGAAATAACATTCAAAACTGCATGACTTTCCTGGAGGAGGATAGGTCTGAAAACAAGTACAGCAAAACTTTTATGACATGGTGTTTGTAATATCTAGTGACGGGTCAACATAAAATGTGCTTGACTCCCACTGAGCTCAATGAAAAAAATCCGAGCAATATTTACCTTTCTCAATGGCAAAAGATTATGGCTGAAACTTAAATAGGTCTTTCATTTTTGTATCTTTAAATGCTTCATGAAGTTGAGTGTGTCTCGTTATCTCTATTTTACTTTCTGGCTGAATGAGGCATAAAGAAGCTAAGTGGCATGGCAGAATCATGAATAAAATCTAGGTTTCCCACATCCCATTCCCATACCTTATCACCACTGCCGTATTCTACTTTCAAAGGAAGTGAAGTTACCAGAACAGAAAACTAACTCTGGTTGACGGATGCTTCCCTTTGGAATTTAAGACAAATATCATCATTACTTAGCTATTCTGGGGTGTTTTCCCTCCCACCTCCCCTTTTTTTTTTTTTGAATATCTTTATTCTATGCTAGCACAATTACATTCACCGTGGAACTAACTGTCTGGCTGGTTGAAGCATGGAACTAATGTCTGAGGAAGTAGAAAAGTGGCCTTTTTAGTATCGGGTCCAGTTCCAAAAACTATATTTCATATTTTGAAAACTTTCTATTGTGACTTTCAAAAACATCTTAGATATGGTGGAAGGCATGGTCATTCACCTGCAAGACACCTGCAAACTCTTGGTATTTACCTGAGCAGATGACACCGGCATCTTCAGCGTGACGACAGTTATGAGAGAGCCATCCTGAATGAGGACAGTCCCATAGATTGTATTCCCATCCTCTGCAACTCACATCATCCAGGACAATATTTCCTGAGCCTTGACCATAGTAGGCATTGGTCTTTGCTGCAACACCATATCCACATCCGAGCTGCCTGCACACAACATGTGCGTCATTGAGATCCCAAGAATCATCACACACTGTTCCCCAGGATCCTGCATAATAGACCTCAACACGACCTTCACATCTGCTAAATGAATTCACCAGTCTCAATGCCAGCCCTAAAACAGATTCAAGGAAATTCTTATTAGCACATTAGTTATAGTTTCGTTCCTTTTCATAACTTTGTGGCAACTGTGGTGAATCTGATCCATCTAGGGAACTTCAGCTGACTGCTGTGGGGATTCCATGGCCAGATCACACGTCTGTATCAACATTAGAAAAGCACATTTAAAAAAGTAATCCCAAGTGTATACACAAAAAGATGGCATCCAAACTAGCTGTAACCATTCAAGAAAGGGATCTTGGAGTCATCACGGGTAGTTCTGTGAAAACGTTTGCTCAATGTGCAGTGGCAGGCAAAATCGCCTGCAGAATGATGCGAATCATGAGGAAAGGGATAGATGATAAGATAGAAAATATGATAATGCCACAACGAAATCCGTGGTACATCCACATATTGAATACTGCTTGCAGTTGCAGTCACCCCATCTCTTAAAAGATGTATTAGAATTAGAAAAAGTAAAGAGAAGGGTGACAAATTGGTTAGAATTATAGAACAGCTTCCATACGAGGACAGATTTAAAAGACTGGTACTCTTAAATTTAGAAAAGAGACCATTATGGGGGAATATGATAGACATCTATAAAATCATGAATGATATGAAGAAAGTGAGTATGGTGATGTTATTTACCCCTTCACATAACACAAAAACTAAGGGGTCACCCAATTAAATTAACAGGCAGCAAGTTTAAAACGAAGATGTACTTTATCCAGTACACAGTTAACCTGTAAAACTCATTGCCAGGGGATGCTGTGAAGGTCAAATTTATAACTGGTTTCATAAAAGAATGAGCAGTTTATGGAGGAAAGGTCCATCAATGGCTATTAACCAAGATTATCAGCAACACAACCCCATGCTCTGGATGTCCCTAAACCTCCAACTGCCAGCAGGTAGGATAAAAGAGATTGATCACTTGAAACTGCTCTGTTCTGTTCATTCCCTCTGAAGCATCTGGCATTGGCCACTGTTAGAAGACAGGATTCTGGGCTAGACGGACTACTGGTCTGAAGTGGTAGGACTGTTCTTGTGATCAGGTCGATGGTGCCAAATCCCATAGTAAAAGAAGAAATTTTATTAAAACAAGGTGAGACAGCACTTACCGTTCAGAGTGGTGCTCACTGGAGGGAAAGAGGTGCTCACTGTAGTAAGACAAAGGCCCAATTAGAGAAGACATTTGTGATAACGACAATGGATCCTGCTATTGTGCTATCAAGGAGGTGAACATTAACTTGCAGTAGAAATAGCCCATGACATGCAAGAGGAGAGGAACAGCAAAACATGCTCTAAATCCCAGTCTCTGGATGCACACTGGCAACTTAAGAAAACCTCCTGAGCAATTTAAAGACAAATATTATAAATCAACATAACAACAACAATAGTTAGAACTTTTATATAGGGCTCTCTTTTGAGAAAACAAAGACAAAAATAGAGAATTTTTTTAATAAGGATACAATCAATTATTTTATTGCTTAATATATACAAATTTTTGTTTTACTATTGTTATATTTTAAATTACTTTCTTAGAAACCTTTTGTTTTTATGATTATTGATGCAAAAATTTATTTCCTTCCTTTCATTAGAACAAAATGACATGGGAATATAGTTTGGGAATTTTTGTGTGTTTTTGTTTTTATTCAGTATTTGTTCAAGGTTGAAAGAGGACTTGTCAGTTATTTATATACAATTGGGTAATTTGCTGAATGCCCCAAATAGCCAAGGAAACACACAGCGCCAGTCCTCTGATACTGTAAATTAGTGTAGATCCAAGGGCTTGAATGGAGTTGCACCAATTTATATCAACTGAGGACGTGCCTAAACATAATTTAATATTGACATTTTAATAGATTCAAAGGGAGATCCCAGCATCCCCTGTGCCAGAGACATCCCTTCAGTCAGAACAACAATATTGGCACAATATGCAAAGAAAGTACTTGATCAGCTTATATTAGGATCTTCACTGTCATTGCACTGTGAACATACCATACCAATAAGGGCACTGTCTCACAAAGAATTCATTTATAGTTCACATAACTCAAGAAAATCTCTCTTGATCCGGGACCAAAATGAGCACACACTAATGATGACCCAGCATGGATCCAGCTGTGAGCAAACTGCAATTAAAGGCTTTCTGGAACCTCCTAGGCTATGTTAGCTGCCTCCATGCCTAGTAAAGCACTAAATACCAAACCATTGATTTTACATCTGGGGTGAACAGTGTCCATATGCTACCTCATCATCTGCATCCCATTAAGTGGTGTGGGGACTGGCATGTATCTTGTGTGCACCCAAGCGGAAAGCACTGTAGCGCTGAATCAGAATGCCACCTAGTGTTCTATCTAGGACCCTGTATTGGCTCTGCACCACCTCCACTGCAAGGCTGGACCTAAATGGAACTATCAAACCCTTAATTATCAGGAACATTTCTGAGTGCAGAGGAGCACTCAGCTCACACAAACACATCTGCCAGGGATGTGAATAATACAAAGACAACTCTGCATCTGGCAGTAAGGAACAGGGAAGAAAGTGCAGCTGAACAGGTGATGGGCAGGTTGAGATCACATGGGAAAGTCCTAGACTAATAACAGGGATTTAGATAATGGAGCTCAATAAAAATAAGCAAACAAAAATTAAAATCATGGAAATGTCTTTGTACCAATGGAAGAAGCTTAAAAGCAGAAAGAGCTAAACTAGTTAGGGTGTCGATGGAAAAGGATTTGGATTTAACAGACATTACATGTAAAGGAATGTCATAGGGTTTGCTAGAGATTATTCTAAAAATTATAAAATATAATATTGATGATGTCCTTTCTATAAGTGTTTGAATCACTGTATAGCATTTTATAGTAGGAATATCAACCCCTGTAAAACTATATAGAACAGTTAAAATGATAGGGAATAATTTTCTGTTAAATTCTATACCACTTCTCTATAAGGGGGGGGGGGGTGAGTTACTATCTTTTATTGGAATAACTTCTGTTGGTGAAAGAGAACAACAACTTCTCCATTAATGTACAATGCTCATTTTATATTTAATTTTATTATAAATATTTGCACTGTAAAAAAACAAAAGAAATAATATTTTTCAATTTCCCCTTTACAAATAATGTAGTGCAACCTCTTTATCATGAAAGTTGAACTTACAAATGGAGAATTATGTACAAAAAAAATTACACTCAAAAATAAAACAATGTAAAACTTTAGAGTCTACAAGTCCACGCAGTCCTACTTCTTGTTCAGCCAATCACTCAGAGAAACAAGTTTGCTTACAGTTTCAGGAGATAATGCTGCCTGCTTCTTGTTTACAATGTCGCCTGAAAGTGAGAATAGGCATTCTCATGGCACCATTGTAGTCGGTGTCGCAGAATATTTATGTGCCAGATGTGCTAAAGATGCATATGTCCCTTCAACCACCATTCCAGAGGATGTGTGTCCATGCTGATGACAGGTTCTTCATGGTAACAGTTCAACGCAGTGTGGACCAACACAGACTCATTTTCATCATCTGAGTCAGATGCCACCAGCAAAGAAGTGGTTTGGTGGTTTGGGTTCTATAGTTCCCGCATCCGAGTGTTGCTCTTTTAAGACTTCTGAAAGCATGCTCCACACCTCATCCCTCTCAGATTTTGGAAGGCACTTCAGATTCTTAAATCTTGGGTCAAGTGCTATATCTATCTTTAGGAATCTCACATTGGTACCTTCTTTGCATTTTGGGAAATCTGCAGTGAAAGTATTCTTAAAATGAACATCATTCTGGGTCATCATCATAACTTGAAATAGATGGCAGAATAGATGGCAGAGCAGGAGGCATACAATTGTCCCCCAAGAAGTTCAGTCACTTATTTAATTAACATGTTATTTTTTTAATGCGCATCATCAGCATGGAAGCATGTCTTCTGGAATGATGGACAAAGCATAAAGGGACATACAAATGTTTAGTATAGCTGGCACATAAATACCCTGCAATGCCAGCTACAAAAGTACCATGCAAATGCCTATTCTCACTTTCAGGTGACATTGTAAATAAGAAGCAGGCAACGATATCTCCCATAAATGCAAACAAACTTGTTTGTCTTAGCGATTGTCTGAACATAAAGTAGGACTGAGTGGACTTGTAGGCTCTAAAGTGTTACACTGCATTGTTTTTGAGTTCAGTTATAACAAAAAAATCTATATTTGCAAATTGCACTTTTACAATAAAAAGATTGCACTATAGTACTTGTATGAGGTGAATTGATTTTTTTATCATTTTTACAGTACAAATATTTGTAATAAAAAATAATAATATAAAGTGAGCATTGTAAACACTTTATATTCTGTGTTGTAACTGAAATCAATATATTTGAAAATGTAGAAAAATATCCCTAAATATTGAATAAATTTATATTGGTATTCTATTGTTTAACAGCATGATTAAAACTGTGATTAATCACTATTCATTTTTTTAAATTATGATTCATTTTTTTGAATTAATAGCATGAGTCAGCTGTGATTAATTGACAGCCCAAGTTTGTAGTGAAGGAATTTGTTTTTGTTTGTTTCTTTTTCTTTGAACAATTATTATAGTTTAAAGATGTCTTCTAAACTGTTCATCTACTTAATACTGGGTAATTTGATGAATGTCCCAAATAGTCAAGGAACCTCGCAGAGCCAGATCCTCTGCTGGTGTACAATGATGTAGATGCATTGACTTGGATTAGCCACATTAATTCAAATGGGGTCAGGATCGGATTAAACATTATTACAGAGCTAAAAATATTCAAAGTGATGCCACAGAACCTACTGGAAGGAATCTTTCCTTTTTTAATACTTAATATCAACTATACAGGGGCTTATCTGGATGTGTAGTTCTTCCATGCCCACAACCATAGTTTTGGGTACATCGGCTTTTTCCTGTATTACCTGAAGAGTACTTGTTACTGTACTTATTACAATTTTAATATTCACACCAAAGGAAATAAAACTTTTCAATGCCTACCATGAAGACCAATACTTTCAAAACATTACATTGATTCTTTTTCATCAAGAAAAAATTGTAAAAGTTTGCATCTAATAGCCATTTTTTAAAAAATTCTTAATAGCAGCAGCACAACTTCTTGTATAGCAGTATTATATACTTGTTAGAATTCCTGTCTATTATACTTGCATTGTAAGTCCATTTGAATACTGAAGTACAGATTCTGGAGATGTGCAGTTCAGCCTATAGAACATATTCTACCAGGTATTGAGCAGTCTTGTTTTAGTCCAGCAAAACACTTAAGCACATGAGCGGTCTCACCGACTACAATAGGACTACTTAAGGGCACATGTTTAAGCCTGTACTTAAGTACTTTGCTGAATTACAGCCAGATTGCTCAGCATAGAACAGGATCAAGTATATAATTTACAAGGCAAAGTATAAATCAGGGGTCTCAAACACATGGCCCGCAGGGTTATTTCCCCACACACCTCCTTATCCCCTCTGCAGTTATTTCCTGCAGACCGCCAAGCTCCCCTCCACCTGTTCCTCCTCCCCACAGCGCGCTGCATCCTCACCCTGCTGCTTACCTCCAGGCGCTTCCTACCACCAAACAGCTGTTTGGCGGCGGTTAGCACTTTACAGGATTCGGGGGAGGAGCGGGGAGCCGCATGCTCAGGGAGCAGGTGAGGCGGGGCGGAGATTTGTAGAAGGGGTTGGAATGGGGACAGGGAATGGGTGTGAAGAGGTGGGGCCTCATGGAAGGAGTAGACTGGGGGTGGGGCCAGAGCAGCAGGGAGAAGGGGTGTCATGGATGAGCCCTCGGGCCAATGTACTAGTCCTCATGTGGCCCTCCTGGTGATTCAGGTTTGAGATCCCTGGTATAATTCTTGAGTTACCTGTTTCTGGAGGTGCTGTTAGTCCAGAACCTGTTGATGTAGAAACATCAGACTTTTAGACAAGGGGCATTTCTATTGGATGGGACCTACAGTGAGGATGTCATGTTTCAAATCAACAGAGAAGAAGCATGAAACACCCTGTTTACAAAAATTTTACTATGTTAATCGTTAGGATAATCATCCAGTAAAAAATTCTGCTTCCCATGACTCAAACCAAATCCCAATTAAGTTAATGCAGAAACATCCCTTGACCTTAAGGGATGCCGGATTGGATCATATAACCCAGCTGATAGAACTCCTGACCTACACACACCCTAGAGGGTTCAAGATATCTCTTATCATATAATCTACCTCAACACCTAATGAACTTTCCTTTGAAGTATAATTTACATATTTCAAGTATATTTAGCTAAGAATGTGACATATATTGAAAGAAAAAGTGTAAAGCAAAACTTTTTAAAATAGAATCCTCAGTCTATTTTCCAACAAACACAAAGCTGATTTGCTTAGCATAAAAGCTACAGCTATGCAATAAAAGAGAATTCATACCTGCACAGATGACGCCAGCATCGCCATAAACACCACATGAATAGTGTGCGTATTCGTAAGGGCAAAACCACAAAAAGTCTTCAGAACCAGTGCAATTTATGTTGGTCATCCCAGGACTTGTCCAGCCTTCACCAAAATAGCTATTTCTCAGAGCAGCCACAGGCTCGCCACAGCCCAGTTGCCTGCACACAACTCGTGCATCGTTCATGTCCCACAAATCACCACAAACTTTTACCCAGCCTCCAAAGTAAAAGATTTCAACACGACCTGCACAGTGGTTTGGCCCATCTGCAAGTCCTAGCACCAGCTCTGTGAAGACACAAATCAGTTGATTGCTAGACTATTTGTCCATTTTCACATCGAGATGTTTTAATACTTCTTGGTTACCAATTAAAATGTCTTAGTTGACTTGATGGTCTCAGCCAGTACTAGATTTATAATGGCCACAAAGGCACCATGTGGCTGGGCCCACACACAGCAGGGGCTCCCTTGGCTGGCACTCCACTTCTGCTGCAGCTGAATGGCCGTGGCGCTGGCTCTCCTCTCAAGCCCCTTCTCCTATGGCCCAGACCCTAGACTTCTCCTCTCTACCACCCCTTCACTCCTCCTCTCAGCTTGCCGGCTGAGGACTCCCTTAGTCTTTACCCCATTCCTTCTGTCACTGACAAGCTGCCTGTGGTCGGGGGTTGGGGGGCAGAGAGAGGAGCCCTCAGCCACTGCCTTGCCGCTCCTCTGGACTGCCGGTGACACACTGTGGGCCACTTCGGGCTCTCCCAGGGTCAGGAAGCCCAAAACCAGGGACTGTCAACCAGCTGCCCAGAGTGAAGTGGAGGGGATGGAGTCCTTACCTGCCGCTCAGGTAGTTCAGCTGCTCTGCAGTAGAGGAAGGAAGGGGGGGACTAGGACCAGGGAGAAGGTAGGTACCTGCTCTATTTGAGATGGGGGGTGGTGTGGGGAAGAATCCTGTTTACCCCCTCCCCACCTCTGCATGCTTGCAGTTTACCCCGACCCCTGCTTCGCTCCAGATGGGGACCAATCTTCCACATCATGCCCCACTGTGCTCTTGCCCCTGGTCCTTTCATTCCCCAGTGAGGCCCACAAATATGTTTGGCACCAGGCCCATAAAAAGTTAATCCAGCCCTAGTCTCAGCAGAGAGGCCAAGGCCTCAGTGGTCAATGTGCCTCACCTCAGAAGTCCCACCAAATGAGGAATGTTGGCCCGCCTAGCCATGGCTTGTGCTGTGCTTTTCCTTTGAATGAATAAGAGACTTGGGGCTTCTGAACTATCTTTCCCAAGCATAAAACTCACTTCACACTTCCAGGCCTTGAATTTCAATTTCATTACAATCATTCTTAAATTCACAAGGCATTGTCATTTTCAAAGCCAGAACATAGACAGCTGTTAGCTAAATGCATAACACTCTAAATTAAAATTGGTTCAAACGTAAACATAGACAGACTCACCATCAACGATAATTTGAACTGAAAAAAAGCACATAACACAAATTATATTAGTACAAAATACTAATATATTCCAATTATATTAATAATAATTAATATAATATTAATTAATTATTATTATTATTCTAGAAAGTGGTTTCTTTTTTCCAGTATGACTGCAGTAACTTGTTCAGAAAGTATAATTTTTTCTAATATCCAATGTTGCCCTGCACTAGAAAGAGGACTGGAAAGAACTTCAGATGGTGTCCACACTGTATGTGACACAAAACTGCGCTCATGGTGCTCCCCATACCCTTGGAGAAACAGACGTTCATGGGAAGGTGTGAGAGGGGATGGCTGGTCTGTGACTACATTCTCTCCTATGAAGAACTGCTGCCTCCAGGGTTACGGTTGTATAACAGAGCGGCTCTGACTTCAGACTCCTGTAGATAGTCCCAGCCCCTTCTGAAACCCTGCTCAGGGATCAGTCCCTGTGAAAATTCTCTGGTCACTAATGTCACACCCAATGGCTCCCTCCCACAAGTTCCCTGGGGAAGCAGATCAGTATTGAATGTTGCTAACTCTGTTGCAGGCATTGCAAAGTGTTCTGGGAAGGGTTAAAGGTATGAAAGTGGAATGAAAGGTTCCTTTGCAGGTCTCAGGAGGCCGAGCGGAGAAAGGAACGGGTTAATTTGAAGTGTCAGCTTGGCCTAGGGTTAAAGAGAAAGCTGCTCTGCGTTCAAGGTCAAAAATCAACACAGACCATACCAAGCACCAAAACAACTGCTTTCAGCCTCAGCTGGCAGTGGAAAAATATAGACAGAAGCAAAACAAATGCAAAACAAGTTGCAGGACTGAGATTACATTTGTGAAGATTGGCTGTCCAGTGAGACTCAACAGTCTGCCTTTCTGACCCTGGAGTGGGTGTGTTTTGGGGAAGCTGAAGAAGCCACAGGCAGCCGGACTGGATTGGAATACCAACCAAAGGTCTCTGGAAGGGATGCTCCCAAGAGATCCCAAGGCATAAAAACCCTCTCAAGAACGGAAGCAAGTTGGAGATTGGCAGCAGAACCTCAGGATGACCGGTGCACCAGACAAAACTCTTGTCCACACCCTCACATTCTGATGGTATGCCTCAGGCCTGGTCAGCCTGGGTGGCGTGTTTATGAGTATGAAAGTGGGTCAGGGTTTGAGCACTAACACTTCTTTCTTCCTTTAAGTGATGTGGAAGCAGTTCCCGCACTAATTGCTGTCTTTTTATTATTTTCTTAATAAAGTTTTAAAATTCAGTCACATAGTGTGTTCTCTTCATCTCTGCCCCTACGATCCTGCGGTCTTAGCCTGATCAACTGAGGCCCAGGCAGATTGGTAACAGAAATCTGTCACACTACAACTAAAGTTGATACATTGCTATACATCACAGTGCTTCTCTAAGCATTCATCTTCCTATTTTAATCCATGTGACAATACTTAGGTCCAAGCCAATACTAACTGAAGCATAAAAGGAATATTTCTTAGACCATGACCATGTCCGAGTCCAGATATATTACATCCATTGCCTTCTTCTTGGTGTTAATCAAAACCAGTGATCATTTTTTTCTCCTGTAATGCATTCTTCCAAAGCTCACATCTTTTAATTTATTTATACTTGATCCTGTATTTTCTACTCCATGCATCTGATGAAGTGGGTTCTAGCCCACAAAAACTTATGCTCACATAAATTTGTTAGTCTCTAAGGTGCCACAAGGCCTCCTCGGGTTTTTTTTGCTGATACAGACTAACAGGGCTATCACTCTGAAATATGTTGTTCACAGTTATTATTCATATGCAAGTCTTCCAAAGTCACAGAATCTAAAGATTGAGATTCCACCACCTCCCCAGGTAACCCATTCCAGTACTTCCCCTCCCTCCTAGTGAAACAGTTTTTCCTAATATCCAACCTAGGCCTCCCACACTGCAACTTGAAACTATTACTCATTGTTCTGTCACATCTGCCACGACTGAGAACAGCCAAGCTTCATTATCCAGTCACTGTGCCAGTGATTTCATTTAAGTGAATATAGTCATTAAACTGTAAAATTCTATTCTATATTTTCAGTAGGTGGGTACAATATAAAATAGATACAATATTAGTGAAGCAAAGATAAAACAGGGCTTACTAGTGGTGGTTGGCTCGGGTGTCGTTGTAGTGGTGACAGGAATGGTTGTAGTGGTGTCAGGAATGGTTGTAGTGGTTTCATAAGTGGATGTAGTGCTCTCTTTTGAGAAAACAAAAACAAAAATAGAAATTTTTTTAAATAAGGACATAAGAATCGATTTTTTTACTGGTTAATATATAAAATACATTGTATTACTATTATGATATTTTAAATTACTTTCTTAGAAATGCTTTGTTTTCATGATTATTGATGCTGTAAATTAGTATAGATCCATTGGGCTTGAGTGGAGTCACACCAATTTATATCAGCTGAGGACTTGGCCTAACCATTATTTTATTTTAAATTGGCATTTTAATAGATACAAAGAGAGATCCCAGCATCCACTGTGCAAGAGACGTCCATTCAGTCAGAGAGAGCATGGTGTCAACCCCTTGGGTGTCAATTGTGACATTATTTTTGCTCAGTATTTTTTCATTTCAACATGTTATAATCATGGCACCAAGCAGACTCATATTTCATCTGCAAAATGACACCATGAACAACAATACTGAGACAATATGCAAAGAAAGTACCTGAGCTAATTACGCTAGGATCTTCATTGTCATTGCACTTGTGAATATACCATACCAATTAGGGCACTGTCACACAAAGAATCCATTTCTTTATAGTTCACCTAACTCAAGAAAATCTCTTGATCCTGTACCAAAATGAGCATATACTAGTGGTGACCCAGCAGGAAAGGCCCATCTGCAAACCACAGTGGTTTGGCCCATCTGCAAGTCCTAGCACCAGCTCTGTGAAAGACACAAATCAGTTGATTGCTAGACTATTTGTCCATTTTCACCTCGAGATGTTTCAATGCTTCTTGGTTACCAATTAAAATGTCTCCCATAATGGCAATGCAATGGCATTTATTGACCAGCTAGTCCCCCTCCTTTAGCTCCTGGTTGGCCATAGCACTATCCTAGCTGACATGATGGTCTCAGCCAGTACTGGGTTTATAATGGCCTCAAAGGTGCCACGGGGCTGGGCCCTCACACAGCAGGGGCTCCCTTGGCCGACACTCCACTTCCGCTGCAGCTGAATGGCCATTGTGCTGGCTCTCCTCTCCAGCCCCTTCTCCTATGGCCCAGACCCTGGACATCTCCCTCTCTCCCACCCCCTCACTCCTCCTCTCAGCTGGCCAGCTCAGACTCCCTTAGTCTCTATTCCCCTCCCTCCGTCACTGACAAGCTGCTTGTAGGAGGGTAGGGAGGCTGGAGAGGAGCCCTCAGCCACTGCCTTGCCACTCCTCTGGGCTGCCAGAGACAGATTGTGGGCCGCTTTGGGCTCTCCCTGGGTCAGGAAGCCCAAAGTCAACCAGCTGCCCAGAGTGGAGTGGAGTGGAGGGGATGGAGTCCTTACCAGCTGCTCAGGTAGCTCAGCTGCTCTGCAGAAAAGGAAGGGAGGGGGGACTAGGACAAGGGAGGAGGTAGGTACCTGCTCTATGTGAGTAGGGGTGGGGTGGGGCATCCTGTTTAGCCCCTCCCCAGCCTTGCATGCTTGCAGTTTACCCTGGCCCCTGCCTCACTCCAGCTGGGCACCAATCCTCTCCACCATGCCCCACTGTGCTCCTGTCCCTGGTCCTTTCCCCAGTGGGGCCTACAAATATGTTTGGCGCTGGGCCCACAAAAAGTTAATCCACCCTGGTCTCAGCAGAGAGGCCAAGGCCTCAGTGGCCAATGTGCCTAACCTGAGAAGTCCCACCAAATGAGGAATGTTGGCCCGCGTACCCATGGCTTGTGCTGTGCTTTTCCTTTGAATGAATAAGAGACTTGGTGCTTCTGAACTATCTTTCCCAAGAATAAAACTCACATTTCCAGGGCTTCAATTTCCATTTCATTACAATCATTCTTAAATTCATGGGGCGTTGTCATTTTCCAAGCCAGGACACAGAAAGTTGTTAGCTAAATGAGTAACACTGTAAATTAAATCAGTACAAATGTAAACAATACTGTACATAGACAGACTCACCGTCGCCCATAGTTTCAACTGAAAAAAAGCACATAACACAAACTATATTAGTACGAAATACTTAGGCTTCTAGAAAGCTGTTTCTTTTTTCCAGTATAACTGCAGTAACTTGTTCAGAAAGCATAAATTTTTCTAACATCCCTGCACTAGAAAGAGGATTAGAAGGAACTTCATATGAGGTCCACACTGTGTGTGACACAAAACTGCCCTTATGGTACTCCCCATTCCTCTGCAGAAAGGGAGCTTTATGGCAAGGTGTGAGAAGGGGTGGCTGGTCTGTGACTACATTCTCTCCCATGAAGAGCTGCTGCCTCCAGGTTTATGGTTGCATAATGAAGCGGCTCTGACTTCAGACTCTTGTAGACACTTCCAGGCCCCTCTGAAATCCTCCTTGGGGATCAGTCCCTGTGAAAATTGTCTGGTCGCTACAACTAAAGTTGATACATTGCTGCACATCAGGGTGCTTCTTTAAGCATTCATCTTCCTATTTTAATGCATGTGACAATACTTAAGTCCAAGCCAATGTTAACTAAAATGTCCAAGAAATGTTTCTGATATAGTGACCAGATGTCTTACATCTGAGTCCAGATATATTACATCCATTGCCTTCTTCATTCACTGTGTTCATCAAAAACAGTGTTGATTTTTTTCTCATATGATGCATTCTTCCAAAGCTTATGTTGCCCTAAGTTATTATTCATATACTTAGTCTTCTGCAGTCAGAGAATCATAGAAAATTTGGATTGGAAGAGACCTCAGAAGGTCATCTAGTCCAACCCCCTGCTCAAAGCAAGACCAACCCCAATTAAATCATCCTAGCCAGGGTTTTGTCAAGTCAGGCTATAAAAACTCTAAAGACGCAGATTCTACCACCTTCCTAGGTGACCCATTCTAGTGCTTCACCACCATCCTAGTAAAATAGTCTTTCCTAATATCCAACCTAGACCTCCCATACTGCAACTTGACACCATTACTCCTCGTTCTGTCGCATCTGCCACCACTGAGCTCCATCATCCAGTAAGCGTACTAGTGATTTCATTTCAGTGAATATGGTCATTAAACTGTAAAATTCTATCTATATTTTCAGTAGGTGAGTACAATATAAAATAGATACAATATTAGTGAAGCAAAGATAAAACAGGGCTTACAAGTGGTGGTTGGCTCTGGCGTTGTAATTGTAGTGGTGTCAGAAGCAGTTGTAGTGCTCTCTTTTGAGAAGAAGTCAAAAATAGACAATTTTTTAAATAAGAACACAAGAATCAATTATTTTATTGCTTAATATATACAATTTTTTATTTTACTATTGTGATATTTTAAAATACTTTCTTAGAAACCTTTTATTTTTATGATTATTGATGCGAACATTTCCTTCCTTCCTTCCTTCAGCACAAAATGACATGGGAATATAGTTTGGGAATTTTTGTATGTTTGTTTGTGTTTTCTTCAGCATTTATTAAAGGCTGTAAGAGGAGTTGTAAGTTGTTTATTTACAACTGGGTAATTTCTGAATGCCCCAAATAGCCAAGAAAACACACAAGGCCAGTGCTTTGCTGCTATAGATTAATGTAGATCCATTGCCTAAGTGGAGTTACACCAATTTATATCAACTGAGGACGTGACCTAAACATTATTTTAAACTGACTTTTTAATAGCTCCATAGAGAGATCCCAACATCCGTTGTGCAAGAGACGTCCATTCAGTCAGAGAGAGCATGGAGTCAACCCCCATAGAATCTAATGAGTTAAAATTCCCAAGAGAGTCATAGAGCAAAATTAGCATGGATACAAATTCTGACTTCTAGGTATACCAATATATTAATAATGTCATACTGCAGGTCCCCAGATCGAGGAAAATTGTGAGTGCAGCGTTGTGGGAGATAAGAGCAGTAATTGAATCTAAAAAAAAGAGATGTGTGACTTTTCCCACCCACCTATAAATTGGTCGTTTCAAATGAAGACAAGTTTTACAGAAACAATTTTTTCGCACCTTAAATTTGCTCTTCTTAGAATAGCTAGTTTTAGAGCACACAGTACAATGGGCTACTTTGCATTATGTCCTAATTAAGAAACGGGAGCTGATTCAAAAAGAACCTTTATGTCTTATTAAAATGTAATAATGACTACAATATAAACAAGTTCAACATTCTCAGGAAAAGAAAGGGACAAAAAATGTGCACTGTGGAATTAAAATTTTTAAAGGGGAAATTAAAAAAAAGAAAATTAAAATGCAGAAAGCTGGTCTCAAAGTCCCTAAAATCAAAACTGAAGACATTAAAATGCTTTAACTCAGTATGGAGGCTGTATTAGCTTTAGCACACCAAATGGTAACTGAGTTACAGCAGGAATGAATACGCCTGAAGCAAAAAGAATTCAGGAAGGCAAGAAAAAGATAATATAGTGAAATGGAACTATAATCCCAGTGAAGCCAATAAAAAGGAGCATAAACTATGGTATTCTGTGCGATCCATATAGGATTGGCCACCAGAATATAGAATCCAATAAGTAAAGAAGAATATTACTGAAACAAGGGTGAGATGGGAGTTACTAGATTCTGTATGTGCTGCCGTGGTTACCATTCATACTGAAGTGAGATAACATAGGACAAGGCTTAATTAAACCCATAACTCATCTGATTTAAGAAATCAGCAAATCTAAATGATCAACTCCTTCAATTGCCTTCAAGTCCCATTCAGTCAATTTGTAGAACAAGATTTTCTTTCTCCTGACATCACAATAGTAACAGTGGTGGCAACAGCTGCAAAAAAGGCTGGCAAATATAGCACTCTGAAAAAAACCCAAAATATATCTCAGCAGAAAGGAAGAAGATTGGGGAGAGAGATGGCTGGATATATAAAGAGAGCTAGGCTGGAGCCAGGCTGGCCATAAGGCGAGATCATCAATATCATTCATATTTCTTTTTGGTTTATAGCTTACAATCAAAAGTATGGATTTGTAAACTAACTGTGCACATAGCTAGCCTAGGAATTCACTTAGCTTTGCCCTTCCTCTCCCTTTGCTTGTTAAACCAAAAACATGTTGTTTTGCATCTTGTCTTAGCTCATATTGTAAGCTCTTCAGGGGAACTTATAATGTGTTTGAAGCCAATATTGTAATACAGTACAGGTAAATAATTTTTAATATATATATGTCCACAAGGTGGTGCTAAATCTTTTAGATCCATGAAAGATGTTCATTCAAAATAAACCATTGAACAAAAGGTGATTTCCTTTTCTCTGAGCATGAGTTTTTCTTGGAAAAAAAAAATCAACTAACCAAAGGACAATACAACTATCAATTCAGCTATTTCTCTCTCAAACATATTTAGAAATAACTCAAACAGCTATAATGTTAAGTCTAGTATAATTTTTCTTGATGTCAAACAGCTTGATATCATTTGAAAAAGAAGCTATATTCAGTGTAAGTGGTGAATATTGAATCATTCTATGGTGACTATTATAATAAAACAACAATGGAATGTTGCTAGTATTATGAATAAGAACTATAAAGTGGTTCCATGATGGGAGTCCCATACACACTGCTTCGTCAACAAGTATTCTGCTTTATTAGCAAGTAGTGATTTTGCAGGGATCAAAATATTGTGTCCCCAGAAATGCATGTTAGTGGGTGATCATTTTAACAGTAGAGGGAAAACCAATCAGAGCCCGGATTAGACTGTGACATTCTGAGTGTGATATAGAATCTCACTGAAAGGTGACAGGGCCAGAAAGAGTTAATTAACTCATAGTCTGACCTGACCCATGGCCCAACTTTAAAGATGGCTTTGAAAGATATATAAATGACTAGTGCTTTGAAATGCAGTCAGCATTGTTAGAGATAGAAGAGTAGGTGTTTGTTCAGATCTCGTGATGTAAGCAAACAAGTCGTGTCTATTATTATGGCTTTGATTCAAAGATCAAAAAGGAGTATTGGTATTTAGGAAGATACTTGAGTAATATAGCATTATTGTCTATATGTCTCTTTGAAGATTGTGGTAACCTATATCTGAACTGTTTAATGGATAAATTATCCTGTGCTAATTGCCATGATGTTTGGGAGAGGAACATTAAGCCTATTGTTTTCTCAGGCCAAAAGACTGCTGGAAATGTATAAAAACCCTGGGACACGATCCTTCTTCATCTAAGATCTGCTTTGGGTTTCAAGAAGGGGAAACCCTGAGCCATAAGGATTGAGATCCCCAGTCACTGACTGGAATCACCCTGAATATGGACAAGGACAATAACCTATGGACTATTTCTAAAAGGACTTTTGGCAACTACCAGCTCATCGCTGCTATGCAACTAAACCTCAAGAATTGAATCTAGTCTGTATGTGTGTTGATCTTTTAACTGACACTTTCTCTTTTCTTTTTTAAATAAATTTTAGCTTAGTTAACAAGAATTGACTATAGCATGTATTTTGGGTAAGATCTAAGTTATCATTTGACCTGGGCCTGGGGCTTGGTTCTTTGGAATCAGGAGAACCTTTTCTTTTATGATGAAATAAGATTCTCAGTAATCATCATCATACCTGACATACGTGTCTGAACGGAGGCCAGAGGCTGGGCACTTTAAGGGGAACTGCGTGAACTGAGACCAGTGAGGTACTATAGAAGCTGTTTTGTGCTAGCGTGGTAAATCTAAATGCTGGAATATCGATCAGCTTTTGGGGTTTGTCTGCCCTGGTCTGTTCGCAGTTCACCCTAATTGAGTGACCTCAGCTGGCTCCCCTGGACAGCACCGTCACATAGACAATTCCCATCTTTGACTGCGCTGAAGTATTTGAACAAGGCAGTAACTGAAGGTCTGCTGACTGCGAGGTCTGGCCTTCAATCTTGGGGACCATAGTTAGCTGACACAAAGTTAAACCAGCTGCACTGGGTTTGGGATAGAGAATCAGGGAGCCATAACTAGTTGTTGGTTCTCATCATTTCTTCTTTTCCGCTCTGTTGGGTGGCAGGTGGCAGTGCGGGGAGCCATCTGTTGCCAAGTACCCTACTAGGTTTAGGCAAAGTCAGCTGAGCTACTGCCCTGCACCGTGGGTTGCACAGCCCCACGAGGAAACAAGCTACTCTCCCTTCTCACCTGCAATGCAACAGATGGCCAGCAGGAGAGCTGCAGTAGGAAATAATGTTAAAATAAAACAACCAGGGCTCACCAGAGTGTTCTCAGCTCCGTCCGAGCTGCTCCTGGGTCTGCATTAAGGGTGACCATATGTCACGATTTTATAGGGACAATTCTGATATTCAGGGCATTTTCTTATGTAGGCACCTATTACCCCTTCCCTTCCTCTCCCGCACATCCCCCCATTCTAATTTTTCATATTTGCTATCTGGTCACCCTAGTCTGCAGGGAGTTGAGAGAAGTAGCAACTGGAAGAAGCTAGAAGAAGCAGGGACAGTCTGGGAGGAAAGTTGTAAAGAAGCAGAGGAGGAAATAGAAGATGGGGAGAGAGAGAAACACAAAAAGATTGGAGAAAGAAAGGTGGCTAAGTCAAGACCCTCAGATATGTGGGAGGTGAGCCACCTGTTTAGCAGGGAGCACAGGAGCTGATCAGGACCCTTGACTGGTATGTTAGGAAGGATATTTTAAGTTAGTGAAGGAGCCAGACTTCAAAGTTGTTCTGAAGAAGTTTCCCTGCTTTAAGGTTACAATTAGGGTTCATACCTATATCCTTACTCCCCCTGTTATATCATTCATAAATACACTGAACAGATAAAACACAAGCTATCACACATTCACCCTTCACAAATTTTATCTAAGCAAGGCCCTGATGTGAATAGAAATAATTATAATGCTGCTTAAATACTAGTTATGAAAATCATCCACACTCTTTCCAGGTACAAAAGTCCAAACTGTATAACATGAGCTTTACAGGCTTGTTTAGAATAGGTTGGTTTAACATTTTGAACAGGTTACCCAAAGTAATGACAAGATAACAAGAAAGAAAATCACTCACAAAGGGGAAGATGCCAGCATGCTGGAGTGTAATAGTTCATTTACCCAAATACACTTGATAATTTCACAATTCTATCTTATTACAGTTTGTTAAAATGTATTTAATAAAATATTAGCTGGGTAGTTCAATGTGCACCTAAAAGTATTACTTTTGCAGCACTTCAAAATAAATATGCCTTTTAGCAAGAGAAACCACATTACTCCTTAATTTGCACCCGGAACACCAAGATTTGGAAACATTAAATTGTTAACTTATAGGCTATTAGTTGACTTGATTTTAGTTGTGGCACAAGCCACAAAACACTAGGTGTGGGAGCAAGGTTAATTTCACCATACTAGGCAGTTTATTTAAATGGTTCAAATAATATTTACAGTTAGCTAGTTAGTTTGGCTCACATTTTAAAACAGAGCTGTGCTATCCAATGTGGCCCTATACTGACACTACCTTTAGTCTTTGCACAAAGCTTCCATCGGCATGACTGGGGATTCTAGACGTGGACCCAGTGAAAGTGAGCAAAACTTGTCTTCACATTTTTGTAAGAATGACTTTGCAAAAATGGTAGGCATTTTACCTGTGGTAGTCAGCAGAGTTCCAAAAACTGGCAGGAACATCCAAATGAAGGTCATTGTGGCACCCATCTTGTGAGAGCTCCTGAGGAACAGAGCGTCAGAATTTATAGGCTCTGATTATGGAGGGGCGTGGCTCAACCGTCTGCTCTGCACCTACAGAAAATCAATGCAAAGTGAATTCCAAAGCTGTTTTCATTTCAGTCACAAAGGAAGGTGTGTTTAATTTGGTTCGCAGTTCATTTTGTTTTTATAACCTCATGGTCCGTGCCGGATTAATATTTAAACAATAGCATTTCACACTTCTGAATGAGAACTTGTGTCATAAAATTATCCCACATAAGTTTGCCTTGTGTACGAATCAAAAGTTACCTTTCGTGTCTCTAGAGTGGACCTAGGTGGTTTGTTCTTCCCATCTACTGTTTGTTGCATGAAAGGGGGAGAATCTTTGAGACTGTAGGAAGGAATTTTTCCTGTTGATGAAGGGTCAATCAGTTGTCTGCAGTACATAATTCAGAGGTATGACTGAGTCACAGCATCACATACAAATATTTGGCAGTGGTTTATTTAATTTTTTATTAGTGTCTGGTTGACTTGTGACATTTTGGGGTTCTCCCAGGCCAGTAACAGGTTCGGTCACGGTTTGCCTTGTAATCATGGGTGTACAGTGGGAATTCATAACTTCACATATAACATTAACACATGGATTTTATAATGATATTAGTACTCAGCATGTTATTAGTTTTTATATGATAACCTACACAATACCTGTGGGATAAATACTATGACAACAGAGTGTTGGGTATAGTGAGTTGAATGGCTCTAATTAATGATAGCTTGCCCTATGCCTGTGGGTGTCAAGTGCTCTTAGAATCACATTACTGATAAGATTTTAGGGGGAAAACTGACTTTGGAAACTGTCTGCTGGGCTCCCCCAACTTTTCACAACTATTCTCATGAACACTTTTGCCCCCATCAATGTCACACACAAATTCAGCTGTCTGCACTCTTCATCCTTCCAAAGACCTTGGATCATCACAGGGTATAAGCCCCAGTGGTACTGCCAGTGACAGTGAGATTGGGAAAATCATCACAGTTCGAGCTAGGCAAAATGTTTGCAGTAAAACCTGTAGCCAACAAAAACTCATCTCTTTTTGGTCTGAGCTTTGACTTGAGTTTGTGATTTAAAAAAAACTTGAGAGAAAGATTTGCTAAACTGCATGAACCTTTCCAGAGAACGTGGAACAATTGATTTATTTGCATGAAAATCATGGACATATCTGTGGATTTAACACAAAATCAAGTGAAATCCAGTGGTTTTCAGTTAGACTCTATGCTCATTGAAACCTGAAATTAAAAGTAGAAAACTAGAGATTGAAATGAAATTTAAACATATTTTTGTATGAATTCCTCATTAAGTTTAGCATACCTATAATCACATTGTCATCTTAAATATAATTTTTTTCTTGTGCCATCAGACATTGCTTGGGCCATGAACAAGGATCCACCATCCCGACCTATTATACTATTTGCCAGAATGTCTATTCTGTGTTTCTACAACTTTTTTTTTCCCAAACACAAGTTGTTGGCCTCTCACTCAATCCCCAACATGAAGGGCCAGTAGACTGATTTTTTGTCTGGTCCCATTTGACCTGTCGGTCTGGGGTGGCCTTAGCAGGAATTAAAATGCCTGCTGGCATAGCTCTCAAGATCATAGCCACACACAAATCTTTATATCATTAACCAACCTCTTTATTTTTGGAGCACTTCCTAAGATACACAGTTTTACAGCCATCTTTTGCCATCTACCAACTCCATCCAAAAAAATTAAATAAATTGAGAATCAACTGTGCAGATCACCAGAAGGGTTCTGAGGATCAGGGGTGGCCTCTGGACCACATGCTGATAAGCCCTATTGTAGATCATGTGGGATTATAGTCCAGACACTGAGATGGGTGTAAAATGAGTACAGTTCGACTGAAGTCAATGAAGATGCACTTACATCAGCTAGAGATCTAGCTCTGATTATACAGAAAGTGCCTGACTTTTTGTTGTTGTTGTTGTTGCAATGATGTATTCTGCATTACTTAGGTGAACATGGTGAAAAATGGTTGGTGGACATTCATTTGAAATCATGGCCTTTGGTTTCTGTCACATTTTACATGCTGCTCCTAAATGGGCTTCAATTACAATCATTAGTAAATATATTATTTTTGAGCACTCAGAAAAATAAATAAGCGCCTCCTGAAACACATTCAGATATTGTCTCTGCTCTCAATAGCACACAGTCCAAATTCAACAGGTCCAGCAGTCGAAAGTTAAAAGAGACAAAAGGAGAGAGGAGAGTACAAATGTGATGGTGAAAAGACCACATGCACATGCAGTGAGTCGTACACAGCTTTTTGGTGTTGTACATTTAGGCTGTTCTCTTCCTTACCACACTTCATGCCAATCAGATGACAGAAGTAAATGTTTTAGAGGGATTTGAATTTGGCAAAGGTGGTGGCTTGGAAAACAGGCTTGGGAAGATATTCCAAACAAAGGGAGCAGTAAAGAAAGCACAAAAACAAAAGTTGATGAAAGCAAAGGGTGGGGGGGAGCTTAAAAGTTGGTACTGCTGCAATGGAATTGGGAAAAGCAAAAGGCCAGAGAGATAGTTTCAAGCCTTGAAAGCAAAGCACAAGGAGCTCAATCTATATCTAATAAGAGACAGCCAACACTATGCTTAAATCATAGAATATCAGGGTTGGAAGGGAACCTCTGGAGGTCATCTAGTCCAATCTCCTTCTCAAAGCAGGACCAATACCCAACTAAATCATCCCACCCAGGGCTTTGTCAAGCCTGACCTTAAAAACCTCTATGGAAGGAGATTCTACCACCTCCCTAGGTGACCCATTCCAGTACTTCACCACCCTCCTAGTGAAAAAGTTTTTCCTAATATCCAACCTAAACCTTCCCCACTGAAACTTGAGACCATTACTCCTTGTTCTGACGTCTGGTACCACTGAGAACAGTCTAGATCCATCCTCTTTGTAACCCCCTTTCAGGTAGATGAAAGCAGCTATCAAATTTCCCGTCAGTCTTCTCTTCTGTAGACTAAACAATCCTAGTTCTCTCAGCCTCTCCTCATAAGTCAGCAAGTAAATTAAAGCTGCAAGTAAATAGGATGCTGGTTCTTCTGTGTTCAGATAACCATTTATTCACATGAATAAGAAAATTCATGCATGAAAAAGATCATTACTCACAATTCCCGTTTCAGACATGTTGTCAGGAAAAAGAGCCAATACTGAATGGCTTTGCTAACCAATCACACACTGATTAGCAAAGCAAAAACAACCCAGAGGACAACATTTCTTCTCTCAAACTCTTAAAGCTATTATGAATTGCAATTAAGTTAATAAAAATCCATTCACAAATGTTTCAAGCAGAAAAAAAGGGCTAAATTGGTCAGGTAATTCATTCACAGTCCATAATTCTGCCAACTCTTTTCTTCAGCTCAGACCTCAAAGTGTTTGCAATTGCTTTCTCATGGATTAGGTTTAGGAGAATTCCATTGTCAGACAAGCCCTTCATTGTCAGTGTGAATAAATAAAAAAACATAATGAAAGATTAATGTGGGCACTTACTGTACTAAACATGCTTTCTCCCTTCCAAGCTGTGGTGTCTCCTGTAATATCTGGATAGATTTTCATGGGCATTTTCTTCTCTTTGGCTTTTTCTAATAACCATGAGGTCTTTTCCTTCATTGTACTGAAAAAGAAATTCCACAAAGTTTTGAGAAAAACCCTCTGCTGAAATCTGTCAACATTCCCTGATGTTAAATTCAATTGATTATTATTATTAACTTTTTTCTAGTCACCATGTTTTCAGTGGAGTTCATGTAGAAACTATTTAAAGGGCACATAAGGTTAACCAGATATTAACAGCTACAACTTTAAGAAAATCCCCGTTTGAAGACAAAATTCACAACCTTCGTAATGAGGGAATGGCCCCTTACTGCTTATCAGGGCACATCTTTAAGAACAGTAAAGAGGCAGTGTCATTCACTTGATATAGCATGGCCTTGGAAGTCAGCACTCTTGGATTCTACTTCCTGGCTCTGCCATTGACTCTGCTATGTGACCTTGAGTAGATCACTGAGGGTGCAATGTTGCATCCAGTTCAATTCAACAGAAAAACTCCCAGTGATTTCCATGGGGAAGGATCAAGGCCAGAATTTCATGTACTTTTAGGAGTAGGCTGACTCAGAATTTTGGACGTATGACTGTTAAAAGGATATACACCATTGGAGTGCCCTCTTTTTAGTGCCTCTTTTTTATATTGTACATGGTATGAAACCTTGATTAGCACATCAAGAAGTTTCCTTCAAGATAAGGTCGTCAAGAGAATAGAAACTCAGTCTATGTGAACAGATTTCTTTGCAAACATACCAGACCATTGCTAACAACATATCAGCACTTTGTTTTCAGGCCCACTAACTGATTGCAAGAAAACAGTGACAGCTCAGAAGAGGTCAGAACTGTATCTGCCAACAGAACATCCTAACGCACATTCTACAATATCTGCTATGATAATATAAATATTTACCAGCATTTGGAAATACAAACATTTGTGCTAAGAATACTGGTGCCAGTTAATTCAGTCTGCCCTGTGCTGGATTGCAGTTGATTAATATAAAACTACTGATTTATTAAATCTGAAGAGAGTGATGATTAATCTACTGATTGAGCAAACAAACGTCTGATTTATAGCACCACTTATTTATGGATTATATTGCCCTTTTACAACAGCCATGAAAGAACAGATCTCAGGTCAAAAGTGCCCCGGGGCATTAATCTGACTTTTGTACTCAACACATTTATTCAACGTAGACAACTCCATCACATAAACACATAAACATATCCAACAATTATCAAAGTAGTCAGTAAAATTTGTAAAAGTCAGGATATGTTTGTGGACAATTCATGAAAAAAAAGAAAAGCGCTAATTTCACTGTGTAGGCTGGTTAGGGTAACCAGATTTCCTGATTTTATAGGGACACTCCCAATATTTGGGATTTTTTCTTATATCGACACCTATTGCCCCCCAACCCTCTATCCTGATTTTTTCACACTTTTTTCACACTTTTCAGACCTCCAGCCTGGGAAAAGCCATGCCCAGTTCAGTTTGTTGCCCTTTTCTCAGGGCTCTGTTTATCCTTCAACATTAAGAAGGGGAAATGGAACAATAACAAAAAATCAACAGTCCTGTTCTCAGCTGAGATTGTGAAAGCAGCGCTCATCCTATGGGTGTCTGCAGGGCCTTTCTGTCTTCTCAAGTCTTCTGCTGCAGCCACAAGAGTGCATTTTTAGCCCTGCTCCGCTGGTCCCAGGGTAGCCTCATGGAGCGAGGATGTTCTTTTATATCTCCTGGCTCACATCCAATCACTAAATGTTGTCCAGCTTGGTCAGATGATTCCCAGCACCTGTCCTGCTGGGCTCTTCTCCATAACCAGGTCACCTGCTTCCTGGGCTCTTAAAGGAACTGACTGCCCCATTACACACTATTTATTTTTAGAACTGGTTTACACTACTCTAGCCTTTACCTTTATCTTCCCCTTCTCCCTCTGCTTTGTCCATCCACCCATTCTCAAGCCTGGCCCTGACAGTCACTTCCTCTGTTCCTGCTCTTAAATCACTCAAAATACCCTTCCCTCTTCATTTAACTCCCACATCTTCCTTGTTAAACAATTCTGTCTTCTCCCTTGCTAACTCATGTGCCTACTGTCCCCATTACCTGTTCTCTAAGTGTGACACTGTCTGAACTTCCTCCCCCAAGGAAAAGGGCTAAGATTGAGGGAAATTTTATAGCCATTTCCAAAGGAAAGGGAAATGCAGAACGATGTCAAGTGCCTGCTCAGATTAGGGTGTGGAGAGGCTATTGGACCCTCAGCACTGAGGTTCTCTGGGCAACTGAGGAAGTTGGTAATGGGACAAGAGTAGTATAAAGGGCCTACCATCAATCAAACATAGGCCCTGCCTCCTGACCACTCAGGCCTCGCCCTTCTAAGCCCTGCTTCCTGGGATATTGTTTCCAGGCTCAAGACGGACACATGATGAGAAGGAGGAGGCTTGGTATGGAACTAACTGAGCCAATGCCACGTCGTGAGCATATTTTTTTTATTTAAAAGACATATAGCCCCTTGAAAACAAACCAAGATGCTCCATCAAAACTTTTTTCTTACTTAAGGGCCACACAGACCTTCTAACAGAAACACAGATAGTCAAAAGCCCTTTTTAATAGATATTTTTATTTACAGCTACCAAGTTTTATATCACACGTTTGTCCCCGCACCATTCCCTAACTTAATCCTTTTACATTTCTTACCAATAGTCTTTTTCTTAAGCAGGGTTCTGTAACTTTTTGTGCGGACCAGATGATCAATATAATGCTGTAAGCAGGCACCTTCCGGTTTGGTCATTTTCTCTGAAACACTGTCAGGGTCTTGATCAAATTGAACAGCATTTACCAAAGTCAGCAGCTCTTGTGTTAAATTTCTTGGGTTATGCACAGACATTGCAAAGCATAACCTATGGCAATAACAGTGTTTAATAAGTTTTCCAAACACAGGTAATTGCACAGGTCCAGAGCTTGTAGTTTATATCCTCCAAAGTCAAATTCACACATTCGCTGTTGTGCTGGCACATCTATGACACAGTTCTCACAATCTTCGAAAAGCTTTTCCCTAAGGCAGTGATTAAGGACAGCATAAACAGCAACACGTATAATAGCACACATGACTTTTTTACGCTCATGATATGGCATTGGCTCAGTCAGTTCCATGTCAAGCCTCCTCAAATTCATATAGCCATCATCCTCGGCGTCCTTGACAACGATTTGTACCAGTGTTGAGCAAAAACAAGTTGGACCCAGTTTGTCTTCATTGCCTCATGCAATCCTGTCCCTGGCTTCTGGGTTTTCTAGAAAGGCATTGTTGAGCTGTCGAGAGATTTTCAGAAAAGAAACAACTGTAAGCCCTCACGGCTTGTTTTTAAGTTTACGCAACCCCAGGTCAGTTCCTAACTCCATTACACCCCATCCTCAACTGTCACTTCTTAATTGTTCATTTATCTGAGCGACATCTTTCCCGTTCATCTTGTCCACCGGTGACTCCCACGAGTCATGGTTGCCTTCCCCCTCTAGGGGTGTGGATGACGAGAGGCTGTCATGCTTGTTGGACTGCCTCATGAGTGATTGGGTTTCGGGGTTGTATCCATCCATGACTAAGCCAAATAACTCCCCTTGGATGCTCCCTCCTCCTCTTTGGAACTGCCACTGATGTAGTGCTTCCTCTGTGGGTGATCGAAGACTATCGGAGCTAAAATAAAGTCCAAAGTTCTCATGGGGGTGACGAAGGAGTCCATGTTTCCTCTCAGCATTTCCACAATTTCTAAAACATGCGTTCTTGGAACAAAATTGCCTCTTCCAAGTGGCGCCGGGACTTCCAGGGGCAGTGCTGCACTCTGATTGGTAGAGGGCGGTAGGAGGAGCTCTCAGAGGTCACATGACTTTGTTCTGGGCGGGTCACCCTGCTCCAGAATTTCCCCTGATTGGACAAATCTGCTCTTGGGGAGGTCCTCTATGGCTGAAACCCATCCTGACTGGTAGAGGGTGATGGGAGGAGTTCTTAGATGGGTCACACAACCCACCTCTGGACAGATCACCCCACCCTAGAACACCCCCTGATTGGTCAAATCTCCTCTCGGGGTGGTCCTGTGGTGGGGAGGTTGAAACCCATCCTGATTGGAAGACTGCAGCAGGAGGAATACTTAGGGGGCCACGTGACACCCTTTTCTTCTGGTCATGTGTCCATCTTCACCCTGGCAGTAACATCCCCAGGGGCTGGGCCTTAGGGTGACAGGGCCCACCCTTATCCCTTGGACCCAGGTGTGCGGGGCCCAAGGGATAAGGGAGCATGGACTATGTTTGATTGATGGTAGGCCCCTTATATTACTTACAGGTGAGTGTTAAGAGCAATGTAAAGAGCTGCACAGAGGAACAAGTGCAAGATAAGAAGTTTTATTGGGCCTATAAAACCCAGGAGCTATTTTACACATCTTTGAGTGCTGCATACCTATTATCACTTTATCTAACTACTGGCATATATACAGATATAGAGAACTCCTGTAACAGGGAAGTGGTTGGAAGCTGGGGAAAGGACAGGAAAGCTTAGGACATCTGGCTAGGTTGTGAGATGAAGGGGCTGAAGCTGCAAAAGAAGGAGTTGAGGAGGGGAACCAGGACCCAGCACTGGATTCTTTATTTTGCATCCTTATCTGCTACCCAGACTTCCTGGCTTAGATCCAATAGGCAGAGCAGGAAGTGGGGACCTAATGCCACCAGCCCCTGATGGCTAAGAGGAGTCATTGTAGAGAAATAATTGCTACATGCCTGCAGCCCATATGCCTGCATGAGAACTCAACTGGTTTGCATACTGGAGTCACACGTGAGCTGTGTGGCTGTTGCGAGGTGTTATGGGGTTTATACAATATAGAAAGATAACAAAATCAGACACATATGAAGTTCATTGAAGCAAAGGAGTAGCTTCCAAAATAGAATGGGTTTGATCTGGTCCTGGGACATCACCCTGCATCCCCCAACACAAGTTATTCCTTCTTAGCATATGCTCAATGTACCTCAAGTGACACATCACCAGGATTCATCATCAAATTTGGTTCGCTGGTTGGATCACTAGTTTCCCCACCTTGGGGCGGGTACTAACAGAAAGTGCGATATGAACACTGATCCATATTCTCCCTGGATTCCTTAGAAGCACTCCACATACTGTGTAACAATAAAATGAAACCCTGAGGTTCAAAACAATGAGAGATAAAGGATCAGCAGGAACAGACAAGGAAGTGAAAAAATAATGTAGTGTCAGAAAGAGGCATATGTGAAACATTGTTTCAGATGTCAGAGCAGACAGAGAAGAGTTTAGGACAGACTGAACAATGGGAAAATCTCAAATGGTCCAGTGTTCTGGTTCAGATACAAGACCAAACGTCCGACTATTTACATGAACTGTGTTTGAACCACTTCAATCTGCATAATTCACCAGAAATGTCAAAATAACAGATTTTTCTTCCAAGCTTCCCACTTATTTCCAGCTTCTCATTAGCAGGGCCAGACTGGCAGATCAAGCACCTTGGACAATATCTTTTAAGACATCTTCAAGGATATTGTGCATCAGATACATGCACACAACATCTAATATGGGGTACTATTGACCATTAAGGTCATTAGCCTGATTTTCAATACACCCTTTCATTTCATCAGTCCAAAATCTTGTAAAGTTTCAAATACAACATCTAATCCAGAGGTAGAATTTTTACCATAAATCTAGAGAAACCAGAAATAGAGTTTTATAGATTTGTTAGTTGGAATCTTCCCTAGCCACTCACTATTTCAAAGCATTCCTATGTTTCTTGGCAACCAGTCTCTGAAAGACAGATATTGTTTACAATGTTTAAACAAAAAACAAAACCTTATTCTGATCTCCTTCACTTCTAGAAGTTTCCTTTCATGGTTTTAAGTGGCATCTGCATTAACACTGACAGCAGTTTCCATTCATAATTTGAGGTGGTTTCTGCACAAATACAGATATTTCATATTATTTATACATGGGAAGGAAATAATAGACCTACATATTATTAATGCACATATTTTCAATCCATGTAACCTACATTCAGCATTGGAAAGCCAAGAGAGGTCCTGTGAAACCTTCCCATGTTTGAACTTTTAAAGCAAACTAATTAAGAGCAGCTCTCTGCAGCTCCGCACCTACCCCTTCATTCACCAAACCCTCCCTACACACATTTCCCCTCACTGTATTCATATTCTCTCCTTCCACTCTGCTCCCAGACAGTCTTAAAATCTCTCTCACACACACCACCTCAAACATCTGCTAGTTGGCCATAAGTGTCATTCTGTCACAAGGAGGAACGGAAGCAGTCCTCCATGTCGTCTCCATGCTCATGCCCTTGTCCATGTCTTCAAGCCTCATCCCCTCTGCTGCTAAATGGATATGACTTCGGTTCTCATCTCACGAGTTGAGAAGTGGCCAATTGGAAGAAAGTGCCAATGGCAGTGGGGCTATTCGAGGCATTGAAGTGCTGTGCTCACAACATAACAATGCTCAGGGGATCCAGAGACCTGTTCAAATTGAGAGAAGTCCCCACTTTCAATAGAACTTCTGAGATGCTGAGACTGTCTTGCAAACCCAGCTCAATCCCGGCAAAATAAAACATCTGGTGATCCAATTCTCATAGAATCCCAGTTCCACTCCTGGCCAGAATCAATGAGATGTGACACTTAAGTGCGGGGAGGTGTATACATTTTAATTGTCTGGTTATTTTCAAATTTCCAAACAGGCCCGTTAAGATAGTTCTGAGTATTGGGAGTGGTTCTGGTCAGTTCATCTGAGCTGGACTGCCCACCCCTGTTTTTAAACTCCTCAGTTGTGTCACATCTGGGAGATGGGATTAGTGACTATAATAAACACGTCTGAACAAAGGTAACTACAGGAAGTAGATTTGTTTTTGCTTTTACAGGAGTACCAGCAAAGGCAAATAGAGCTTCACTATTACAATAAATCAGTAAGTTGTCTAAACTGTGACCAACTGTTCTTTTTCCTACTGCTTTATTACAGTATAGCTTCCAAGATACCGCATGGCAATTAGCCAAGGGTTTCAACATACCAAATACACAGGCATACACACAGTCATACCCAGAATCGAAACTGAACCTAGTGCTGAAAAGTTAGAAAACACACATGCCCATCAACGCCATCTCCTTCTCTCAGAATTGTGTTATTTAATACGAATTGAAACCACATCACCAAATTCATTTGATGACCACCACCACCAGAAGTCATGCTTCCACTACTGTATCACCAAGCAACTCCTTCAGAGCAAGATTCTAACATGGATATACCTCTCTCTCTGACGGGAGTGACCTAAGATTTCTTTTACCAAAGATTAGTCAATGTTAGTCTTTATCATATTCTTTTCATGGCATCCCACATCCGCTTTAACCGCTACGGATGTGTAACGTGTTCTGCTACAGAAGTAACCTTGGGAGCCATGTGTAGTGGAAATCTGCACAGCTGAATGGAGCTACAGCTGGAGGGTTTGATCCTGGAAGTTTTCAGGTGGTAGTGACAAACTTTATCCAGATTTCAGTCTCGCCTGCCCCCATGATGCTCCTGTCACCCACTTCTCCACTTTCAAGCGACAGGTCTGTGTCCCCACTTCTCTACATCTAGTCCCTTGAGAAAACGGGAGAACAAGAATACTCTCCCTGTCTTCTAAGAAAGTCCATCCTCGTTAGATGGAGTATCTATTACCACTGCCTTAGATTTCAAATGTCAGACCGTCACACTGTAAGACTTCGCCATAATCACACACCATACGTTTGTCATAACACAGAGCTGAGCATTACCAAATCAGTCATACATAGCCACAGATCTAGATCTTTCCCTCTACATCAAACTAGCAGGTCACATTGGGGAGTTTCCATGTGCCCCACAGATCTCTTGTCACCCCAAAACCTTTGAGCTTATGCCTGAGATTGGGTCCTGTTCTTCCCATTTTGTCTTTTGTGAGTAAGAAGAGTGGTGAATCCACATTCCTCCAGGTGCCTCAACTTCAGCCCAGGGCAGCCTTCCTACTAGGGTGCTGTGGAAAGCAACCCCCTCACCAGCCAGGCAAATCAGAACAAGGTTGACCCATTGCAAAGCTGGACTTAATCAGGCGTAATTCTTGGCTTCTGCTTTCCTAGGGTCAGATGAGGAAGGAAACAAGGGCCATCCCCAGCATTGGCATGCACTCTGTGGCACAGACACGGACTTTTGTTTTCGCTGGTGGGTGCTTTTGGAGCAGGGGCATGAAGAGGCAGAGCAAGGGCAGGGCCACAAGGGACAAGAGGCAGAGGGGGGGCAGGAAGAGATGGACCAGAGGCGGGGCTATGGGGGGAGGAGGCCAAGTGGGAGCAGGGCCTGAGGCGGAGCCTGGGTGGGGCACAGTGTAGGTGCTGGTGGCTCCCCCACTTCTTAGGAGCTTCCAGTAGTGGCGGCAGTGCTCCAAAGGCAGCAGGCAGGTGCATCTCCAAAGGGAGGTGTGCCACATCGAGCCCTTCTTGCCCTGTTTGGGGAGAATTAGCCTCCTCTAGCCTCTTATACCTGCAGCCCATGTTGTGGCTTGTGGGTGCTGAGCATCCCCCTTTTTTCAGTGTGTGCTTGAACCCCAGAGCACCCAGCGAATTGGCACCTATGCTCTATGGTAAAGGAATATTAATGTTGCAAAGTCAAGCATTCCTGAATGGGGTATCTAGCACCCATCTGCGCTTTCATTCACACTGGCTGTTAGCAGCATTTGTCAGAGATCAGTTCCTCTCTATCCAAGGAGCCCTTTAGCAGTCAGCTGAAATTAACCAGCTAGAAGATACAGTTGCAGTTCTCTTAAAAGCAGGTTATATTGCAGAAGTACAGAAATGGAGAGAAAAACATGAAATAAGTTGATTACAAAAACTATACTAACTAGTAACATCACTGCAGGAAACAGGTCTATGGTCTAGTTTAGATTCAGCATTTAAGAAAATCAGAAAGCCAATAGGGTAACAATTCCTTTTTGTGACTCACAACTACAATCCTGAGCACCTATCTCAGCTCCCCAAATCCCTATGTTTCAAGCAAGTTGCTGTGTTGGGGAAGAGTCTGTGTACATAGGATGGGATTTCAAAAGCACCTATGTCATTTAGGAACAGACATCCTATTGTCTAGAAAGCTAATGGACTTGCACTGCCAAGTTACATAAGTGCTTCTGAAAATCCCACTCAGTCTTCTCACCTTTCAGTATTTTTGGCAGCCATCACTTGCTTCATTAAACAACCTGATTGTGTAAGCAGTTGGAAAAGTTATGTATAAATCTGAAAATTAAAGCTGTTTTTCCCCAATGTTGCCTTATTCTAAAACCTTCTCTTTTCCCACTGGAATGGTTCATTGCAAAGTCTCTTTAGCTTCCAATTATCCCATATCCATATTATTCCATACTTTAGGGGAGAGTTTCATAACCCAGCAAACTGGCAGTAACTCAACTGCATGTGACTTAGCATAACTAAATATTACAATCACTGGTAGCTCTGCAGCAGGCACAGATTACAGACAGCATGAAGACAGCTTGTCACAAAGGTAAGATGCAACATTAATACAACAGCAAAAGCTTCTGGGGAAAGAGGATTCTCACCAACAGAGTTGTTCCTGACCTTCTGACTAGGAGTAGCAATTGGGCTGTCTCTTTGAGTACTTCGAGCTCCTGATCAGCCCAGGATAATATGGAACTACATTGTGTCAGTTCAGATAATGTCTGCAGCTTTATTAAATGTTTTAAATTGTTCAGTCTCAAGCATTACAAAGCTGCCCTAATATTTTGTACCACTACATATATCCATGAGGCTGTAGTAACCTCTCAAAAGCATATCTCAGAATATCTCTCTAGTTTCCTTTAGTGGACATTGCACAAGACTCCACACTAGAATCACTGTAAGCTTTACTTACTCCTGGTGATGGCATATAGACTCCATTATTTCCTATTATTGTTATTATTTGCTCATGTCCCACATACAGTGTTGTGGGGGTGGAGTGGGTGCCTTTATTTGTAGAGATAGAATCAGAGGGGTAGCCGTGTTAGTCTGGAATTGCAGAAGTGACAGAGTCCTGTGGCACCTTAAAGACTAACTAAAATTTTTTTTTTAGAGCATAAGCTTTCGTGGGCTAATACCCACTTCGTCGGAT
>ML677335.1:4094965-4141768 GCA_007922305.1 Dermatemys mawii | reverse complement strand
AAGAAAGTGAACCAAGATACAGTTTTCCTTGACTGAAAAAGTTGGAGTGCAGCTAGTACTGGTAGCATCAAGGCCTAAGAAACTGAGGTCACACATTTGGAGAGGGAGGGAAGAAAAAGAAGACGACTCAGTTTCTTTTAAAAAGGAAAACACAACCTGTATGTCCTACTCAGTATTCTTGCCCTTGGGATCCTGGCAAATGAAGGAGAAGAAAGGACTGGAGTCTCCTCACTTTTAAAAGACATCTGAAGGAAGAGGGGGCCAAGGAGTAAAATAAAGCAGCCAAGTCATAATGAAGGGCCTGCAAAATGTCCGGTGGCAGGAACACTTCACAGGTGTGAGAAGGTCAGTCTTGGGTTTAAGGGACATCTAAAGGAAATCACCTGCTAAAAAACTCAGTGGCAAAGGGTAACTTTTGGTGACTATAGAGCAACCATTTGCAAATGGTAAAAGAAATTTGATACAGAGATGGTTTTAATACAAACTCGTGGTCTGAAATTCGTTCCTGGTGAACTCAGTGGAACTATACAAACAATTAATTTGGCCCAGAGGGTTCTATTGACACCTCCTATACTTACTGTTCAGAAAGATCATTTCCCCCCCTGTAAAATAAATACATTTCTTTATTTTGTTCTTATACTGCCAGTCTCTTCACTCCCTGTCACCTTCACCCTTGGGCAAAGCACTTACAATAGCAATTCAATGGCAACTGCCGGATTTATATACATACAGCATGTACAATGGACCTCCCTTATGGCAATGAGGTTCACATTACCCAATAAGCATGAGATTCTTTAATTAATCTTTCATAGCTGACTTGACATAAACTGAATATGAGAACTATGAACTTGTTATTCTCACGCTAGCACTGTAGAAGCTGTCATTATACAATAAATCTCTGTTTGAAAGTAGTAAATTGTTAACTCAATTTCAAAATCAGGTTAGACATTATCTGTAACACGTAACAAACAATCTAATCAGGTACTTTAGTAGATTAATGGGCAATAAATCTTAATTTCTACTATTCCCTTGCTCTATAACAATGATGCAGGCAATCTATCATTTAATACACAAGTGTTGAAAGAGTTTATTTAAAGGGTCCATTTATTACATTGAATTATCATTCAAAAATGCAAACAATGCAAAATTCAATTTGCCTGATCTAGAGGAACATAAGCCAACTTCCAACAATTACAGGCAAGGAGCAAACTTCACAGGGGCCCAAAGTTTCCAGCCTCCCATACAATGTTCCCTCTAATTTTTGACAGGTTGTGTGTGCAAAAAATTTCTTCTGTGCAAATTTTTGTGCGTGCGGTGTTTCGCCATGTGCGTGGTATTTAGGATCTGTGTGCATGCACACGCGTGCACAGCTTAGAGGGAACAGTGCTCCCATACTTCTGCAACTCCCAACTGCAAGATTTCTTATACCTTCCTCTGAAACATCTGTTACTGGCCATTGCTGGATACCTGACAGTGGACCACAGATACACCATAGACTTGATCCAGTATGTCAATTGCTAGAGAGAGGGTCCAGATGCAAAGTTCAGTTCTAAATTTCAACTACCTCAAAGTTTGGATCTAGACTTAAGGTTTGAGCCCATATTTACCATTATGTATCAACATTATTTTGTGCAGGTTCTACACATAAATGAATCAATCACCATGTTTACAGTAAATAGCTTTCTTCCAGCCAGAAGAGTGCATGGATCAAAGCAGATTACCTATAAACAAATAAAGCAAATAAACAAAACAAATATATACCAAATAACAAAAATGCAAACTAAGCTTAATATACTAAATAGATTGGATATGAATAGCAGATTCTCACCCTAAGAGATGATATAAGCAGGCTGAAGATTCTTAAGGGGCAAACTGCCCTTGCTTTACAGCTTGGAATCCCAAGGTGTTTCATTCACAGCCTAGAAATCCTGTTAGTCTGGGTCCAGCACTTCCCCAGCACTTCCCCAGTTCAATCTTTGTTCCTGAGGTATTTCCAGGAGTCTTCTTGTGTGGGGAGTGAAGAACAGCTGATATTGTAACTCCCTCTCTTATATAGATCAGGAACCCTTTTTTTCCAAAGCTTGGTTCCTGGACCAGTCTGTGGAAAATTACTGACATCCCAAGATGGAGTGCAGCATCATGTGGTCTGATCACATGTTCTTGTAGAGTCATAGCAGAATTAGTCACAGGCTGTTTGTAGCGTTCTCAGGAAGGCTCATCACCACGAGGAAGATAAGCGTCTCCTAAGGCCTATTGTGTTTTCCTAATGGCCCATTGCCCTGAATAGGCCCTTCCCCACTCACTATCTAGGCTGAAAAGCATTTTGTCTAATGGGCGTTATCCTCGTATAACTACACTTGAAATACAGATACATAGTCAATATTCATAACTTCAGATACAAAAATGATACATGCATACAAATAGGATAATTATATTCAGCAAATCCTAACTTTTCAATGACACCTCACATGACTTATCTTGTATAAAATACATCATAATTATGTCATATCAAATCATAAGAATATCACTGTGAAAAATCTGGGGTGCAGCATCACAGATATTGTTACCTTAAAAGTATGGAACTGAACACACACAACTCAAAAATCATTAGACTATAGCAGGAACCATTGCATACCATGGAATTTGTATTCAGAGGTTTTTCTTTTCGCAAGACTTGCGTGGTCCTTTTATATACTATACATAATTACTACATATAATTACAAATAATTAGAAATATCATTATCAAAGCTCTTAATCTTGCCATTAAGAAGTCTTTATTTAATATTTAAATGTTATAAGCAGTGTTATTATGTGCTACCCTTAATCTATTAGAAAGGGGAAGGGAGTTATAGAAAACAGTGATTCTTTAACGTTAATATTTCTTATCTTCTTTTAACATGGGTTTTTCATTCAAAATTCAGCTTTGTTTGTGAATCATTACAAAGAAACTTTATTAGACCTTTTCCTTGAATGCATTTCAAAGGGTCTCTCTCTTTTAGGGTCTAGATATTTAGTTGCTTTTAATGGGTCTCCAACAGGCAGCTCGATTTAAGGTTCGAGGCAGAGACCCACACCTTGTCCACTATAGTCAGGCTGGGGCCTGCTTGACAGCCTTGTCTGTGTGGTGTTTTTAGGCTTCTTTGGCAGACTCAAGTGTTCCTTGTGCTTCCTTTGCACGCCCAGTGTAGGTGGGAGGCTAAATTCATAATGGATGCTACTGGGGAAGTCATGGGCATGGCTGGATAGAAATAGGAGTAAAAGCCATTGTTTGCAAAGAATGAGCTAGGGCTAGGGTCAAGGTATAGATTGTACTGTTATATGTGAATTTGGCCTAGCACAGCAGGGTGAGCCAGTCATCCTGCTGATAACTCAGAAAGCAGTAAAGACACTGCTCCTAGATTTGACTGACCCTCTCTGTTTGCCCATTAGTCTGCAGGTGATAGGTGGACAAGGCTAGGGACTTGATGCCAAGGAGTATCAGAAATTCCCGTCAGAACTGGAAGATGAACTGGGGACCCCGTCCAGTACAATGTCCATCAGTAACCAATGATAATGGAAGACATTTTTCAAGAAAATCCAAACTGTCTCCCATGCAGTAGGAACAATATGGCATGGGATTACTGAGTTTCCCTGGGAGCATGGCAGTTCTACAATGAAGTCCATTGATATAATATACCAACGCTGCTGACACATGGACAAAGGTGAGAGAAGACCTAAGGATCTTGATCATGAGTTCTTGGCATATGCACAGAGGTCACAGGACCTTACATAATCTTTGATGTAAACTCATAGGGCTGGGCACCAGAAGCTTTTCAAGACCAAATTCCAGGTCTTGAATTGGCCAAAATGGTCGTGGTGAATTGTGGCATAATTTCAATACCTAGGTTGTCCCTCTGGAACATAATCACAACCCACAAGCCATTCAGCAGTCAGAATTTGGAGTCAGGTCAGGTATCTGCTATCACCCTGTCTGAAGTAGCTCACAGCTGAGTGCCAATCTCAGATCAGACAGTCAGAAAATAGGGCAGTCACTCCAAACTTGTGGTATATTCTGTAAATAGATCTCACCAAGCCAGTAACAAATGTGTATTCCTGGATTATTATATTAGCCTTAGCATGGAGTCACAGTCTCCTTAGGCTCTCTAGCCTACCTTGCTACCCAGACAAACTGAACTTTATGATATTGGTCACTATACCAAATATCACATCACAATAGGTTACTCCCAATCCCAAAGGACAGTCACGGACCTTATGTCACCTCTGGATTTTAAAGACAATGCTGAAGCCAGTCTCTCTAGTAAACCAACTAAAGATTTATTAACTAAGAAAAGAAATGAGTGCTATTGAGACATTAAAGCAGATGAAATATATTAACAGGTGAGTCAAAGTTTGTAAATACAAAAAATGATAGAGTTGTAGTAATCTGCTAGATTTCCAAGAGATTCTCAGGGTTACCAGTGGAAATTATGGGTCTCTCTATCCCTTTATTCAGTATTCCACCCTGTTAGAATCCAAAATAGTTCCAAGACACAGGATAATTCCCTTAAACTAGTATAGATAGATCCAGCTCATAGAAGACAAGCTGACAGGTGTCTTCATCCACATGAATCCTTCCTTTGACGAAGAATAAGCAATACAGTCTGTGACATCACGTTGTTACTTCACAGCCCTTGCTTTGAAGTTAATAACCTTCTTCATTTACATATACAAAGTTTCTTTGAGGAGCAACAGCAAACAACAATCTTTCACCAGTTTTCATGAAGTTTACACATCAAACATTTTAACTCTAACACACCCACTTTAATCTAGGGTTATCTAATTACAAGGTATACATAAGATATATGTAATGTAATAGCCAACAACTGGTTACAGATAAGTAAAGACAATAACATTAGCAATTCACTAGTTTTCATGAATTTAGCTCAAATGTAATTTATACATTACATATGCCATGCAAACGTAATGTGATAACATCCCACTTTGTTCTATTCTAACAAGTTTATTGGCCTATGCTTACTAGCTCACAACATTTCTTTGACAGTCACATACAAGTGAATTGGCCTACGGGTTTGATTTGAGCTGGCAGCTCACTAGACAGCATCACACCTACGTTGTTCTCAGTCTGGCAGATCTGGATTGTAATGGAGGATGGAAGAAGTCAGTCTGCTGTTAATCATCCTGTTAACAAAGCTGGACTACTTGAGCACTGGGGCAGAGGCCTCTTTACCAGGTTTGAGATATTTGTCTTTTCAAAATAAGGCATTCACCTTCCCATTTCATGGTCCTGGGCAGTAGATTACAACAAAGTCAAAGCAAGTCCACAAGAGGGGCCGGCAGATCTGGTGTTGGTTAAGGTGTGTAGCAGTCCATAGGTATTCCAGGTTCCTGTAGTCTGTCAGGAATTAGGATTAGGAATTGGACCAGGAATTAGGCTCCTTCTAGGAGGTGGCACCAACCCTTGAAAGCTGCCTTGATAGCCAGTTGTTCTTTGTCCCCAATAGTATAATTTTTTTATGCCAGTGTAAACTTCCAGAGAATAAAAGGTGGATGGGTGGAGTTCGTTGCAGTTGCTCAGATAATACTGCACTTTTGGGAAAGTTCCAGGTGTTGGTCTTGATTGTAAACTTTTTAGTGGGATCTGTGTGAATCAGCATGGGTGCTGAAGTGAACTCTCTCCTCAGTTAATCAAAGGCCAAATGAACCTCCTTGGCCCAGCTGAGCTGGGCCCCTTTTGCGGAAGTGCCATCAGTGCCAAAAGGCTAGAGAATGTTTTAATAAATCACCTGTAATAATTATGGAGATACATGTATCTCATAGAACTGGAAGGCCCTTGAAAGGTCATTGAATCCAGTCCCCTGCCTATGCTAGCAAGACCAAGTACTGTCCCCAGATTTTTTGCCCCAGATCCTTAAACAGCCCCCTCAAGGATTGAACTCACAAGCCTGGGTTTAGCAGGCCAATGCTAAAACCATTGAGCTATCCCCCCACCCCAATAGAAATGGCAAAACTCAGGAATTGCTGCCCCTCCACATATGTCCATGGGTGCAGCCCACTTGGATATTGCTGTCACCCTACATGGGTCCGTAGTGAGTCCCTGGAGTGAGATGATATATCCCAAGAATTCCAATGTATCCTTATCAAACTCACATTTCTCAAGCTCCACATGGAGAGACTCTGCCAAAGCCACCTCTAAGACTGTGCACCAATGATTGTGGAATCCTAACTTTCAAAGAAAATGAGGTTGTTGCCAATGAAATGATGACAAATTGGTCCATCGTGTCCCTAAAGATGTCACTTGTGCTGGAAATTGCTAGGGCATTTCACAATCCAAGTGGCATGACCAAATACTTGAAGTGGCCTTACGTAGTACAAATTTGGTCTTCAACTCATCTCTTTCCTGGATACTCACTGGATAAGCTTTGCAGAGGTCCAACTACTACATGAACAGCTCGGCAGAGTGGAGTCTTTTGAACTGTTCATTGTTAAGCGGTAAGCGACACCGGTCTTAGACTGTACTTTTGTTCAGAGCTTGGTAGTCCACACAAGGATGGAAGGAGCTGTCTTTCTTCATCATGAAGAAGCTGGGGAGCCTCACTGGGGATGTGGAGGAGCAAGCGAAATCCTTCAGCATGTTTTCCTTTAGCTAATGCAACCCACACATTGTCTGGGTGGTGTTCTGTCCCAGCTCATGGCACTGAGAGCACTTAAAAGAGAGAGATTAATGAGTTTGCTCTGCAGGCATTTGGCTTTTAGTAGAGGCTCATGCATTAAGCTCCAGAAGTCCCCAGTTCAATCCTGCCCGTGGACAACCAGAGTCTGTCAGTATTACACTAGCTCTGGACTTCTTGTAATTCAGATTCAGAGAGGGAGTAAATGCACTTGAAGGGAACCTCTGCACCAGGCTGCAGGTTGATGGAGTAGGTGTAGTTTGATGAGCACTGCAAGTTTTCTTTTTGTCAAACATATCAGCATAGTCTTGCTATTTAACAGGAATTCCTACAGCCATTGGGAAGGTTGTAGAGGTTGCCAGGAACGCATTTAGCTCCTCTCTTAATGTCTCTGAATCTTTTGAGGACAGACTAAGCTGCAAATGGCTTTTGGTCCCCAATCAGCTCTCAGGAAACAAGACTGCTGGCAAGACAGGGAGTCAAAGCATATCATGTCTGACTGCCACCAAATGTGTGTGTTGCAGGCCACAAGCCAGAGAATGCCAAAGACAATGTGGTGTATAAATTAGCCAAAGTTGGAGGACTTCTTGATGGACTTGAAAGATTGTTACCTCTAAGGGAGCTGTCTAGTGAGTGTCTGGTCGCAATGGAAACAGTGACCGATGTATAGAGTGCACTAACTCAAGGAAGTCCTTATGCTGGGTGGGAATATTGTGGGGATACTATGTGCTCAGGAAAACTCCAGAGCCATGAAATTACCAGAGGCACCTCAATCCACTAGCACCTCTGGCTTGAAGTTGGACATCAAAGGGTGTTGGAGTTGGAGAGGTGTCGACTGGCCCATCACCATGCTTCTGGTGGACAAGTGCTGATGTGGACTGCTGGGGAGAGAGGAAGGACGACAACCCATAACTGGGCTGAGGCTTGGCGTTTCCTGACCTGGGCACAGACTGGCCCTTGGCAGGACAGTTTAATGCAGTGTCCCAGTTCACCACAGTAAAGGCATAGACTTGATGCACCAATTCTTCTCTATGTCGAAGTGGTAGCGTCAGACCTGATAGACTGCATGGCATTGTGCGATGTAGGAGGGACTGTGATAGTGGGGCTAGAGATGGCAGGGCTGGGAGGACCATCCTTTTTCTGGGCAACATTCAGTTAGGCAACCATCAGTCTCAATTCATAGGTCGACATACGCGGTGTGCGACTCTCCAGTACTTGTGCCAAGCTTCCCCAAAGACGAAACGCCCTAGAAGTGGAGGAGGGCCCACCGGCATGCAGACTGTGGATCCCCCCTCTGCACTGCCCCAAAGTCCCAATCCCACTCGGTCTCTTCCCCTGAGGCCCTATTTCCACTCCACCTCTTCCTGCCCCTGCTCCCCCCTTCCCCGTGCCCCTCCACTGCTTGTAGTAAGATGAGGCCCCAAAACATAAACCCTTGTATCAGAGGCCTGGTATGAGGCCTAAGGCCTGAGCTAAAGTAATGGTTAATACCTTGTTAACATAAAGCAAAACTAAGCTGTGAGCCCAAGGGAGGCCCTGCTCACAGAAGCTGGCAAGAAGACGGCTGATATTGCACATATACACATACCTAAAAGGAACTAAGCACTAGTAAGATAAACATGTGCCAGGATGGTACCAGAACATTCCAGTACTAACCCATTCCACATAGAACATGCTGACCCATCCTAAAGACAGGGTCAAAAGGATAATATGATGGATAGAGTTGTTTTGATCAAACCAACATGCACAAGGTGAGAGGCGGCGCCTTACTTCGTTGTACTTCAATACGTCAGTAGTGATGTGTAACTTATTTGTACCTGTGTATAAGAATGCTCCCTGAGGAGTTGTCTTTGTTTGGCTGAGGGAGCAGTGGAGAGTCCCAGCTCTGACTGAGCTCCATTGTCGGGGGGCATATATTCACAGTATGTTCTGGTGGGTCTGCAGGAAACTATTAGCGCTCTTTGTTTGACAGTAAACCTGGCTGGGTGTCTTTGTCCCTTATTGGAGTCTGTGGTTACTGGGGGTTCTCTCAGGGTCTGCTGTGCCAGCTATGTGCGCAGAGGCAACACATGCACGCAGCCGACTGTTAGCATTGAATAGAGCAGAGCACCACGCCGATGATGCCTGATGACACCGCTCACTCCTCTCCACTCCCTTCCCCAAGGCTCCCTCCTTTTTTTTGCCCTCCCACGTTTTTCTTGCCTTAAGTACAAGTGATGGGGGGAGGGGTCAGAGAGGCACAAATGGTGGAATGTGGGGACTTCTGAGTAAGAGGCAAAGGGGGGAAGGAAGGGCGGAGTGAGGGAGAGCTATGGGGGAACATGCTGAGCGGGGGTGGAACTTTGAGAAGTGTGGGCGGGGCTACGGTCTGGGCACCAGTAGCCCTCAACTTCTCAGGAGCTTCTATTGGTGGCCTGAGCACACTCCAAAGGGAGGTGTGTCTCATCCAGCATTTTTTGCCCTGTTTGGAGAGGCTTAGTCTCCCCAAGCCTCTTATACTCACCGCCCCTGTAGGGAGACGGCTGGATGGGTATTCTACCCATGCAAGTTGGTCATTGAGACTGAGCTGGAAACAATCACACTGGGTGTCCTCATTCCACTCGGCATCCACTACCAAGCATCAGAACCCCGATGCATATTTAGCAGCTGGCTGGTGTCCCTGCTGCAAAACTGACTGCTGACAGCTCCGCATTTCCCATCAGAGCTGGCTGCATTTCTGTAGTAGGTGAACTTGATATCTAGTTTGAAGTGGGCATTTATAAAGAATTTAGGGAATACTTCTGGATGAAAGGCACTAAATCAACATAAGATCAGTATCAATAATCCTTATGTCACCTCCTCCCAATCCAATTTTATTTTTCTTTCATCTGAACATTTGAACATAAGCCCACGAAAGCTTATGCTGAAATAAACTGGTTAGTCTCTAAGGTGCCACAAATATTCCTCGTTTTATTTACGGATACAGACTAACACGGCTGCTAATCTTAAACCTGAACATTTGAGTGAGCAAGTTTCACTGGTACAAGGAAAGCAAACACGAGGAGAGCAAGAAGAACAAGAAAAACCTAAACAAAGCTTCATGCAGTATCCAAGCCTCTCTTAGCAATAGTCAAAGCTATTTGTTGTGCAGAGATTGGTCTGGATTTCAGCTGAGGGGCTGTGACTTGCAGTGATGGACAGTTAATGGTTAATCTGCCATGTGCATGGACACAGCAAGGCTGTGTGACAGTTTTTAAATTCTGTAGAACTGTGCTCCTGAGAAAAGACCATTGTAAATCAACCAGTGCTGATGTGTGACACTGTAGAATTTCAAAGTTGCTCGACTAACTATTCAGAGATCAGCCTCAGAATTTGAATTCTCACATCAGTGGAATATTCCGTCATTCACTCAGGGAACAGACACACTAACACATGAGATCGCTGACCAATCAGAACTAAGCAACAAGTATAAAGTACACTTAATTCCAACATTAAGCATTAAATATTGACAAAAAACTGTTTACAATGGTGCAAAATAATTCCTCGGCTTTAACTGCTACTTTGCATAGCCTGCAGATGGAATAAACCTGGGTAACAATACAGTTACAGTAACTAGCATACATATTGGAGAACAAGTAGACATGATGTCGTTCCTGACCAGCTATTTGTCAGTGGTTGTCACTCATACTAAGATGGTGGTGAGTGTGGATCTCATTCTCACTTGCCCATCTGACAGGACCCACATACCATCCTTTCCGTGATACCTGCTGCCTCAGAGAGCTGAGCCCCAAGTACATTTCCATGCCATTAGGAACAATATAGACACTTGTCACTCAACAATCCCTTCTTTTACTTTATTATTTTTCTATTTTCTTCTTGCACTTGTCTTTTAGCTAATTTGTCAGTAGTCCCTATACCAACACTATTGAGAGCTGTTAGACTGTCTAGATGAATAAATATCATATCTCTCTTCTACACACTGGAAGTGAATCTACAATTGAATTGGGTGATCTCAGCTCACCCCCTAGTGACCAGTAGGAGTTCATTATAAATAGCTATGCTCAGTACAGTACTGCAGACCCAGGGCCAATCTAAAGAGCTGAGGAGCTCACCCAACTTCCATTGGACTTTGGAAACAGAAGAGACACAGCCACGGACAGAATGGGGCCCACAGCTAGTACTTAGATGGAGAATAAATCAGGGTACTACCAAAATCTGATGTAATTAGATCTGTAAACTATTGCTTCTTACTCTAGCAATAATATCTTGCTCATATACAGCACTTTTATTCTAGAGACCGCAAGGTACTTTACAAAGGAGATAAGCATCATTAACTCCATTTTAAGAATGGGGAAACTGAGGCACAGAGAGGTAAAGTGACTTGCACAAAGTCACCCAGTGGCAGACTGGGACTAGAATTCCTAAGTCCCAGTCCAGTGCTCTATCCATTCGGCCATGCTGCCTTCCATCAAAGGTAACCATAACCTGCAAATATGTTTTTTAAAATACAGAAGCTTTAGAAGGATGGGATAAGTGTTCCATCGTCTGGATAAGAAATGGGCACGTAGCACATAGTTAAACTTCTTTTCCTTTATTAGCACTGTGTCGTGTAAACTCCAATTCAGCCTGATACAAAAGCACATGTTGTGTGACTAGTCCACATCCCATTTATTTGAGGATGGGAAGTTTCCTGGGGGTACAAAATAAGAAGAGAAAGAATTTGGAACTGGATTTGGATCAGAACATCTCCAAACTTTTCAGGGCTTTGACTGATTTCAGAAAATCCAAGTAATAATGTTACAAAAAAAAAAAACAGAGAAAAAGGACTTAATACACCTCTCAGAACAAAATACAAGCCCAGTCTTACCACTACACTAATCCTATATTATGTTTGATTACAGTGGAATAAAACTAAAGTAACAGTGTTTAAATGCTGTGATTCAGATTCAAGAGTGGAATGGGGGTGGAGAACATTGTGTGCATTCCAGAGAAAAACAGGGTGTTTTGAATAAACACCAATGGTGAGATATGGAATTAACTTGTATTACAAATAGTAAGTTTTCTAGCAAATTCAGAACAATTGGCTGGTTGCAATGCACCTGATAAGCCATAGATATTATTTCTAATACCAGTTTGGACAAGCAAGTGAACTCTTCCAGTGCAAGTACATGCATGCTTATATGCAACGATTGGTTTATGTGAATACTCACAGGACTGAAATTTTCTGAGAACAATTGTGCTACTAAAACTCAGTTGCATAAATGTTTGGGGGAAGCAAACTAGAGAGTTGTGAACTGATTTAAACATTTGAGCAATTATTCTCAGAAAAATGCTGAAACAACAACTCACCAAATTCAATCATTGTAGCGTCTCACTCTTTAGTGCCATCACTAATCACTAGCCATCACTTTAGTGCCTTTGCTCATCTCTTCAGTCTTAAGTTTATACAATATTCCACCCTGTCTTTGCAATGCCTACCACACTGGGGCGCATATCCAGTACAGAGTCTCCTGTGTGACACCACTAATCAAATAATCAACAGCAAAGTTATGAAACTGGCAAAAACTTTGCCAATCCAAATGATTTCCTTAAAAAAAGAGAGATATCAGATTTGTCTAACATGATGGCTATTAGAAGAGCCCAGTGCCGAGTGATACACCTCAGGGAGGCTTTGAAAGAGCACTTTAGCAGTTAGCCACAGTAATGCATTGTGGTGGACTGTGGTCCACCAGGCCTTGCTGTTTTGGGGCCTGTTAAGAATTGTGTGGTGTGTGCTCTATGTTTGTGAGTATTATGCTATCAGTTGTGTCACGCTGAACAGTAACAATTAAGTGGGTGCTTTCAGAACTGCCAGGTGCACTATAGGATGTTTTGAACAAAGTAAAGACAAATTACTTTCCAAGTAATAGAATGCTGTTCAGTAACAAAAGCAGTGCAAAGAAATCTTAGTGCAATTTAATAGCATGTACATGAAAAACTTAATAAGTGAATGGAACAAAACTTAACAAGGAGAAAGAACGTCCATTTTACTATCACATGCACTTATCTGTGAAAGCCAGTTGCTGTATGTGAAGCTGTGGTTGTCCTTAATGTCCCCTGGGGCTGGAATAGTGGGGGTAGGGATGCAACCTGTGATGCCACATGCAGTGCTGAGAGAGGATGTACGGAGGTAGTGAAATGGAGATTTCCACGGACTGCAAAGAGAGGCAAGCCTTGATCATCAAAACTGGAGCCCCACAAGAGACTGCAATGTCTGTGTTTGCTGCCAGAGAAACTCCATTATGTCCTGATGTATCTGTCTCTCTCTTTTTCCTGCTTGGACTTTCTCCAGTCCACTCTTTCCTTTTCCAGTCTGTCAGCAACGTTCACACAGTCTGATGCAGCACAGCTAGCAGGATCTCATTGAAGATGTCATCCTGAGTCCCTTTCTTCTTATCTGACTCACGTGTTCTGCAGCTGTCAAGGGGAATCCCCTCAAGGGCACAATGACTGCAGCGGCAGATGAAACACACAGAAGTGCCACTGTCAATATAGTCACAGCAGAAAGCGAAATGAAGATTCAGAACTCCTTTCCCTTACTTCCCTGAAATTTTAAACATGACCTGCTTATTGACACTTGTGCTTCACAGTACTTGTGCCTGGTGCCACCCTCCGCACCAACCACAGTGGGTGTGGCCTGACAGGGGTGAGGGAAATGAGGAAGGAATTGCTCAGGTGGATGAAACTATAAGCCAGGACCTATCAAATTCACAGCCATGAAAAATGCATCATTGACCGTTAAATCTGATCTCCCCACATGAAATCTGATCTTTTGTGGGCTTTTACCCTATACTATATAGATTTCACGGGGGAGACCAGCATTCCTTAAATTGGGGGTCCCAAAAGGGAGTTGAAGGGGAGTCACAAGGTTATTTTAGAGGGGTTGCAGTATTGCCACCCTTACTTATGTGCTGCCTTCAGAGCTGAGTGGCCAGAGAGGGACGGCTGTTGGCCACGCACCTAGCTCTGAAGGCAGCGCCCCACCAACAGCAGCTCAGAAATGAGGGTGGCAATATCATACCATGCCACCCTTACGTCTGTGCTGCTGCCTTCAGAGCAGGGCGGCTAGAGAGTGGTGGCCGCTGCCTGAGGGCCCAGCTCTTCAGGCAGCGCAAAAGTTAGGGTGGCAATACTGTACCATGCCATCCTTACGTCTGTGTGGCTGCTGGCGAGGGCTCTGGCTTTAAAACTCGGCTCCCGGCCAGCAACCGCAGCTCTCTAGCTGCCCAGCTCTGAAGGCGGCACCACTGCCAGCAGCAGTGCAGAAAGGTAGCAGTACTGCTAACCCTCCTCTCCCCTGACAACTCCTTTCTGGGTCAGGACCCCTACAATTACAACACTGTGAAATTTCAGATTTTAATTGTTGAAATCATGAAATTTATTATTTTTATAATCCTAAAAACATGAAATTTACCAAAATGGACTGTGAATTTGAGAGGACCCGACTACAGGGCAATGGCACTGAATACCGGTCACATTTTCCCCAGGAAGTGATGATTATAGTGGATATATCACTCCCAAGGGTAACAAAGGCTGACAGCACAGCTGCTGCTGGCATCCCGAAGCTGCCTGCACCCCTGTGCTGGCCTCATTATTGCAATAGTGGCTGCTGAAGTTATCACCGATTGGTGTGGGAAAGTGTCTTGCTGCAGAGGAAGAAACAAGGCTGCCCAACCTAAAAACCTTCGGGAGAGGATGGCAGAGTAGCTCCATAGAAGTTTCATTGAGATCTCTCAGGAGAATTCAAGGGACATCCCTGTGTACATAAACAAACTGCTCCATATGCGCCTGCCCACCCTTTTCATCCCCTCTCCACCACGCCTAATTCTACAGGGGAAAGCAGGTAACCTCTTCTAGTACAATTAAATTAATAGTAGCTGTGTCCTGTGAAGTTGGGGGCACCATCAGTACATCATTGTAATGGGAAATATAATTATACACTTACCTGAGGTCCCATCCCCTGCATCCAGCTTGCCCAAGCTTGGCTACTATGACTGATTGGAATCAAACAGGTCCTAGATCATAGCATAGTTAGATCCCCCCAGTCACCAGTCCCCCATCCTCCTCCTCTTCCTTCTCCACCTCCTTGCTTTTCATGCCCAGGGCCTGTGACTAAGGCTCCTCTGAGGTATCCATGGTGATCTGCAGCATGATAGTGGGGACTCCGACAAGTACTGCATGCAGCTTTTTGTAAAATCAGCAGGTCTGAAGCTCAGCACAAGATCGACCATTAGCCTCCCTGCCCTTCTGATATACCTGAGGCAATTCCTCCACTTCCCCCTGGCACTGCTGCTAATCCTAGTCACATCCCTTCTCCTGCATCCCCTGTGCAATCTGGTCACAGGTGCCAGGTTTTTATGGCTGGTCCGTAGCTAAGTCTGTACAGCTGCTTTTCCCCTTGGGCCCAGGGGATCCTCTGTCTCCTGTCTATGCCAAGCTGGAGTGTGTCTGGAGCATGGAGCTGGCCTGGTCAGACGGGCAGTGAGACACAACAATGGAATGCTAGGTTTGTTTGCCAAGCTGGATTTCAGGAACTTTTGATATCAGGAATATAAAAAAATTGCTGGGCTTTAAAGGTGGCCTGGGCACCTTCTAGTCTCCACGACCCCAGGCAGTAGACTTTACAATTATCACTAAAGCTGTCAGCGTTGAACATTGTGTGACAGCTGCTGCAGGACTGTTGAATTTGCTACAAGTAACAGTGTCTACACACACACTGCGTCACCCTCACTATATCGACCATGGCTCAACGCTGTTGGAGGGGTGGCGTTACGGAATCATGGAAATAGGGAGTTTACATCAGTGGAAGGCAAATTTAAGTGTAGACAACTAGTCTGCCACGAGGCAGCTTATGTCAACCTAACTTTGTAGCATAGGCCAGGCCTCTGTTACTTTATTTATGTACACTCAGTAGCATGTCTAGCTGATGTGTTATTTAAACAATTATACAGACTATAGCAATCTATCACCACCCCACAAATAAACCACAAACATGATTAATTTATGGAGGAACCCATCCCCCTCCCCCAAGAACTATGCAAATATAGTTTCAATCCAAACATTTTATAAGATATCCATAATTGAGCCAAAAAGTTTTTGATTACAGTAACACTTTCTCTTTTTGGACTTCTTAAACAAAGAACCATTCAGTTATCATACTCATAAACAGGATTAAATGAATAAAATGTACTTTTGCAAATATAATAAAAAAGGATTGCTAGATGAGAGACCAACTTGCCACTAGATGGAGCTATAGGATGCAGCTATATTTTATACAGTATAGGGCTCAGGTCAGAGTCCATTAATTTTCATGGTGTGGGATGAAGGCCTATTGAAATGAGGTGCATTTTCCCCTCCTAGGAACCATGTGCAAAGGGAACCTCCCTTCCTATGCACAGATACCTGTCATCTCATAGCCGTAACTGAAAATTGGAGACAAAGATGTGTTGTACACTTGTTACAATTGCAAGAACAAAAGAAGGGAGAATTATCTAGCAAGAAACCAAAACAGACCATGTCAAGTGATCTGCATATTAAAAGAGTGACATGGGAAAGTTGCCACCAGTAACAGAATGGGGTTAACTTTGAAGTTCTGAAAAATTCCCCACCAGCTCTGTAAATTATTCAATGATGTGTGTGGCATCAGTTGTTACATATGGAACCCCCTGACTTTGAGACCTAAAGTTTCCAACTCTTTTAGCATTATTCAGTTTCACCATTTTAGGTTTTTTTTAAAAAAATGTATGTACTAATGCTTTAACAATAACCCCCTCTGCTCTCCAGAAATAACCACCATCTCACTGTTTTTTTCCTCAGTGAGACAGAAGCCACAGACTGTCCTCAGTCAAGATGGCTACATTTACAGATGGAAGTGAGGTTGTCTCTAGTAAAAATGGCCACCATCTCCCATTGTTTTTAGTAGGATAGAAACACGTGTCCTCACTTAAGATACTTACCTCTTCATCCTACGTGGCTCCAGTCAAGAGTATGGCAAGAGGAGTTGGAAGAGGGGAGGTATAACAGGTGTACTTGGAGGCATAACAAAGAATACTGCTGGGACACGGGAATACATATTTTAGGGGTTTGGGAGAGGTAGATGACTAGGGGATAAAAGAACATCTAGAGCCTATCTGGAAACCAAGAAGGAGATAGGGCAGAATACTAAGGGGAGGGGCTGGAAGAGGGGAAGGAAGGCAGGAAAGTGATCTGATAGGAGATGGGAATGGATTTAAGATTCCCCACTCTAAATACTAGATGCAAGTGGAGTCCTCCTCTGAGAAACCAAAGGTTTGGGGGCAGCCTGCGTTCTTGATTGCAAGTTTCAGCCTGAAATGATCACACAAACTGGAATAGGCTGCTTCTCCTCAAAATTAAAAATAAATATCAGGAGACAGACCAAAACCCATTATTTTTAATCTCCTGATTTTGAATATAATCTCATGAGTTTGTAGGTCTGAATCATGATTATTGAATTTGCATTAAGGCTGTCAATACAAAGCTCACTAAAACCAATTTATACACAAGAGAAGAAGTGACAGTGGTTGGGACAATTACACTCCACGCTTAGCAGTTTCACGGTACACATGTAAATCTCAGCAATTGTGTGGATAATTCAAAGCTTTACTTTGGAGAAAATGGCATGGTTGGGGTGGGGGAAGAAGGCAGGGTTTGCTAAATGACTTTAATCTTCGCTGGTCCCATATGATCTCACTCCACTTTTCATAGGACATATACTGCCTTCAACTGGAATCCAGTGCATGGATCAATATCAATATATTTATCCAATATCAGTGGAAATAAGAGTAAAATGCAAACCAGCAGGAGTTACTGCTATCTGAAATACTTTCCACCTTTGAGCTCCAGGGTGCTGCAAAGCTACAGCACGCTTGGCATAGATAATAATTAAGGCAGATGCCTACCAAATTACTTGTGATCCATCCCAGTGACTGACAAGTTGGAGAGAGAGATAATTGGGTGTTGGGTCATGTTAAGAAGCAGGCTTTTGACACAGACACAAAAATGAGCTCTGCACCTGTGTTATCATTCTACCATGTAATAAGATCCAATGTAATAAGTGCTGATGCAGTTTGGGGATATAAGGATTCATGCAGCAACAGGATATTCCTTACAGTTGTTTTGTCATGTGCCAGCTGAAACGGAAAAGAAGTACACCCGCTCAGAGAAGGAACATATGTCAGAGTTGTGGGTTTCAGAGTTTCTCTTGTTATAGTTGCAAAGGCTGGCATTTTCCCATTTGTTTGAATATCATAATTTGCAGACTATATAGATAAATCACTTTTTGAATATCATTGCCTCTCAGTACAGCTCTTGGAGTTCACTAAGGCAGAATATGGTTAGGGACATTGGTCGTTGGATAGTCATATGGTTAGACAATAGATATAACCACCACGAAAATCACAATCCACTGTTTGAATCCATTGTTTGCCTGTGAATAGCGCATGGACCTCTGAGGTTGGGCTAACTAATACCCAGATGGTCAACCAATTCCTAACCAATGTCCAAACTGGAACTAGAAGTGTACACATTTATTTGCACTGTGGTCGAGCCCAGATGCCCCAGAACTGGGGCCCCCATTGTGCCAGGCATTGTACACAAACAATGAAAAGATGGTTGGTGCCTACCATAAACAGCTTATAAACCAGTTATGGGATGAGAGATAAGAGGTGGATACAGGAACAGATGGAGGGAGCACCAGATTACAAATGATATAACTACTATATAACATTCTGTAAGTATCTACATAGGGACCAAGTATTTGATAATGGGCTCTGCAATCTAGCAGAATCATAGAATATCAGGGTTGGAAGGGGCTTGTTCATCTAGTCCAACTTCTTGTTCAGAGGTAGGCATAACCCAACCCAATACCCGGAAGTTGAAGCTAGAAAAATTCAGACTGGAAATAAGTACATTTTAACAGCAAGAGTAATTAACCATAGAACAACTTTTCAAAAGTTGTGGTGAATTCTCCATCACTGACAATTTTTAAAACCAAGACTGGATGTTTTTCTAGAAGATATTACTCCTGAGGGAATTCTGTGCCACCGTGCATGCACAGAATTTATGTCTTCCACAGATTTCTTGCTTTCCTGCAGAAAAATGATTTTCTGATGGGGAAGTCAAGGGAAGCCACAACAGCAGTCATGCGACTCTCCCCAGCAGTATATTTTGGGTGCCTAGGGCAGCCGGAAGAGAGGTAAGTCACTGTGGGGCATAGAGCAGGACTGGGGAAGACCCAGCTGATGGCTCCTACCACCTTGTACCAGGATCTGCTGCTAGTCCCGGCTGGGCTGGAGAGAACAGGACTTCCTCTTCCCCTGTGCAGCATCCAGGATCATGTCAGACTCACCCCCAGCTTTCTCCTCTGGCTGTAGGAAGCTCTGCAAACACCCACTTGACCACACTTCCTGCACCTATTGCTCCTCAGCTACAGGGAGAGAGATCACTGTACTGGGCACTGCTCCCCCAACTGCCAACCCCTGTGCATCCAGACCCCCAGACCCTCATGCCGAGCCTCACCCCCACACACACTAAGAACCTCTGCACTCAGAACCCTCCCCATGGTGACCCCCACTCTTCCTGCAGCTGTACCTCCTGGATGAGTCTCACACACCCAGATCCCCACCCTACCAAGCACTAACCAGCTGCCCCGGGAATCCCACCCCACAGCCCCAGCATCTGCCCCTCCTCCCCCACGCTCTGATCCCCTACCAAGCTCTATCCTCTCCCACGTCCAGATGCCCCATGCCCCGCAAATCCCAACTACTTCACTTGGACCCTCCCCCGCCACCCCTGCAGAGTCCCATCACTGTTGCATGCAGAATTCCCCAACAAGCCCTTGTGCATCCAGATCCCTCCCACACCCAAATCCCCCAAGGAGCTGTTTACATCCAGACTGTCTCACTCAGAGCCCTCTCAACCCACACCTGGATCCCCCCACACTAAGTCCCTCCACTGACAGATCCTGCCTTCTCACAGCTGGTGCTCCTGACATGGAGGGGCAGGGCTCTTGGGTGTTTCAAGGGCAGGCCCAGTCCTTGTGCTGTGTCTGGCTTAGGCTCAGCCTCACTGCTGAGTCCATGTCCCGGGGAGGGGAAGGAGAGGAACTGCTCAGTGATCTCTCACCTCTGTGCAGCGAGTGGCCTATGCTCCCCAATGCCATGCTGGAGCCTGCACATTTATTTGACAAATAACATTTGCAGAATTTTACAATATCATGCACAGAATTATATATTTTGGTGCAGAATGCCCTCAGAAGTAAGATACTGTGTGGGGTTATTTTAGGGAAATTCTATGGCCTGTGTCCAAACATGGAACATTAGGATCAACAAGGGTAGATGATTCAAGATCAAAACTTATTGCCTAAATAGGGGTGAACCCAGTTTAAATCATATTTTGCACCTAGTCATGTATCTGGGGTTACAGAGAAACTTCTTTAAAGTGAGGAAGAGAAACTACTGCAGGGACAGAATGATCCCTTTATTGACTGTCAAAGAGAGAACAGTCTTCTACACAGCTCTTGTAGGCCAGTGGTTCATTTTCCAAGCTTTCTCAAGATCCATTCACAGACTGTAATGAACTCCCCCAAGTACTATGGACCATCGCAAACCTTTCACTCCAAATGCAAGGTGTATTTCTTTGATCTTTTCTTCTCTAATGTACATAGAGTAACACAGGTGTATGTATTTAAAAAATTCCCCGAACAGGTGCACACTGGGGAGAGAAGAGAGCAAAAAAGGTGACAGATGATAACCTACACAGAACAGACCGCATCTTAACAATGTTTCATAAACCACCTCTTATTCACAACCACAAGCAGCAGAAATTGCATACTTGAAAAAGCAATATTATGAACATTTTCCATGCATTATAGCAGTTTGTTATTCAAATCTAGCATCTGGAACAAGAGAGATAGCAAAATGAGGCCACATAGCTATGCCGGGAGCATCACTAGTCCATGACTCTCAGTTTAGGAACCTCTGCTGAAGGAGGAGTGTTTCAGACACTGTTTGCATTATAATTTAACATAAAGAGGAGAAAATGTGGTAAAAAAAGTAGTTATACATGGAAGCCTACCCTCCTAGGATAGCTGAGATACTATAGCTAAAGACTAAGTTAAGAAACCAGAGTGAAAATGCTAGGCTTTGTTTCCTTCAGATATTTACCTTAGACTTTGGTATAGTATATAGGAAACTAAGACTATATTGAAAAGTAAAAGGGTTTTGGCTCAATGACAGAGGAAATAAGTACATTGAGAAATAGTTTAAGGTGGCTATTTGGTACATTTCAAAAGTAAAACATCCAACAACTTACACTGGGCAAAATAAATGACACCAGAAAAAAATACTGTAGAATTATTTTAATAACACTAGGAAAAGACTGAAGTAGTAAAAATTCTGCATGGATTCTGAAAAGGTTGTTTTGTTTTTTGTTTACAAGCCAACATTTTTCCAACTGTGTTTTTTATCCCACAATTCTATTACAATGGCATTTTCCAGTTAAAGGAATAGCTATTCTATTTATACCTGAATACCACAACACACATTGTGTGCATGAGTTTTGTTTTGTTGAAGCCTTAGCTGAAAGAGTGACAGAGAGAAAAAAATGTTGACTGTTTAAGCAGTAACAGTTGTGTTAGCCAGTAAAGAATATATTGCATACATAAAATACAAAAGGAAAAAATCATCATCTGGAATATCGGTGACATTACATTGGTGTTGTTGGCCAATACTATTCTTTTGAACAAGCAGAATGTTGGTCAAAAGTCTAATGTTTCCTGTACCAGCACAGACATAATGTAAGCAGTCCACTGTTGCTAAAAGAAAACATGAAATCCAGCTCATGTTTCTGATTAAGGGTCAATTTCTTCAGGAACCACTGTTATCATAATATCTTCATTGCCCCTGCGTACAACCATGTTCAGAGTATTGTCCTTTTTAATAATGTCACTGACATCACTGGCTGAGATTATTCCCTGTCCATTGATGCTTATAATCACATCATTTTCTTTCAGGCCACCACTAAAATACAAAAAAAAGATACATTATCACAACTGCCATTTTATCCTCCTCATAATGCCATTGAAAAAAAGAAAACTGAATGCTCACGATTCACCAGGACTGACATTCAGAGGGCTCTAATCTGAGATGCATAGAAACAACAAAAGATCTGATGAGTTATGTGGTGATGTGTATTGGATAGTTAAGACAAGGGGATTTTATTTCAGCAAGGAAATCTTCAAATCTTTCACTCCATTATACAATATAAGAGCAATTCCATCAGAGCAACACTGTGTACAGTGGCAGATACACATGGCATATATTTTAATCCACATTTCAGACCACTCCAGTAGGGGACCTGTTCCATTTAACAGAACTGTATATTTAGTATCCCACACTGTCCCTATACATAGCTTTGTTAGCTCAATTACATCTCAAATACCACCCCACTATGATTCAAAACTAGGATGACCAGATGTCCCGATTTTTTAGGGACAGTCCCGATTTTTGAGTCTTTTTCTTATATAGGCTCCTATTACATCCCACCCCATCCTGCTTTTTTACACTTGCTGTCTGCTCACCCTGTTCAAAACTAAAGTGGAAAATAATATAGATTTATTACACGTGGATTCAGTAGGATGCAGTTTTATTCCACCCATTATTACTATTTGTATTGCAATACAACCTAGGAGCACCAGTTATGGACCAGGACCTCTTATTAGATACTGTACAAACAAAACAAAACAAATGGCCCTTGCTCCAAGAGCTTACAATGTAAAGAGACAACAGGTAGATAGAGAAAGATGGGACTAGATAAAGTCAGACTGAGGCTCCTTCTACTTCAGATCCTCCCCAGTCTGTGCTGAGTCCCTTTCCTATTTCATACACAAGAGCTGGCTAAGACAGCAGCTGGGACTCAGAACAGAAGTGGGGAAGGGAAATATTGTACATACCATATTGGCTTGCCCTGTCTTGCACAAAACTGGCATAAAGTCATGGAAATACTAACACAAGTAATCAGATCAGACATGATTCAACCTCTGAACATAATCTTTACACAACCACACTGTAATCATAACCCTCTCCCAGTCACAGAGAAACATCTTACCCGAGTGCTTCTCTCAAGCTACCTCCCCTGGCTAAGATCTCTGGTGCCCTACTGAGGGTACCTTAAAGGGGCTTTATTTTCAGAGGCCAGGTGACTCAGCACTTTCTGAAAACAGGCTTTTTTATGGTGTCGTATGGGCAACCAAAAAAATCTTGAGTCAGATTGGAATATCTTGGTCCTCCTGTGTAGGTGCAACAGGCCCTTCTCTCAATTAAAAAGACTGATAGGATTTTGTGGCAGCAAGAGCTGTTTTGAGCTGATATCACACACAATACAAAATGTTGGTGAAAAACCTAGCCCTAATGATAGTATGGACTAATCTCATTAATACAGTTGTCTGTGGGAAGATGGGGGTGGGCAATGTACATCAATAACGATCAACATGTAAATATCAATTGACTCTGAATTCCTAAAGCATTCAGATGCTGAATGTGGCCTCACTTCCTAAGTGCTACACTACATTACTGGTCATCTACCTCTCTTCTTTCCCTTCTGTCTCTTTGCTAACTGTTGTCACTCCCTCGTAGTCTCAAGATGCAGGGTCGCTTTCTCACCCCAAAAAACAGCCAAGTGTCATCCACTTAGGTCAAGATGACAAGTTGCAAACTCCACACTACAGTATAATGAACTAGATTATTCCTGCAATCATTTAAGGGGAGGCTCAGGTTTCAGGCACGTATCAGTGCTGTGAATGAGTGTTACCTGTCAAAAATGTTAGCTACAGAACAAAAAGCACCTGCAACAGATGTTAGAAACCTAACCATGATTGGTTAAGGCACCCAAACTGCTTTCACTCCAATCCACAGAGATGCCAGTCAGCCAGCTCTTTCCTTCTTTGAACACAGATTATTAAAAATATGTAACATGAAATGTTAATTTTCTAACATATTTCACACACACATCCCTCTTTCCCTAAGTGTGCTGCACAGTAACCTTTGTTCTTTTCCTACAAGACGTCTAATTTCATGTTTTGGATAAACTGTCTTCTCACCCACCTGAATTAAGTAGTTTATTTATGTATGTATTTTAAATTAACCAAGTGAATCATGAGAATTAAATGCCCATGTAAGGTGCCAGACAGACGCATCCTCTGACCATGAAACATATAACTGTACAGGTAGCAAAAACACAAGTTTCCCCAGTGTTTGCCGTATCAATGTGTGTCCCAATCGTGACCGGGTGAGATCATCTCTAGAAGTGAAAGAATGATTTAGCCAGCACATCCACTCCATGCTTAACCTCTCTGCTGAGATTTGTGACAAGGGCTCAATTGTGATAGTCTTTTTTGTGATACAAAGGGCTGCCCACAAGGGACAGGACTCAAACCACCAACTCCTTTCATGTAAACAGCCAAATAGTAGTCAGATGGCAATAGTGTGGATGGCATACTCAAACTTGTTGTAGGGGTGAAAGCATCTCATTACCAGTTTGTTATGCTGATGGTCACTGTTAGGAAAGAAAGGAAAAATAGAAAAGAAAAGAAGTCCTTTCACTTACACTTCAGCTGGCGTATCTGAAATTACTTCAATAATGTAGGCCCCAGAAACAACATCAGGAAAGTCTTTATGGTGTTCCTTCAGCTCTTTAGCTTTGCTGAAAAAAAGTGACACCAATTCAAAATTATTTTGTCAGAAGGTCATTTCACTCATAAGGAAGTTAAATTGCAAGGGTTGAAAAACCTCAGTCACTTAACCTTTACTTGCTATGGTATGTTATATATACTGATGTTTCAGTTCAGATTCCTAAAGACTTGACAAGATTTTAAAACTTTACACTTACTTTACAGCATGTAGATTTCTTAATACTGATAAGTATCTTCTATTGGCAATAAATAGACAAAAACAGAAGTAACGAAAACTCAGGCCATTATTTCTAGATCTTCAAGTGCTTCTTGTGAAGCATATTATGATAACTCATTTCAAGGGGACAGAAGCAAAATTTGTGGGAATGGCCACATCTAAAGAAAATTATAGGTGGAAGAAAGAATTTATCTTTACTCACCTAGGAGTGAGTGACAGCATTCGAATGCCAATGTATTTCTTTTTAGTTATTGCTTTTCCTGTTAGAAAGAGAAAAGAAAATCTTTATTTATTGCTCCTACCAGAAGTCCTGGTGGTCTTAAAGAGAGATAACCAAATATTTTGATGTTGGTTCCCTACTGTGTGACATGAGCACATTTTTTTAAATAGTGCAGTACAATACCTTTAGCTTGTCTGTCATGTGATTCAGTTAAAAACTTTTTAATTTTATCAGATGGAATTGCAAACGAGATCCCAGCTGTAACTTTTAAAGTGTTAATTCCAATCACTTCACCATCCTGGAGAAATAAAAAAAGTATGTTAGTAAACATGGAACACCATGATAAAGAAACAATGCAAGGGAAGATTTTCTGCAAGAAGTCACAAAGAAAATTAATAAGGTATATGCAAAATATTTTAAGCTAATTTATTAGCCACTAAACTAGGCTTAAACTCCTTTTTTGAAGTGTTTTTAAACTTAAAAATATAAAGTTTAAATGCAAAGATTTTGCCATAATTACAAAAGTCTGTGGACAATATTCTGATGCAAGTTTCACGGCTGTAAATTTAGAGTAACTACATTAAAATCCAATATAACTACTCCAGATTTATACCAGCATAGTCAAGATCAGAATCTGGCAATGCTCTGACTCGCAATAAACCTCACCTTATTGCACAATTGGTCCCATTATTTTCAATTTGCTTATTTCAGTGGCACCCTATATTCAGCACGAGTAACTTTCTCAGATTCTGGGCCCTTAAGGGGAAATACTAAAATGTCACACTATCATTGCTGAACTTGTACTGTGTTAGACCAAAAGTAAGTTTAATACTCTGTCAGTCCTGTATATTTTTCAAGGCAAAATTGTCCTTTCTGATGCAGACTAAGTAGTTTCTCCATAGTGAGGACCTCCAAGCACATACTGTCTGGCTATGCTGGAAGGACAACAGAATTAGGCCACAACTTTACTCTTAAATGTCCGGAAATGCCCACAAGAAAAAACTGTATTTGACTTTGCTGGCAGTTGATGGGCTGAGTCAGTTCAGCATCTGACTGCAGAGCAGACCATTGACCCTTTCTGCCCTGATCCAGAGTGGCAATTTTCTGTCCTATCACAGTGAAGGGAGAATACATACCAATATCATTGAAGCTAACTTCAGTTTGCAAAGAGCTTACCATACTTTCTGACAAGTGCAATTAAACGTAAAATGTATGTTTCATATTACCTTTTGCATGGGATGAGCAAACATACAGGGCATTACACTCATTTTAAACTATACAAATGGAAAACACTTGGACTATTTAACTCCAAGTATATCACGTGATTGGTCAATATAAACAGAGATGAGCGATTAGTAAGCGCCCTGCCATGTTTGTACAGTCAGCCAGTTATCAGAACTGAATCACTTTCTTTGGCAAATTCCTTTCAGAACAATGAATTTTGTTATTTATATTTTTTCCATCTTGTGCACATATGTATATGTTTTATTTCATTATGTTTTTATGTTCTATATATATAAAAAAACATTAAAAATTTCTTTCAAAAAACGGTTAGGTTTCATATTAAACAGAAATAACTAAAAATCAGGCCATTATTTGTAGATCTTCAAGTGCTCCTTGTGAAGCATATTACAATAACTCATTTCAAGGCCATTCCCACAAACTTAAAGAGTTTTGTTTAAAAAGAAGCTCTTACCAGGTTTACTAAAGGTCCTCCGGAGTTTCCATACTGAAAATAAATTGGACAGATTATATTTGAATACCTGTTTACATGAAGTTACTACAAACACAAATGTAACATTTATTTTAAAATACTTAAACTATTTCTATCATTATTTTCCATTTTCTATAAAATAGTTGCACACTGGCACCCCTTCAGAATCGGAAAGTATTTCCCTGCTAAGCGTACCCCCTTATAGTTCAACTTTTTCAAAACTGAGTTTTTAAATTATTTTGCCAATGAAGCTAAAAAAAAAAAATACATAGCAACACAGAAGACTTTTAACAGATGGCATAGTATTGTTAACTATCAAGCCTAACTCTCAGGGCCATGACAACAGCTCTTGAGGCCAAGCGTAAGAACATAGACGTCAGCATATTGCTTGCCATGGTCCCACATAAACACAAGGTTGGACATTTTAAAAAAAATTCCTTGGTGACAGCGTGATGAATTTTTACACGTTATTTAGCATCCAGGGAATACTCTTTACAAGTTCAAATAATTCCAAGTTAGGTCAGATATTTTATGATTCATTATTTGATATTGTCCCTTTAGGGACTTTTAAAAAATAAACAGTACTGTAGCCATGGCAGTTGTCCATGTTCATACTGATAAAAATCCTTTTAAACAATAAAATCCAGCAATACCTACTTTTCTTTGGGAAAATGGTTGACAAACTTCTAGCTGCAGCTAGAGTCAGAAGTCTAAATTGAATGGAACAAGGGCTATTCAGCCGTGTAGAAGTGACCTACATTTATAATTGCATCCGTCTGAATGTAGTCCATATCAGAGTTCCGAAGCCCTAATTCCTTTCCTCCACGCTGGGTAGTACTAACAATCCCTGTAGTCACTGTGTTTTGGAGTGAAAACGGACTTCCAATTGCAACCACGAATTCTCCAGGCCTCAAGTCTGCAGATCGACCAAGCAGCAGGACTGGCAATTTACCCTATGCATAAATTATGGTCAGAATCATTGTGATATTCTTTTGCAAATAAAATCTGTTCCATTGAAACACACACAAACGGATTTAACAGAAAAAATGAAGAAACATGTTCTGCTATCACCAGGGATTGTGTGTGACTATGCAAAAAATACCTCCATGAGATTTTAAATCTAAGGGCTGTGCTCTTCAGATAACATTTCTTTTTTCCACATAGTATAGCCAATAAATCAAAAGCAATTACAAAATAAATGAATATTTGTGCACTGCTCTCCAAGGCAAATATCTGAACACCATAGGTTTGGAGTTGACAGCTGTTGCTGGAGTTGGAGTGTCTGACAGCTTCTTGAAATAAATTAGCAAAACATCTGTAGATGTAAAATAAAATAAAAGTATTGCTTAATACTGAAAAGTAAAATACAAAGTAGAGTTAAGGTATATAGCCAAACATACAGGTGGATAAAAGTAATTTCTATTCTGATGAGATTAAGTCAGATACAGCTACTCCATGCTATAGATTTTGGGAAATCTGGAACATAATTAACCCTATCCTCTCCCTGACATACTGATCTCCTCTTCTGAGGGGACATTGTTTAAAGAGGTTTTACAGTATTATTTTTATCACGGTAGCATCTAGAAGTCTCAGTCATGCAGGGGCACCTTTGTGACAGAAGCTGTACAAACATAGAACAAAAATAAGATCTCTGCCCAAAGATTTCACAATCTAAGATACCCCCAACATGCTTCCTAACTTCTAGGCTGGCAATCCTAAACTGGTAAACCTGCTATTGCTTTCACTAACCAAGATTGCACTGAGCTAAAGAACACCCACTCTAACATCCATGAGATCCAGGCATTTCCATGAGGATTCCACTTCTGAATAATTCACTTCACTCTTCATTGCTTTCAGTGAACCAAATCCAGGCCCAAATCCATAGTAAACTATCAGCAGCAAATTGGCATGGCTGGTAAAACACCTACCCTATAGGTGGAGACTGTAGGTTTTATCCACTTCATTGACACATACAGCAGTTGAGCTGTGGAGAATGAAGGGAATGAAAGCACATGCAGTGCTTTCCCAGTCTATTGGCTCGAGAGAGAAGACTGGGTTCCTCGCATGCTGAATAATATCTAGGGAGAGACTGAATTGGCTGGCTATCTTGTGGAGGGAACATAGATGAGCCCCATATGGTAACTGGATAAGATTGGCTCCCTTGCTACCTTCACATTTATTTATATAAAAGGAAATATATGGGTCCTTTCTTGTTTCCACCCCTTCCTTCCCTCCCTCCAACGGGAGTCATATTTCCTGACTCCTGAAATTCTAATGCAGCAGTAACTTGCGGCTTGCTTCAGGCTCTCAAGAGACCCCTATATTGGAGTTCATTTTGAAATGGTCACTCAACATCCATATTCTTTATTCAACAGCATCTGCCTACAAAGAAGGCATGGTGGGTGGGATTTTTATCCCCCGAGGATAAAAATACTTTTTATCAAATACTTTTAATCAAAGTGATATTAAGAGCTAGGCTGAGTAACTATTTAAATCTCCATTTTATTGCTTTCCATGACTGTACTAGCTTTTTGGTTCTTGGACAAGGTTTAACATTTTGTAAGCATGGCCCTGATCCTTTGAACACTTATGCATAGGCTTAATTTTAATCACACAACAGGTCCCATTGAGGTCCATGAATTACTCACCACAGGGTTGCCACCTACCTCAGTTTTTCCAAGTTCATCTCCATCCCCCTCCTCTTGTAGCAGGAGCACCCACAAGGCAGCAGTGCCTGCACAGAGGGAGCTCTGGCTCCAGAGTGTTTGGGAACCGCAGGGACAGGATGGCTTGGGTAGCAAATGAACAGAGGGAACTTGGGGCTGGCAACACCTAATCACTGCTGCAGAGTACTGGCTATGGGGGGGCGGGGTCATAGCCAGGTGGGATTGGGGTGGCCAGTGCCACATCCTGCTTGGTGAGATCAATACCAAGGGAAGCTCCAAGAGCAAGAGTCCATGCGGGCTGATGCCATCTCTTGGGATTGGGATGAGGAGACAGTGGCCAGGGTGGGGGGCAGGCAGTACCCAAGGGTGTCAGACCAATGTCCTGGGCTTTTGTGCCTCAGAGATGACAGCCATAGGTGGAGTCTGGGGAGTAGGCAAACAGGTAGATGTCCTGTTTTTTTTGTATCTAAGAAGGCAGACATCCCTTTTTTTGTACCTACAAGTCAGCAGCCCTAACTCAAGCACATAAAACTGAGCATATACGTAAATGTTCACAGGCCAAGGGCCTAGATTTCTGAAACCTCGTTTAAACTACACCGACTTTGTTACAAGAGCATGATGCAGGAGTTATGCTGTTGATTGGTAGGATGAGGGAAAAGGGAAATCAGATGAATAAAATAGGAGAAGTCTCACATATGCAGACTGAAGAGAGGAGTAACTTGCTTGGTAGGCGTAAATTTAAAATAGGCTTCCTCCTTCCATTTTCAGATTCACTTCCTTGTTCTCCAGGCAGCAGCCATGAAACACACAAGCTGAAATTTTCAAAACAGGCCAGTGATTCTGGATCTTTTATTTTGGGAAGCCCAGTTTGAGACACCTTCAAGGACCTGATTTTCAGGGCTCAGCATTTCTTGAGAAACAGTCCCCTACCAGGTATCTTTGCATTGAGCACCCAAAACATGCGGCACCCAGATATCACTAGTCTCTTTTGGAAATCCGGCTACAGCTAGTTTCTGGAATCAGACCCTTAATAGTTCTCATTCATCAATAATTTCATCATAATTTCTTAGTTTGGGACTGAGAAAAAAATCCCTAGTGTAAGGCAACAAAATACACAAATTTCTCAAGAATATTTTGCTTGGAATTTTTCAGTTACAGTTTTATTTCATAAAGTATATTCTGGAAAATATTAAGTATTTGTAACAAGAAAATAAAAATGGTTCCTTTACTACAGCATCAGGTCCATAGATGCTAAAATGAAAACAGCAGTCACAGCTTTTGCAGTTAAAGCTTGACTCACTATATCCTTTTATTTAACTGCATTTCAGTCCTACCAACAAAGTTCTACTGAGATGAGCATATTGTTTTAATAAATCTGAGTGCCAAACCCATAAAACAGGATAAGATACTTCATCTTCTGCAGTTTCAAGACAGCAAGAAAATAATTAACCAGCTGCCGACTAAAGAGATTCATCTGGGTAGGCAACAAAACAGGCAACACAGCAAGGGAGGAACAGTTTGCTTTCTAATCATGTTTAGAGGAAACACTTTTAGTAAGTTACAATATAGAATAATTAAACAAGCACTGTCTAGAACTTGTATTCATGGCTCTTATTTGGTTCAATCTGGTATTCACAGAGAACCTCACCAATACAATGCAACATGCAGGGGGTAGCCATAATTTGACTGGCTGCACTGAGAAGCACAAAGTATGTATAATGTCAGCTGTGCTAGCAGTCCCAGAGGGGTACTGTCTCGATGGTGATAGGATCGTAGTCCTACCTCCTCTGTTTTGCTAGTGGTGGTGGAAGTGCCACTGCTGAGCACACTCCCCTAAGTGGCTTATGACCTTCACAGCATGAGTTCAAGACGCTGTTGCTGTGGTAGCGTCACGCCTCCCTTTCTGCCTAGTTCCTGTTTTGTGGAAGTATAAATTTGCCCTACATTTGTATTTCAACCTACTTCAGATTTAACCAATTAGAGCATGAACTTTTAGTGGTATGTTGTAAGGTACTTTTAGAGCAGGGTGCTATTTACAAATAGATTAAAAAAATAAACTGACCTCAAAAAACCTGACAATATTTTCTTCAGTTAATGTTAAAAAAAAAAAAAAAGATTTGCATTGGTACTTCAGAGATTTATAAAATATTCCTGTATAAACATTTTTGTAGCCAAAGTGAAATTTGGCAGTAGAAAGAAAATACATTATAAGCAATCACTGACTAGTGCAATTATTTTTAATTGTGCTGAGATTTCAAGCCTGCACCCATATTAGCTGAACTTCAGTTCAGTCTAGCACTGTATGGATTGGCTGTGGATCATCTGTGTGATTCAGCGGGCCTTCTGGAAAGAGTTAGACTAACCTTTCATTGACTTAGAACAAAAAAACAAACTGAAAAAATTGCTTCCCTCTGCACACGTTATGAAACATGGCTTTGAAAAGCATGTGTTCCCTATACAGGGTGTTTCTAGAAGAGACCTGTGTACTTAAAAAGAGTGCTTTTAGCTAATGGTCTGTAACTAATTTGATTCATTATTACTATTTGTCAAAATTACTGAAGTTGCGTCTGCTTCCATAATTAATTTTTACCCTTAATGAGGCTTGATGGATGTAGGGGACTATCCATGCAGAGCTCATTGCAAGGACCCAAGACTGCAAAGAACCCTAGGTAGTTTTCAAAAGCTCCTAAGTGGCTTAGGATCCCAAGACTTTCAGATCACTGAAAATCAATGATACTTTTCAGAATGTTACTCGTTATCTTTAATTTCTCAGTATAGTGTCACAAACACCTACAGCATTATGCAAATGTTAATTTATTTTATAAAAATGAGATAGTAATTGCTGTCAGTACATGTAAATGCACGCATTATAGTAAACTCATTTTGTACGCTGCCTATGGTATGTCATCTTTACGTTCCTGAGGATTTTTTTTTTTTAAAAAAAAAAATAGCTGCCACAGTGACAACTAACAGTATTTCACTTCTTGAAAACAAACAAGAATTTAATCCAGGGGTCGGCAACCTTGGCACATAGCCCCCAAGGGTGAGCACCCTTGGCGGGCCCGGCCGGTTTGCTTACCTGCCGCATCCGCAGGTTCGGCTAATCGTGGCTCCCAGTGGCTGTAGTTCGCCACTCCGGTCCAATGGGGGCTGCGGGAAGCGGTGGCCAGCACCGTGCAGCTTCCCGCAGCCCCCATTGGACCAGAGCAGCAAACCGCAGCCAGTGGGAGCCACGATCAGCCAAACCTGCAGACACAGCAGGCAAACAAACCGGCCGGGCCCGCCAAGGGTGCTTATCCTAGGGGGCCGCGTGCTAAAGTTGCCAATCCCTGATTTAATCCAACTGGTAGAAATGATCAACTGGAACTAGGGAAAATGTGATTAAAATTACTAGCCCTAGTTAGAAATTAATAATAAGATGTATACAACACACCTGCTCCACATAAAGTTATCTTGTTCCAGCCTGCAAGAGGAGTCTTATAAAATATAAGGCATCATATAATTCAGCAGTTGAAACAAAACTCTAAAAGGTGCCCTTCACAAGTTCCAGTAAATAAGCATTTCTCATGATGACTGGAGTATGAAGACAACACTTAGTAATTTAAGCTTAAGCACTTGTGTTCACAGGCCTCATGAAACAATTAATAAATTGATTCATTTTTCTTTTTATCTAACACCAGCAGGTCGTAGATCGGCTTACTGTAACAAAACAGTCTATCGGAGATAATCATGTCAAATTAACTACAGATATGCCATGATGATTAATTAAAATCCTGGGCTAACTTATCTGCTTTGCTGCATAATGCAGTGAATAAAGTACACGTCTGAAAGCTAAACACCCCAGTTCTAATCCCACCTCCGGCAGTGACTCACTGTGTGACCTCAGGCAACTCTGTATTAGCACAACAATATAAATATGAGAGTATATAGTCTGCAAACTAACACATGACTAACCATGTAAACCCATAATTCACGATTACACCTTTTCATAGGATAAAACCATCAGTTAGCAATAATATCTTAGCACTTTTCATCCCATTACTTTGCACATTTTATAGGCTATGGGTTTAATCCTACAAACTCCTGATGCACAGAACTTCCACTGAGTATAATGTGAGTTCCATACTAGCTTTACAGGACTAAGTTTATATCCCACTACTTTCATTCACCAATGAATCCTTTCACCCACCACTGAAATGCAACTCTCTCTCTCCAGTGGATTTCAGCAGCTGTTCAACTATGCACAGTAACACAACCCAATGGTAATTTTATCACCAGGATGACAAACTCTGTACCCTACTGACAGCCAGATCCTCAGCTGATGTAAATTAGCAATGGAGCCACACCAGCTGAAGTCAATGGAGTTTTGCCAAATTATACCAGCTAAGGATCGCACCCTGAAACTAAGGGAAGGAAATCTAAACAGGCAGACTGTAATAAGCAGAGTCAGAATTTGGCTAGTACCCTGGGGTTAAAAACATAAGAGATAACAGCCCAACCAGAAACATAAGGATATTTCAGTTAGAACTTAAACCATAAGATGTGTGAATGCATCTGTGTGGGGAAAAGCATGTTGACTTCTATCTCTTTTTGTTCTATCATATGCTAAATTCATGGAAGGAATGTGATGAATCTGCACACAGTGGTTTTGGAGCTCCATAAATCAGTGAAGACGGGACAACATCCTGATTTATGTGGAGATGTGACATACAGTCCCTTAATTTGTTTTTAAGTGGAAAAGAAACAGATGATTGTATATTTGCATCTACAAATTCAGCTGCCACTTCAAATTTTGCAGAATATATAAATGCAAGTCTTGGGAACTGCCTATTATAAATATGGAATTCAATTAAGCTTGCATAAATTACACCAGAAAACAAAAGCCTTACCATATTCAAACAAGAAATGTCCTTTACAATGTATGAATTCCTTGATGAAATTCCAAGGAAAACAAAATATTTCCAATTCTGGATAGTTTCACAGCTTGTAGTATGTTCACATATTTTTAAAATTTTCCCTCAGATAAAATCTGAGGATCTTGCACAAAGGACAAAAATCATATTTCATGATGTCATTGGGATTTGTGTCATCTAACAAAATAATAAACATTAACCTTAAAACATATAATAGAATCAATACTGAAAAAGGAGCATAACCACACCCAGTATACCAGGCCTGCACAACTCGGAAAGCAGCGAGGGCCATATTACTGCAAAAAGACCAGTTGCGGGCCGAAAAGCCCCGCCCTCGCCCCACCCCCATCCGCTTCCCCCCACCCCACCGCTTGGTTTGCCCCACCTCTACTCACTCCCCGCGGGCCGCACAGTGAGCCCGTGCGGGCCGCATGTTGTGCAGGCCTGCAGTATACTAATCCTCTGTGCTAGGATAACTGCAGGCTCAGCATCTGAACAAATGATTATGTTGATAGTACAACAAGAAAAAGGTGAAAAGGCAAGATCAAGTCTTAAGATTGGGAAGGAGAAAAAGGAAGTGAAAAAGTGTGGAAAACAGTAAGGCAAGAGGGAACTTGATAAGGCAGAAATTAAATATGGGGAAATGAGAAACCCTCTGATTTGAAGAAATTTGTACTTGTATTTCATTTGTTTCCTTCTAAAGAAAGGTGTTACAAGAACTGTGAAACATACAATCTTTTGGAACTTCTTATTGGTCTCTCTAGCTTAATATACCTTATGTTCTTTTTTTGAACCTGTAATTGGAAGCATCTTGCTTTGCTGTTTTAATAAACAATTGGTCTTAGAAAGAAAGTAGCCCATGCTACAATGGTTTTCATACAAATCTTTCACTTTGCATTCAATATATTTAAAAAAAAAAAAAAAAGCCCTAATTTCTACTGACTAAGGAACTGATAAACGATAGGTCCCCATATCCATCCCCAGTGAACATGCCCCTGGATTCTCATACAAATACTGCAGGAAAACTGTCTTCCTGTTTGATAAAGCCAAGCGCATGGTGGATATTATTGCAATCTAAAAACAATAAATCACCAGCACTGCCACCTGAAAGCACTACACTGATTGCCTTTGTTCCTCCCCCAGAACTCCTGCCACCATCTTTAATTTTTTGTGGGTCATTTAAGATCTCCTGGAACTACCAGGAGGGTTTTCTAATGATAAGACTCCTGCAAGGAAACTTTATAATACTCAGTTATGTATTTCAAAGTAAAATAGGCATTGATTCCACGTGTGTTTTTAAAAGTCACTTACATCTCAAGCTCAATTAGTTTGTTTTCAAAGATGCTGGCTATTATAATATTTATGAATAAACAGAAGAAAAGTTTGCTTTTTGGCTTCCCACAGTTTGTGCACACAGAGAAAGCCACATCCCCTCTGCCCACCAACAAAAACTGTGCTACTCCAAAGAAAGTGAAATCTGATTGAAAGGAAAGCAAAAAGGAGAGAGAGAAATGAGGGCAAAAGTTCTTATTTACTTTAAAGCGCCAGAATGAGTAGATTCGAAGGAAGTTTATGAGAGAAAATACACATGAAAGACCTTTAACGTCATCTATCCATTTCCTGCTGCCAATGCAGCACTGCCCCCCTAGTTTATGGGCCAAGTCTTGCCAATGAAGCAAAACCCAAATGAGTGGGTGGTGCTGAGTAATGAGAACGCTGAGCCCATGTAGCCATGTCATACATTACAGAGGACGGCATAAGTGGCCCAGTGCTGGGTTCCTACGTGGGTGGGAATTGGTTCCCAGACTGTACACCCACAGCCCACCCACGCTGCTCTCTTGTGTAGCAAGCTAAGAAACCTGCCACAGAGTTCACTTCTAGGACATGCCGTCTTCAGGAGCTTGCCTCAGTTCTGACACCGAGCAGCAAACGTGCTTTTGCTTCCAGTGCTTTTGGCCTTCCTGCCCGCATTGACTGAGCACAGGATTAGTCTGACAATCCCAAGTGCTTTGCCCAGTTTGGTTTTGGTGGAAGACAATCTAACCAATCCTGTCATTAGGAAACACAACTTGTTATGCAACCTTACTTTTCCAGTGCTATGCTAGTCCTGGTTACTACCCATTAGACCACCCTAAAAGCTTCTACTTCCTCGGTATTGACAACTTCCAAATATTTGAAGGCAGCTATATGCAATCATTTAACCAAAGCATAAATATCTGTCTGAAAATGCTCTACATAATTCAGCTGGCTAGCTCATAAATCATTTTGTTGCTATTCTCAGAATGCCCTCCCATTTGGCAACATTTTGAGAGGTTGCATTCGAGAAGCAGTCTCACCAGTGCACTATTGCTTCTCCAGTCTGTAACAGGATTTCTTCCTGTGCAGACTCACAGGTGCAAGGCCACTGCCCCCCACACTCTTTTTTTTTTTTTGGGGGGGGGGGGGGGGGGGGGTTGAGGGGGCCGGTGTCTTATCACATCACAAGATCATATCCAGTAAGCTGTCTGCTACCACTTTTAGAGCATGTCTACACTTACCTCCGGAGCGATCAATCCAGCGGGGGGTCGATTTATTGTTCTAGTGAAGACACAATTAATCAACCACCGAGCGCTCTCCAGTTGACTCCGGAACTCCACCAGAGCGAGAAGCGCAGGCAGAGTCAACCCACCGCAGTGAAGACACCACGGTGAGATCTAAGTACGTCGACTTCAGCTACATTATTCACGTAACTTAGATTGATCCCCTGCTCCTAGTGTAGACTAGGCCTTAGACCTTTCTCAGCATTACTGCTTTCCAGATCTCTCTCTCCTATTGAGTAGCATGTGTTTGGAATTATTTTCCCAAATATTATATATTGTTTTGGGGATTTTCTGGGGTTGGCTCTCATTTAATTTACTATCTTCAATGCTTTAGTTTTTTAACTGTATTTGACCATGGACATTCTTATTAATGCAAAGGTTCCTTTTTTTTTTTTTCTAGGCCATAACATAATTAATGACCAGAATCCTCCTCCCCAACAACCCCGGAGATTTGTTTCTCAATGATTTCAAGTTCTTTTCAGTAGAAAAATAGGTCAGTCAGTGGAAACTAGTTCCATTCTACTGGTGCCTACAGCTTAATATCCTATTTAATTTCCTATTCCACACAAAAAGTCACATTACTTCAAGCAGTCTATCTTCAGTCAGAAGTGCATTGTTTAAGGGAAAACAACATGCAGATTGCTGTAAGAACTTAACTATTTTGGGAATACCAACTGGCAATCTGGACTCATACTTCAGTTCTATTTGTTTCTGCCACAGGCATTTTTGTGCCTTTCAGAGTCTGCCTTAACGTGCTAGGGCAGAACACAATTAATTCTTCATCTTTGATGTTGTCTTCAAATGATCTATCTAAAGAAAGGAATGTTACCTCTGGCTTAGAAATTAAAAATTGTTGGATGGTGTTTTCATGTCACATCAGGATTTGAAAGGATCATTATAGCAGAAACTTTAATCAAGAAATCAGTTAAAATCTGAATAAATTGGACTAAGTAAATTTGAGATTTTTAAACTGCTTTTATGGACCTAAAGGTTGTGTGACATTTAAATGCAAAACAATATATAGACACTAGAGTTGTGTACATAAATGAAAGTGTTTCGTGAATATTCAGATTGAAAGTGAATTCTTTTAATTGACTGCATTTGTGACCTTTTTATTTTCGCATTCCATGATCATTCAAGCTTCTCAGCATCAACACTCATGAAGAATGAACTTTTAGCTTGATAGTCACCAAATACAATGTACTGTTACTTGGACTACAAAGAGTAGCACCTAGCGGCCTCTGACCATATTGGGTTCCCACTTCCACTGTGTGTTTGTACAACTCAGTGCAGATAGTTTGTGCCCTAAACACCCTATAAATTATAATATATACATTAGATTGCACATGTCAGTGTTACTATCTGTGCTATACAGTGTTAGCTACACAAGTCATCTAACCACCAGACAATTCCACTGGCCTTATATAACTAATCAACACAGAACAAGTGGGATATATTATAATCAAATATAAAATTCAAAATGCACAATTTACTGATTACGTAAGTCACATGGTATTGTTTCTGTTCCCTCATTGGACAGTGTAAAATACTATGAATTTGGAATGGCAAATTGCAAATTACCAGCTGATCAACAATTATTTGCTGGAAAAAGTTGCAAAAAAATGAACTGGAATGAACTGTTTGCGGACATTGTGCAACCATGTTTTAAAAAATGACACTGATGAAATAATCTACTAGCTATGGATTGTAACCAAGGTGCAATAAAAAAGAAGGATACCCTCTGTCAGGATATCCAAACAAGTTAACTTCCTGCTGTATGTAACTAGAATTGTTGTGCTTTATGTTTTAGGAGCATACTGTACATAATGCATCTTTTTTCTCTTACCAAAAACAATGTATAAACCTCAAAGAAATCCAGGCACTTAGCTAACATATATGCTCATCTGCCATTTCCTTTTTCATCTACTCCAAGGGACCATAAACTCATGTTCTTATGTAGCAGCAGTACAGGCAATGAGACTGCCTCCCACTCTTCCTGTTTCCAGCTGCTTCTACAGCCTCCAGGTTCTTCCTTCCGAGGCAGCCCACCACACTAGGGAGTTATAGAAGCAGCTGGAAATAAGAACAGCCAGTCAGCCAGTTCTCAATGGACCACCAAACTGTTCTGCAGAGCAAGTCTTTACAATGTTTAGCATGTGTGGCTCTGCAGAGCTGAGCATTTTTCTTTCCTAAAACTACTCTAATCTCACTCCCTGCAAGTGCTAATGAAATCCAGGAGTCATATCTATTGTGTGGGGGTGGTAGTGTCAGTGGAAAGACGCTGATGTAGAAAACTCCATCTGCCTCACCTCACACCCTGCCACTCCTCTCCTTTGTCTTCTCTTTCCTTTCTTTTGTCTCTTCCATGTTGTGCTGACTTTCACCTACCGAATCATATTCTTCAAACCTTTTTCTCACTATCCTGTTTTCCTTCTCTTACTCCTGCCCTGCCACCTTTGCCACCATTTTATATCCTATGTCCTGCCTTTCCATTACATTATCATTCTCTTCTCTCAAGTACTGTTTTCCTGCTATCTTCTCCTCCGCCCATGCCATTCAACTTGACAGTGTCTATTCTCACCTATAGTATTCCCTTGTTTCCTTTCCATTGCCCTGTCACTATTTTCAAAGAACAGGGTTGCATTTGCTTATCTTAACTCATGAATGTCCGAAGAAGAATTTAAGACTTCTCAGAGTTAATTGGCAAATACGCAAATAAAGTGAAGCCAAACCATACCTGCAAGGATGGAGTGAAATAGCTTCTGTGTTTGTATTACACAGTAATTTATTACAGTGAGAGTTAAAAAGATACAGGAAAGAATGTTTGGGATACAGTAAAGATTTTGCAGGCATGCTTCTGGTAAGAGCAAAAGGAACCTTTAAACGTTATAGGTAGTGAAAGCATATTGTATCATTTCATAAGATGAATTAGACAAGAGTTCCAAGTTGACGGATGTCTGATTTTGTAATAAACTCTGGACTGAAATTCTCCGAACTTGATGGGGAATAGATTAGAACCAAAAACTCTGGAAGAGCTACACATTTTTTGAGTCATGTGTTTCAGATGAGGCTACTTGACTGCTGTATTTATGTTAATATTCTTCCTAAATATGGTTTGCCTTCTTACACTGGATGTATGAAGTTCATTTAAATAGGAAGCCCAAATAAGTAAACAGTATGATAAGCATCTCAAGCAATCATATGAATCCAGCAACATTTAAATTATACAATTAAGTTCAAACAAAATGTACCATTTTTGCAGATAAGAGGAAGTGTTTATAATTATGCCTTTGCTTTACTCACAAGTCCACAATCAGTGGAAAATTGATTCAGTATTCTTCCCAAAGAATGCTTTAGTTCTGGATATTTTTTAAGCAAAATTTTATAAAAACACGGTATCAAGTATAAATATGGTCCATTTTAACATGGTGTTAATATAGCATGTTTCATCTGAGGATATCAACATGTTTTATAAACGTTAATTGATAATTTCACAATATCTACAAGAGGTAGGTACTGCTATATTCCTGTAACAGCCAGAAGACAAAACTTTCTCTTGTGGCTCTAAGGATTACACTAGCCTGGGTATATGTTAGTAAACTATGCTTTTCTTTTTGGGAGAACCATGGATGCTTCAAATACCCTTGCTTTTATAACGTGCACATTTTCTGTACAGAAAAATATAACTACCAATATTCATTGTGAGATAGCTTTTTAAAATTTATTCATCTTGTCAGATCATGCAGATACAACTTAATGGCATGGACCATAACGTATTTTCTGTAAACATTACAATTAACAATAGCTTTTTGAAATAATATCGTTTAGCAAGAGAAATTTACAATGCCTTGACTCACCTGAGTGTCTATTTTAATTAGTGCAATATCTGCTTTTTCATCAACATCTTTAATTTTGGCTTCATATGTTGCACCATTCTTCAGCTCCACTTTTACCCTATGTTTATTGGTAACTACATGGGCATTTGTCACTATTAGTCCATCTTCTGAGACAATGAAGCCTGAACCACTCGCAACAGGAACCTCCCTCTTTGTAAAAGGAAGCCTAGAAAATATGGGAAATAAACATTTTAAGTTTTAAGAAAATTCAGGTTGTTCAGAGATGACAAATGATTTGTGATTACTGTTTTCGTTCCTAGACTGCCAACAAGTATTTGGAACTTTTAAAAATATTTTAGAAAATCCAGTATAATTTATTAAGTATATCCGTTAACATTTAAGTGGACATGTATTAGTCTACTAACTTCAAAATTTGTGCCAAAATTTTTTTAAAGTGAAACATGCTATGTTACTTAAGTGTGACAAATATTTATTATCTTGAATAAATATGATCTTGAAAACAGCATCATTATTTTAATTTAAATCTATGTATCAGTATATTAACCAATTCTGGCAAGTGCTTGTGAGCTACAGAAATATAAACCAAAACTAAGTATCTTGTTTACTTTCGAAACAATTCAATGTGAACGACAGCAGGAGCTATCTTCTCCACCACATCTGCAATAAAGTTGTATTTGTGCCGTAGGCTGTTAGGATCTTCCTGGCCTGAGAATGGACACAGAAAACACATGTTATTCTTCAAATGGCAGGAGAAGAATCGTTGCAACACACTTGCATTAAAAAACACTAGGTAGAGATGACTTTTTAAGAGGAACAAAAGAGCCTTGTAGTTTTGAGTCTGATCTCTGCTCTACACCACTCCCAGGACTTTTGGAAAAAGTTTTACAGGCAACATAAACAGTTCATAGGGCAAAGGGGTCTATGGAAAATTCTGAATGGATATGGAACCTCTTTCTATATTCAATACACTTGCACTAGAAGGGGAGAGAGACATTGGGCAGAGTGCTATACTGGAAGTCAGGAGACCTGGGTTCTAGTTCTAGTTCTGCCACTGACCTTCTTGGTCTCTGTCGGCAAGACAGTTCATATTTATGTGTCTCTATTTCCTCTCTCACCCTTCTCTGATCTCTTCAGCACAACACTGCTCTAATCTCAGTTGAAGCTGTTGTAATACAAATTATAATATTAACTCATATTTGAGATTACATAATTTGGCCTCTTCCCTCCTGACCCCTTCATACAGGACTCAGTTGTGGAGCTGGGAGCATAATACTTTTTGCTTCAGTGATGACTGTTCTGAATTTTTTTTTTTTTTTTTTAATGGTTTGGGTTGAACTTAATCCGAAACCTGCAACTAAAAGAAACATACCCTCCAGTGAATCAAAAAATCCACATTGAGTTGAATGAAAAACATTTTCTATTGGGTATTTTTAAAGTGCTAAATTCAAAAAGGGCCAGAGGAAAGGGCTGGGGTGTTGCCCTCCTTGTAACTTTTAGTACAGAGCACTCACCTGGGATGTTAGTCACCCAACTCCTCCTGTCTGCCCGATGGGGAGAAAGGATTTGAACTTGGGTCTCCCACACTACAGGGCACCCCAGTCACTGAGGCATGGAAATCTCTCAATCACTCCTGCGGAAGTGGGTCTAATCATTGGAGCAGGACATGAACTTGGGCCTACCACATCCTAGGTAAGAGCCCTAATCACCAGGCTAGAGTTATCATCACTTACTTTAGTCATGGGGCCAGAGAGTATTTCATACAAAGTGGACTGGCTTCAACAAGAGTGTCAGAGACCCCCATCCCAGAACACCATTTCATCCAGTGTTTACAGCACTCTCCTTTTAGGTGAAAGAGCTGGATTAAAATCTTTGCTCTGAATCAGGCACAGGACAGATTTGAACCCAGGTCTCCTGCTTCCCACGTGAGTGCTGTAAGCACAGGGAATTTGGGGAGCAGTATGCAGCACCATCACACCTACTCCTGCTGGCTGTCCCTTGTATGGGATAGGCATGCTCAAAGCACACGTATAAGATCAGGTACTACAGGTGAGATAGGAAGCGGATCTCCTAATCTGTGAATCTTCCCAAGGCTTAGAACAAGTTAGGTGCTGAGCTGCTGAGGTTATGGGTATCAGGACTGTGTGCATTCCCCCAATAGAAACATAAGTGCCTGGGGGACAGTAAGCACTTCAGGGTTAGGCAAGAGCAGAGTAATGGTCTTATGAATGCCATTGGCATCTAAACGCTAGACTTTTGAGCCTAACTGCCACTTTGTGCCTAAGTTCCGCTTGTGAACATAGCCTCTAGCAAGATTTCAAAAGCACTTAGGGGCCTAACTTCCATTGGTTCCAATGGGAGGTGGTACCAAGGCAATATGACAATCCTAGTAGGTGCCTCTCTACATCTTTAGGGGCCCCTTGTGCCCCATGTGGTAAGAGCTTAGCCACCATTGTTTTAACCTCAGCCTCTTAATCACAGCTTGATACAGTTATAGGACAAAGCCTTGTTTCTTGGTACAGGAGTGTTGGGAACATGTGTTCTCTGCATGTGCCTAGAGGTGATACAATTGCTTTGTTTTCATCACTGAGACTGTTTTGATCTCATACGTTGATCTCATGTTATAAAGGCACAAAAAAATATTGTAAAACAGAAAAAAGGGACTCTTCTAATCCATAGTGTAGTCTTTCCCCTTCCTCTCTCTCCGTCCTTACTGTAAGTGTTTAAAGTATTTCTACCATGTATGTTTTACATAAGTTATTAATAATATTTCTGCGCTGAAAAAAAGTGTTCCCTGTAAATGTAGTGCAAGGTTCTATAAAATTTTTGGGTTGTTCTGATCAATTTCCCCAAAACTGTTTAAAGGTCAGAAATATGTCACGTGGTCCGAACTAGTGACTGTGGAGGAATTACTGAAATGCCATAGGCACCGCCTGTGTGACAGGGATCCCCTTCTTCTGAGAGTAACCACACAAAGCTTAAATATTTGGGTGTTGTCCATGTGTGTCAGATATTTGCCCTAATAGAATGAAGCATGTTAATTTCCAACTTTTTTTTTTTTTTTACACACATAAATTTATAAAAATGTAAGTTTCCAGTTACATTTCCTGCATGTGGTAGTCCTTTGATCTGTCAAATAGGTGAACATAAAATGTGGTTTTATAATACCGTAGGTATCTGTGGTAGCATATCAGACTCTAGGACCCTGGTGAGAGATGCAGAACTATTGTGATGACTCATCCTACCACCACATGGGGAGGGGTCTCATTAGTTACAATTCAGAAAAACAAAAAGTAGATGATTTCTAAGGCAAGAGAGGGAAGCATTGCAGAGAAGATATAAAACCTAGAAGCAGTGAATTCCAGGGGGGATCTCAGGCTGTGGGTAAACAAAGAATAAAGGAAAGCCCCAGGAAGCCTGGTGAGTGTTAGGTTACATCTTATATCGCAATCCGAGGTACGATGGCAGCTCAGGTGGGAATACTCATGCTAGCTTTCATCTAATTAAATGGCTAAAATAGCAGTGAAGATGCAGTAGCATGGACTCTGGCACAGATTAGCAACACGAATAGGCACCCAAGATTCCAGGCGGGCTTGTACAGACAAGACACTATAGCAGCTAGTCTTCTCTGCGTCCCTAATTCTTAATTTCTCATACGTTTAGCTCTTCGCCACATCACTATAACATTTGAAGCCCCAAAGTGCTTTATAAAACAATTTGTTCACTGGACAATAGCGAACAGCAGTAATTACGTACTGAACTCTAGTGACAATTCTCAGCTTGGACATAAGAATCTGTATTACAAGGAGAACGTTGGACGGGATACCAGAGTTATCACCACCTAATCTCTTCCTCAAAGTGGAGCAGGTTCTTGAACTTTAGTTTAGGCCGGCAAAAGAACAGGCCAACAGGGGATGGCTGACTAATGTCTCATCAAAATGAGATACGTATTGCTTATTGGATAAATTCATTGCCTACTGACCCACAGCACCATCATCTGTAAAGAGCTAAGATTGACATGGTCTAAAATCTGGCCTAGTGTGCAGTCTCCAGTCAAACTGCATACATAACTGAAAGGCCAAAATTAAATTCATATTGTGTCTGAAAACATTAGGTAATAAAGACTGAATCATGGCATGGTGACCTAAATAACTCAGACCTCTCCTTTTCCCTTCTTATGTATTAGAGATTCTTGTGTTTTATAATATGGTTTTGCAACAATGGTTTAAAAATAGAATAGAAGACATATCTGTTTTCTTTTAACTATGTAACCAAAAATCATAGTGCTATTCAGTGAAAGATTTCATTTATGAATGCTGATCAGTTCTTAACAATGGGACTTAGTACCCACTTAGAAACAGTTAGAACAGTGAAAGTAACAGTAATATTAAACGGGAGACAATTGAGCTATTCTTGCTTACACTGAAAGAAAAATTAAAAACATATCAGAAAAATTAAAAATCTATCAATAAAAGGGATATATTCTCCCCTTAATATATCTAATGCTAATGGTCTTTTGGTGAGCATATCACATATTTGCAGGAGTTACTGTATAATCCAACGTCTTCACCATCTCTATTTTCTATGGTCCTACTATGACATTATCTGATTAAAATATGACCATGTAGATCATCATTGTTCCTACCATTGCTATATAATTGCAACAACTCTTGTACAAAGTATGTCAGGTAAGGTATCTATGGAAAGGTTATGATTCGCTGAATGTGATTACGCTATATGCACGCATGTATAATTTTTGTATTTGAAGTTATAAGCACTGGGTCTATACCTTTATTTCAAATATGTTTGCTCCTAGGATAACGCCCACAAGGTATTTAGCCTGCATATCTTGAAGGGACCATTCAAGTTAAATGGCTCATCTTATGCCCAAATAAATTTGCTTGGGTATGGTTACACGTACAAGATTATAGCGCTATTGGTTATAGCGGTCCCCTTATACAGTAATATGTATAGCGCTACTGTATGTCCACACTCAGATGCGCCAGCGGTATAGCATGGCCACATTTGGGGCACTTAATGCGGCATTAAGAGCAGCGCATTAGGGCAGGTATCCCAGCATTCAGCTGGGTGCAACGTGCTTTTTAAACGAGCGGGGTGAGGGGGGACGCGTTGTGTGTATGTGGAGGGAGAGAGACAGTGGTTTTTCCGTTCTTCTGAAAGCCTGTCAGCGAGCCTCCATTCACTGAAGGCTTTGTTTTCACACAGGCTCCCTCCTTAAACATTTGCATTGCTTATCTGCCGAGTTAAGAGAGAAACTCTAAAGAGGTACTTCCGCATTCCTCCAGCCGAGTTCAAAACAAAGGGAAGAGACGTCAATTGCCTTAAATGGCTCTAGACATCTCAAGAGATCACTTGTAGCGCAGTAGGTGTCCACATTCTTGCTGTAGCGCTACAGCAGCTGCGCTACAGCCCTTATTCCCCATGCAGAGGTGGATTACGAGGAGCGCTATAACTCTGTGGTTATAGCGCTCTACGTGCCTTGCCAGTGTGGACGGGGAGGAGGTTATAGCGCTCGTGGGGGCTTTATAGCGCTATAAAGTGCCAGTGTAACCAAGCCCTTAGTCTCTAAGGTGCCACAAGTACTCCTTCTTTTGCGGATACAGACTAATACTGCTACTGCTCTGAAACTTAACTCACAATGGATCAGGGGAAACGCCTATCGACACTTAATAGACTTTCCCATGATGGCTTGTACCACGACAAAGCACGCACAGACATGCGACTCCAAACACCATCTTGTTCCTGTAATTTTTCACAGTGACAACAATGGGTTTCGTTTCGATTGGCAGAAACTATAAAAGGCCCTAGAAACATCTCCGTTTGGCCTCTTTCCTGCTCAAACCTCTGGACTATGAGCTTATACTAATGGGAGCATTCTAACCAAAGAACTGAGGATCTTCCAATGATTTGGAAGCAACCAGAGACTTAACCAGCCAGCAGTTTATTCCATCACTGCTACAACCCTGATTCAATAACTTTGCAATGATTTATGCCAGAGGGCATTCTGTGCCAAAAAATTTAATATTTTGTGCACAATATTCTGCAAGTTTTGTCAATAAATAAATGCAGAGGCTCCAACATGGCAGTGGGGAGCACGGAACACTGGCTGTATGAAGGTGGGAGATCACCCCACCCCCAGGACATGGACTGACCCGATCCTGACACAGCACAAGGCATAGGCCTGTCCCAGAAACAACCCTCTGCATCAGGCACAGCAGGTGTGGGG
>ML677335.1:3800852-4094955 GCA_007922305.1 Dermatemys mawii | reverse complement strand
GACGGTTTGTGCTAGCCTCAGCGGCTCACTGTGACCCTCCACGGAGCCACTCTCTCTCCAGGCCAGAGTTACAGTCTACTGAGCCCTTCTCATCATAAGCCAGCAAAGCAGTTGGTAAGAGAACTCCCACAGTCTCTCTTGTTCCTCTGGGCTTATTTCAAGACAGTATAGCCTCCTGTCCTGCTAGGGGCCTGCCTTCCCCTTCCAGGAGGTGTATCAGTAGCAGCAGGTTGGGGGGAACCCGGACCCGCCCTCTACTCTGGGTTCCAGCCCAGGGACCATAATGGTAGCAGCTGTTGGCAACCAACCTTTCACTGACAGAGTTGCTACTTTTCCCTGGGCCACTTCCCCACAGCTCTCCCACTTCTCCCTTACCTCAGGTCACAGCAAAGCTTCCTCTCCTCCAGCTCCTTTCTCCTTGGCTCCCCCACCTCACTAACTGGGAGATTTTTAACTGGTTTCAGCCAACCCCTGATTGGCTTTAGGTGTCCCAATTAGACTAGCTATTTCTACTTCTTTCTAGAAGGTTCTTAATTGGCCCCAGGTGTCTTGATTGGCCTGGAGTAGCCTTTGTTTGGCTATCCAGGGAACAGGGACCTGCACATCCTGAGGCTAATATACCTGCCTTCCAGCACTCTCTTATATCCTTCTGGCCTGACTCCATCACAGAATGCAGAGTGTATGGGTGCAGGGGCTGAGATTCAGTGGGGTGGGGTTCAGGTAGGAAGGGTTAGGGGGGTTCTGGATGTAGTGGTTGAGGCTTGGCAGAGGTGTCTGGGTATGGGAAGTCCAGATGCATGGGAGTTGGAAGGATGGGGGAGCAGCTCCCCATACAGTGACCCCTCCCCTCCACAGCTGAGGAGTGATAGGGGGCAGGAATCAGGGGAGGATGCTGCGCTTCCTGCAGCTCGGGGAAGTTTCTGGGGGTGGGTCTGACAGCCCCAGCCACTCCTTGCAGGACAAGATGAAGTCCTATCCCCTCCTGCTTCCAGCCCAGCTGGGACTAGTAGCTGATCCTGGCTCAGGTGTTCCCATCCCCATGGTGATTTACGTATCTGCCAAATGCCTGAATGGAGTGGTGTAGGACTGCTCATTTTTCTGCAGGGAATCAAAGAAATTTGTGGCGAACATGAATTCTGTGCACATGCAATGGCATAGAATTCCCCCAGGAGTAAATTATTGTATGTATTTGATTCCTTTAACCAACCTTAACTTTCACCTTTCTTTCTTTCTTTTTATAAATAAACATTTAGATATTAGATACTAAAGAATTGGCAACAGTATGATTATTGGGTAAGACCTGAGTTGTATATTGACCTGGATATGTGGCTTGTCCTTTGGGATCAGAACCACCCTTTTGTTTGATTAAATCAGTTTTAAATAACCACTCATCTTTAAGTCTAGTGTCTTGGTGTTGAATCCAGCACTGGAATGCCTAAGGAGATTGCTTTTCTGACTTCTTGTTAGTGTGGTGAAACAGTAGTTTACTTTTGTTGGAGGCTTGGTATCTCTTATGGGAGAATAACCACCAATTTTGTGGTGTGTCAGCCGTATCTCTAAGGGGTCTGTCCTGAATTTGGCACTCTCAGTTGTGACCCAAAGAGGCAGGGTGACACCTATCCAAAGTTTGCATTTCCTTAAAATGCTGCTTACATGCTATTTGTTATGTATGTAAATATATATTTACTATTTCCTATAACAGTGGCAGTGACCACTAAGTGCATTTCTTGTTGTATCTTTTTTTACCAACGATACACAAGCTAAACCAAGAGGAAAAAAAATCATTAGAAGGAGTTTACCACCAGCTTTGAGCTGCATTCCCAAGCAACCCGACTCTGAGAAGACCTGGTCCCGGCGCGCCGGGGGCCGCGACCGGCCTCACACCGTCCACGGGCTGTGCCTGGATCAAAAGGATTTGGACCCCCCGCTTGAACTCCTTTGAAGACATCCACATAGGAGTCTAAATCATCATGTAATCTCTACTCATACAACTGTTTATGAACCATAGTTGCTCATGACTGAATGATAATTGCAGCAACAACTAGAGCCGACTGGAAAACCGGGGTGAAAAATCACAACTTTGAGCAATTTAATTGCTGTCCAAATTTTCCAACCAGCTCTAGTGACAGCAAGGAATTGGAAGGAAAAGTGAGTGCAAAGAGTGATTTACACAATTTTACAAGTTCTTTTTGCAAACGCAAATATTTCTTGATTTCAAATAATGAAAGTTACTCTCTTTAACTGCAGCATTTTAAAACACTATATTTTACTATGCCATGACTACCAAAGCAAAAAATAAAACAGACTGGGTTACCATTTTGACTAAAGATAACATCTCTGAGTTTGAAGGAAGAGCCGTTGTATCAGTATCTTATCTAGTTACTCTGACCACTTTCCACCTACCAATATAGAAAGCATCATACAGAAGCCCTTCGAGGTGTAAGTTCTTACTATTTTTAACTCCTCCTTGTGTCTCATGCTGATACGCATAAGCAGACACTTTCACTCTGCTTTTTAGGGAGCCCACTATTAAACAGAGCTTGTAATTAGCTCCCCCTTGATTTCCATTTCTGTGGATCTCTCCCCATTTTTAAAACTTTAATTAAAATCTAGATTTTAACCAACATTCAGTATGGAAAATATTGGCTCCATACTTATAACCTTTGCACTTATTTTATTTCTTTGTCACACCCTTATTGTTTTTTCCTTCTCACTTGGTATTTCCTCGACGGTGTCCTAGGCTTTGTCTACACGACACAGCTTTTGTCGACACCGCTGTCGCTAAAAGTCTGACAGTGTAAATGCTGTTTGTCAGCACTTTTGCTGATAAAATACTTCCAGCCCTTAGGAGCAGGGTTCGCATTATTGACAGGAGAGCACTCCTGTGGACAATGAGCCATTTACACTGCCACTTGCAGAGGCAAAACTTTTGTCTTGGTGGGGCGGGAGAGCTTTTTAAAGCACCTGTGAACGACAAAAAAAAATTCGGTCAATTGTCAGTGTAGACAAAGCCTTGCACTCAGATGAGCTTGAACAAAACTAGTTTTGAATACTTCTGAAACAAGGGCAAGTTTGATTCTTTGTTGGTAGGACCCATCTCTATTTATAACATACTGTGTTTATTGGGTTTTGTAATTCTTGTATTGAACTATTATACAATGCTTAGTGCCCATGGGGATGGCTAGGGGTGATTATTAATGAAGTTACAAGGATGATCAAGTTAGTGATGATTAATTGGTAGATGACTGATTGACTAAAACACTAATAGGTTACAACATGAAAATCTCCTGAGGCAACTAATTTTCAAAGAATAATTGGAAAACATCATGGCTCTCTGTACCTGAGCATAAAGAAAATCTCTATTAGCTGTCAGCATGGGGGCTATTTTCAATGGACTAGCCATTAAAGGGCAATGCACTCACATATACTTTACAAGAACTATACCTGTACCATTCCAGACTACTGCACCCCTTTCAGGAGTTTGATTTGTCTTGTGTACCCTCAAGTTTCACCTCACTTGCTTAGAAAAAAATCACACAAAAAATTTCAAGAGTCACAGCACACTATCACTGAAAAATTCCCTACTTTAATTTTTACCATATAATTATAAAATAAATTGGAATATAAATATTGTACTTACATTTCAGCATATAGAGCAGTATGAACAAGTCATTGTCTGTTTATATTGACTTTACTAGTGCTTTTTATGTTGCCTGTTGTAAAACTAGTCAAATATCTAGACAAGTTGATATACCCCATGAAAGATCTCCACGTATCCCCAGGGGTATGTATATCCCTACTTGCTTAATACTACACCTGGGAAAGTCAAGTATTTGAAATCATTGTCCACAGTAACTCTCCAATGACAACCTACCTTTATAAAAGTTGAGCCAAAGAGCATATCTGGATCTAGATTTATGTTAGATTTAGGTTGAGGCTGAATCAGGGTTCAAGGCTATAGTGTTTAGTAGAGCCAATATCTTTCAAACTGGTTTTTGTTTTTTGGGTTTTTTTGTTTGTTTTTTTTAATAAAAAGAAGATTTTGGCCCAAACTGGAAGGGAACTTTGGAGATCATTTCCATCTCGTGTGTTGGAAATCTTATGACATGAACTGCTCTTATGAGCTTCTCATCATCACTAGCAATAAAGGGGATGGGAACATTTGGGTGAACAATTTCAATTCATACATGTCTCTGGACACTTCAAGATAGGGAAAGACAAAGAAAGATTATTATGCTCTATATAGTCTGGTGTTTAGGTCACCAGACCAGGATGTAGGAAATCTAAAGTTCAAGGCCCTGCTCTGCCTGATTCAGGGCATAGTTTTCATCCCAGAACACTCTGAAACAGGTCAGTCAGTGTGACACTCTACAGCACACTAACTGGCCATGTGGACAGTACATCGTGTACTAAAAGTTCTGCAGTGTGCTTTGAAATAGTGCAGGCTCAACAGGAGGGTAAACCAGAGAGCCCTGTACCCCCAAAACCTTTCCAAACCATAAAGCTTCGGTTTCAATCTGAAAACAGACATTTAGACACAATTCCATTTTTGTGAAAAACTTCAAAAGGTTTTGTTTCAATATGGAACCAAACTTTGAAACCTCAAACCGTTGCACAACAGAACGGTCATCCTCTGGACAGCTCAGATTATCAGTACTCTTATTAAAACAAAAATAAGAGATAGTGCACATGCATATACACGCTAATTGTTTGAAGCATCCTCTTCGAAATATGTGTATCTAAGTGGGTGACAGAAAGCAACTGTGAAAAAATGGGACAGGAAGTGGGGGGTAATAGGTGCCTAGATAAGAAAAAGTCCCAAAAAACAGGACTGTCCCTATAAAAAGAAGAGATCTGGTCACCCTACATCTAAGTGTACTTTTGTACTTGAAAAAGATTTCCTCTAGCACCAAAACCCTAGTGCTTTCAATGAAATAATGGGTTTTATTTTTTTGTTTATTTTATTTAGGACTCTTTGTGAAGCAGTAGCATCCTCAATGAAAAGATTTGGTTTCAAGAGCTTTTTTTCTTCATTCATCAAAACCACTGTTAACACAGATCTGTGTGCTCAGCAGCAGATCCCGTGGTATGCTAAAACCAAGCTGTCGCCTGGTAGCTCTTCAGAGAGTAAGGCTCATATCCAAGGATTAATCTCTTTTTCCTTGTTAACTCTACAGTCATCAAAAAAATTTCCAGGAGGTCCTTGTACCATATAAAGAATAAAAGCTTATACCCACAGCACCCTGCTACAGTGTCTACTGATAAGCTACAAATGGTATCAATTTTGCACAATCAAATCTACTTGCTGCCAATCAACTATTACTTCATTTGCCTACTACTTGTTTAATATTACATACACACTATGGTTATACGCCCCAGTTCAGCCAAGTAGTTAAACACATGCTTAAACCGAACTGAAGTCACAATACTCCCAGCATAAATGAAGTCAATAGGACCTGAGCGCACAATTATGTGCTTTGTCTGAATAAAGATGGATTGCTGATTTGGGACAAGAAAACCTTAAAATGTTATCCATCTTGTAGGTAATTTCCAACACTGTGGGGAAAAATTCCATTGAACAATGAGTTGCAGTCTAAAATGTCTATTCATCCAGGATAGCTGTATTTTAAAGCTCTGTAACTGTAGGGTTTTTTTTCTTTCTTTTTTCTTTAAAGTGAAGAGTATTTATTTAGTTCACAGTGAAAGGTACTTACTGTCCCATTTGGAAAGTAAAGAAAAACGGTATTTGAAATTTTTCTCCCCATCTCTTCCATTTTATCTTTAAAATTACACCTGTCAACTAATATTCCACGTACTATTGAAGGATAAATTGTGTAATCCACTATAAAGGAGAAGTCCAGGATGGCATTAAGAAAACAAGGAGCAGTAATTTACATGTTGTAATGACAACCCACTTATCCAACAGCATAAAAAAAGATCAAGACTGGGATTAAACAGCATAAACAAAGATCAAAGGAGAGGGTTTTGAGAGGGTCTGTCAATACTGCCAGCATTATTATGCTAACAAACTAGAGAGGACAAAATAAAGAGATTTCACTGACAATTGCTTAGGAGGAAATAGCTATACCCACCACATATATCCCTAACAAAGAATATACTTGCATGAAAAAGTACCATGGAGACGTTTCAAATGTACTATTCAAGTGAGTAATAAATTGAGCAAAATCTAGTATTCACTCAAACATTTCCCGAAGCTAGAAACTCTACAGAATTAGTGGAAGATTTAAAATAAAGCTTCTTGTTTGGTGTCAACACAATCTTCAGCAGAGTGTATGCACTGTATTCTCATCCTCATAATATTTACATGAAGATCAATTCTTTCTTGGCTAGCTCTCAGGGTCTTCTTACACGTAATCCGTCACATGGCCTGATCATGTTCCTACGAACGTCAGCCTCAAAACTCTCGATTCCCTTGCGGATAAAAAACATTGGTGTCTAACTGTAGTCTGTTTCATTGTTTCATGGTTAAACAAACACAGAAATCTGTAACAAAGGCTATAGGCTATACTATAGAACTAAATAGCTCCCACAACTTCTGACTGGAGGCAGAATGGACTGAAGGGATGAGTTCAGGGTTGGCAGGCAGGCAGTTCTAACATGAATTCTACCACAGACTTGCTGTGAGGTACTGGATAGCTCACTTTACCATTCTGTACTTCAGTCCCCCAAACTATAACAGACAGTAAAGTATCAGAGGGGTAGCCATGTAAGTCTGGATCTGCAAAAGCGACAAAGACTCTTGCAGCACTTTACAGACTAACAGATCTTAGGGATCATAAGCTTTCATGGGCTACAAGTTTACCCGCCTCAAAGGGATCGAAAAAGGAGTAGTGCTTTGAAGACAAATTATTAAGGAACAAGCATAGGTACTGGACATTTACTAATAATCATGTTACATAAACAACATAGGCAATGCTTTTGCATATTTACAAAATTGAAGTCAAAGTGTGCAAACATCTTTAGAGAAATTAATTATCCACCACAGAAGCCTTCGAAGAATTTGTTACTTCAGTTCCATGAATTACACTAGGTTCCTAAAGAAAACTAGGAATACTTGTGGCATCTTAGAGACTAACCAATTTATTTCAGCATAAGGTTTCGTGGGCTATAGCCCACTTCATCGGATGCATAGAATGGAATACACAGAAGTAAGATGCATTTATATACAAAGAAAGCATAGGTTTCTTAGTGAGGAAGAAATAGACCTCTGCGGACACATGCCGACTACTGACACCCAGCCCATGCAAATATCGTATCTCCTTATCACTGAATAGAAGTGATAAATGTCCACCCTTGGATAAAGTGCCTATGGCTTTTTTATTGAGTATTATAGTGTATTCCTTATTTAGCTAGGATTTTAATGATGTATTTTAAGCAGGAGATCTTCCCACCATTAATATGAAAGCTACCGTTAGTGGTTTATGAATCAGGGAAACATCCTTATGATTATGACTCTTGCTGCAAATTAACATCAGGATTGCTGGATAAACATCAAGTGGAACATTTTTTGCTGAAGGAAGTGTGTCTCGTGGTTATGGCTGGGATTCAGGACTTCTCAGCTATGCTACTGACTCACTGTGCAATCATGGAAGTGCTATTTATCCTCTCAATATTACAAGTTTATCTTTAAAATGAAACGTGCTCAGGCTTAACTAATGCTTGGAGAACCTCAGATGAAGCTGCTATGTAAATGCTCAAAGCCTCCAGAAATAATTCTTTTCTCTGTGCAGCATTAGTGTGCCATTAAAACAGTCTAAAACTTTTATCAGTGGAAACATCCACGTCAAACCAATTGATTTTCAAATCAACGAGGGAGACATGTTGAGATAATTAAATGGAAAGAAACTGCAGAGCACTGTGACAAACAACTAAAATAAATCAGGACTGAAAGACCCTCATTGTAAATGTAAGTGGTGAGGGGGAGAGCTGGACTTCAATAGTGGAAAAAACAATAGAAATTGAGTTTAAATGTCCAACGGTTGTCCCACTCCCTGGCCTTTTCTGTATCGCCCAGAAAGATCTGTTCAGATGCAACATCTGGACCAGAGCGAGGAAAAAGCTAAACAGGCAGAAGAAAGATATTCAGGACAAGGGTGAAGTACATCGAACTGGAAAACATCACTGAGGAAAACCTGCCTGAAATAGAAATACTAAGACGTGTACTTCTGGCAGATGTGGAAAAAGGATCTGCAATAGATCCTGCAGCCAGAAGCAATGAGCACTTCAGCCAGCAGGATTCAAAACAGACATGTTATTTTATTTTCTGCAGAACTCTGAAAACACGATGGATGAGTCAGCAATCATTCCACCTTCTCCTTTTTCCACCCTGCTCAGTTTACAGCTTTTAAAGTTTCCAATGTGGGTCATCATCCTATTCTACCCAGTGTGACGGAGTCAGACCAGAAGGATATAAGAGAGTGCTGGAAGGCAGATATATTAGTCTCAGGATGTGCAGGTCCCTGTTCCCTGGATAGCCAAACAAAGGCTATTCCAGGCCAATCAAGACACCTGGGGCCAATTAAGAACCTTCTAGAAAGGAGTAGAAACAGCTAGCCTGATTGGGACACCTGAAGCCAATCAGGGACTGGCTGAAACCAGATAAAAACCTCCCAGTTAGTCAGGTGGGCTGTGGGTGTCAGGAGCTGTGGAAGGAAGTTATGCCGTTGGTGAGACTCAGTGGTGGACAACATATCATACAGAAGGAAGGAGGCACTGAGGTAAGGGTGAAGTGGCGTTTGAAGAAGCAGGGACTGCTGTGGGAAAGTAGCCCAGGGAACTGTATTGTGTTTTGTGCCTAAAAGGTCAGCCATCTTAGCTGATACTATTAGGGTCCCTGGGCTGGAGTCCGGAGTAGAGGGTGGGCCCGGGCTCCCCCCTTTTCCATCTTCCATACTGGCCTGTGATGAAGGTAACTCACTAGGTGGTGACTCTTGCCAATTATACTGAGAAAGGGAGGTCACTCTGGGGCCTAGATGAGTTTCTGAGGCTCCTAAATCTGCCAGGAAGCGCAGGACTCACAAGTACAGACTTGGAGCTTTGTCACACCAGTTACGTATGCCTCATAGAGAGAATGAATAAAAAGCCCATTTAAACGGCATTAGGTAACAATCACATGGCAAGTTTACCTACTCCAAATGTAAACAACAAAAACGTTATCCAGGACATTTCTTTTAACTATTTAAAATCATGTTCTGAAGGCATGATACTTTTGGTTTTAATATTTTAACAAACGTCCCTATTTTGGGGAGATGATTTTTTTTTCCGTTTTCTAGGAATATTTGGCTATATCAAGGGCAAGAAAGCAGGGGAAAAACACAAACTCAACTTTTGCATAGCTTCCCCTAATGGCAAAAGTTAAAGATGTTTAAATAAATTATTATGCTAAAAAGCTTGATATCACAGAAGAAGATAGGACCATAATCTTATCTGAAGATTTTATAGCTATGGTGTAACAGCCACAATATATTTTTATTAATCATATCTATTCTTATATAGCACTTCTTATCCCTAGGTCTATGCTACGCTACTTCCTTCAGGGCCCACATTCATTCTTTCCCCATGTTATTTTCAAACTGAAATAGTCTCTTTGCCTACCTCTAATTACTAATCCCCAGGAAACCAGAAAGTGATAGATGTATTTATTGCACTAAAAAGATCAGGGATAGACATAAAATTGAAAGAAGTGAGGTGTACAGAACAGCTTGTACACCTAAACCTATTTTGCAGAAATTTCAAAAACTTATGTTCTACTCTGGAAAATTATTTACTCATTTTTTAAAAAACACAAATATCCAAGTAAAGTATTAAGCATAGAAATTAAGGTGTATTTACTAATTCCAACTACCATATAAACCCTTCCTAAATTTGGCATCATCCGTGCTTCTGGTAACATATTACAAACAGCTCATTGTGGAGAAGTTATGCAAGTCGGTAAAAAACTGGATTTCAAACTGGTGATGCAAAGAATATATTTTCAGGATCACACCTGAACTTTGAAAAGATGAAAATACAGCATGAAGTGGGACCAATTAAGTACATTATAAGCAGTCTGTCAAAGAAAAAATAATAAATCTATTCATGAGAAAAAATTACCAAAAAAGAGAGAGTATACTAAACATGTGCTTACCCTTACCACACACAGTCCCATGAATGGGTATAAATACTTTACTTAATGGGACTACTACAGGCATGTCGCATCTTGCGCGAGGGTCCTGTTCTGTGGTTACTGCGTAAAGCAGAAACCGCGAATAGCCAGAACCCATTGACTTCAATGGGAGGTGAAATTGCACCCCCTACAGGAAATTTAAATAAAATTCCCCTCTTTTTTGGGGGGGCGGGCACGGCATAAAGCTGAAATCACATATGTTAAATACACCTAAGACACGACATGCTTGTATACCCATTCGTGACTCTATTTGTAGTAAGGTTCAGCATGGGCGGCATGTTTTAGAGCAATGGTCACCAACCGGTCAATCGAGATAGACTGATAGATCCTAGAGGATCTCCCAGTCGATTGCGATCTCCGGTGGCACAGTGTGGCTGCCATTAAGGCAGACTCCGTGCCTAACCCGCCCCCACATTGCTCCCAGAAGTGGCCAGAACCAAGGGTGGGGGGGTAGGGGTGTCTCTCCGCTCCTGCCTCCAAGCACTGTCCCCGCAGCTCCCATTGGCTGGGAGAGCTGAGGGGCGGTGCTGGCAGAGAGGGGCAACACACGGAGCCATGTGTCTCCCTACTCTTCCCCAGGGGCTGCACGGGCGTGTTGGCCCGCTCCAGGAGCAGCGTGGGGCCAGGATACGGAGAGAGCCTACCTTAGCCACATTGCACCCACTGCCAACTGGGAGCTGGCGGAGGTAAGTGCTGCCAGGCAGGAGGCCACAACCCCAAACCCCAACCATGAGCCACCTCCCAGAGGCTGCACCCCAACCCACAGCCTGGAGTCCCCTCCTGGAGCCATTACTCCATACCCACTCCTGCACCTCAAGTCCCAGCCCTGACCCCCCTCCCAGAGACAGCACCCTGTACCCCCTCCTGCACTCCAACACTCTGCCCCAGCCCAGAGCACCCTCCTGCACCAAAACTCCCTCACGGAGCCCACACCCTGCCCCAGGCTCAGCTCAGAGCCCTCTTCCACACATCACACCCCTCAGCCCCAGCCCAGAGTCCACCACTCCCCGATCCCCAAGCCCCTGCCCCAGTGAAAGTGAGTGAGGGTGGGGGGAGAGTGAGTGAGGGAGAGAGGGGGGATGGAGGTAGTGAGTCAGGGCTTTGGGGAAGCGGTGGGGCCTCAGGGAAGGGGCAGAGTAGATCCTGGATTGCCCTTAGATTCAAAAAGCGATCCTAGGCATTAAAAAGGCTGGAGACCACTGTTTTAGGCCTATATTCAGAGATCTGACTTTTCAATTTCATTTTATTTCTAGAGGCAAGGTGGGTAAAGTAATATATTTTATTGGGCCAACTTTGTTGGTGAGAGTCAAGCTTTCGAACTTTCACACAGCTCTTTTTCTCCAGAGCTCCATGGCTACAACACTGTGTATTTTTATTTATAGGTATTTATTCCATTAATTTTCCTTTATAAATGACTTCCCCCAGAAATAGAACACTTCCTTCACAGAGCAATCATAAGGTGTTACACAACCCAAGCAGTTTAAGAGTGTCAGTTGGCCTTCAGCCTTGTGCCTTTTACTACTAGCCGAGGTGTGCTAGAATAACCCAAAAATGCAAAGCCTATCATGTCTGACTGCCTAATTCATCTTCACTGAGATTGTAGCTATCGGGCAGAAAAATCTTCTCCCTTCATGGATTCCAAAACCTACAGCAGTAATGAACTTTGCTATTTATTACAATGCAGACTTTTAAAAAATCTGTAGATTATATGTTCAGCTGGTGTAAATCAAGGCAATACACTGTAGTGCTCCTCCAGTACAGGGAAGTCAGATTTTTTTTAAAAGAAGTTAAATGCTTTCTCCTAAATTCAGACACATGAGCAAAGTCAGGAAACAGATGCACCTGCAACCCCATAAAGAACCCTCCTTTCTTCTGCCACATTCTGAAGCCAAATCACTAGTGCAATGCATTCACTTTCTAGCTGGACCCAAGTATACACACCCTGATACTTGTACTACCACCCAGGCAGGCCTGGGATCCCAGAGGCCCAATCGGTTTGGGCGGGGGGGGGGGGGGAGGAAGGAGTGGCCCAAACTTTATTTCAACAAAATTTCAGAGAGATTTTGCATGCCATTCACAGATTCTATTTCCAACATTACCCTCCAAGCACACACGAACTCTTATTTGCAAAAATTATTTTCCAAGGCCTCCAATTTCTTGGACAGCCAATTTTCCATGAAACAGTGAGACTATAACATGCCCCACTACATTAAAATTCCACTTTTTAAAGTTTCTGCTGCTTACTCTTGGTTTTTATATATTCCTGTAAAGTGCTCTTAAATTTCGAATCCAGGGAGAGAAGAGGATTAAGTCCAACCCTCCAAAGCTTCATTTGCTGATAAGGACCTGAAGGAAAGCCTATAGTAACTCCAAAACTACTGCTGACTCCCATGAAGGAAGGATTAGAATGGGAAGTTGGGGAAAGTTGAGCTACTTCAGACAATCCATTTCACACAGCTCCCTCTCTCCTCAATCTGAATACTTGATTTCAGAGAAGTTTCAATACCCAGAGTTTGGGAATGCCTTCTGTTCTTCAGAAAATATTTTACTGTCATATTTCCACTACATAAAACAACTCCCCACTGAGGTAAGAAAGACCCAGACAAGAGGGAGAGAGAAAAATAAATCAAATTCAGGCCACCATAGAGTGAGAGGAAGCCACAATGGGGAGGAGAAGAAAGCTATATCAATTATTCTCTTGGCTCTAGAGCTCTATTCTGTGCACACATTGTATTCAAACCCGCAGCCTAACACAGATCATTTTGTAGATTTAGTGTGTACTAAGTAACCTATAGGGTTCTGTCAAAATCTCTGCAGAATGCTAAACATGATATGTCTATTATTATCTTCAGGAAAACAGCTGAAAGCTCAGTTCACAACAATATCAGCTTTCCCCTTGATAAATATCTGGCTAAGTTCTTGACCTTCCCAGATTTCTCAGCTGAGTTTCTCTTCCTGCTCCAACTATTCATTTTTGCAATGCTTTCCACTGCCAAAACCATTCAGCCACTTCAGTCATATAAGCTAAAGAATTTAAGTCGTTCCATTTACTGTTCTTTCCCATCGTTTGCTGCATAGTTCTCATTTCTCTGTTGTTTTCAAAGTGCTCAGAATTAATGACAAATGGTTATTGACCTATTTAAATCATTCTGTCAGATAAAAATTGCAGTGCATTATTTGGACAAGATCTATGTCTATAGTACATTTCAAAATATCAAGTCAGTCAGATTTAGCCATGGAAAAACTTCTTTCATTTCTGAAACTCTGAAAGGAAGATGTGCTGACTGGAGGTTATAAAACTCAGTAAACCATAGAGCTGCGCTGTGCAGGACACAGAGCTTGTCTCAGTCCCGCCCCTGAGAAAATTCAGAGAAGAACTAAGGAACATCCCAAACCTCACTATCTTCTGTTCTCAGTGCAAGACACGCTTCTTCAATCTGCCTTCTCCAATACAACATAGGGCAGTATATGCATTTTAAAAAGCCACAAAACAAAACCCTACCAAAACATAACCTTGCACAGCACACACAATCCTTCCCCTGGGGACAGAATGAGAGAATACAGAACCACATGTGACACTCACACTGCTTAATGCACTGCTAAAAGGCACTCACATACTACAGTGATGAGGGCAGTATAAGAACCTATATAGAACAGAAAGGCGGAGTCCTAATGTTTTAGACAAGGGCTGTTAGAAAAGGGTTAATATTTTACAAGATTCACAGAAAGTTTCTATCCTTACTAGATGCAAATGTTAAAAGCAATCCCAATTTGTCCAGACTTTATGCTGTACCCCCATAAGAATGTCAAGCAAGGATACAAAATTGTATAATGGGAGAAGTGACAGCAAAAAGAAAAATGATATTTAGGAAGTTATTTGCAAAGGTCTAGGATTTACGTCCCTTTGACCTAAAGAATGAGGAGGAAGTTGGAGCCACTGAAACACGTTTTTGTGTGGGAACAAGCAACAGAAAGTGTATTTCCTAGTAACTCAGGGTGATCTGCCTTAAGTATTTCTAATGCCCTCATCACTGCAGTATCTAGATACCAAGTACTGATACTTTGTTTCACTTTCCTCATTATTTTTATAGTATTATTACATTTGTATTTATAGATAATCTCCCCTTTACAGGGCCGAGAGGCATTACCAGTATCTGTGCATGCTCTTGTATGCTACCTAACACAATGGGGTCCCAAAACCTGATTGAAACCTCTGAACACTGCCAAAGAAGAAAGTCTGTCTTCATGATGACTCTCTATGTAGGACAAAGATTAAAATAACTTTCTGAACCCTCTAGGCTGACATTTCTCATGCTTTTCCAAAGATGGAGATTTTATTCTGTTTTGTTAAAGTAGTTTGGGCAATATACTGGCATGAAAATGGCATGCAATTTACAAATTAAAATTTTGTAGATGCATTTTCTGGGGGGGAGGAGAATGTGCTTGTATATGAAAAAAATCAAATAGCCTGTGTGTATGTGGAATGCGGCAGCCTACACATAGCTTTCTTCAGTTGGTCCATCTCATCTGATTCAAACTTACTCCCTTCCTTGGGCTTCATACAATGGTAATTTCAACAACAGAAAATTCAGCTTGAGCGCTCTCAGTTCCACTTTGCTGTTCCTAGAACTTCTCCCTGCAGGTCCTGCCTCCTAGTTCCTCCTGGCTTCAAGAAGTTCTCAGTTCTCATTCTCCCAAGCTCATATGGCTTCCAGGACAAGTCTGCAGAATGACCCCTGCATCCTTATGCAGGGTTCTAGTACAGTACAGACCCATTTACGCGCAGATGTCGGATGTCAAGCTGTCATGACCGCATTTTAATGGACTGCGCGTTAAGAGGGCCATACTGAAATATCTTAAGATATCTATATATACAGTACATGTATAATTATCTAGGATTACATATGTATTCATGATGTCCCAAATACTGCAGGATTTTAAGTTGGTGGGAAACGCATTCGTGGCCGATTCATCGGCTGATCGGCTTCCACAGGAAATCAATACCTGCACTATTCCATGACACTTTTTAAAATGACTTATAAACCCCGTACTGGCTTGGAATGATTCATCCCCCATTAAATTTTCAAATTTTGTCGCTTGGGCTTGAAGAACTGGCCCACTTTGCAGCATTCCTTTCAGTAAAAGAAAGGCAAAAGGAATACCGCTACGGAATTTCCTCTCAGCAAAAGAATGCAAAAAAATGGCATTCCTTTCGGAAAAGAAACGTTTCCCATTAGAATCAAATCAATGAGAATCAATTTTGAAATGTGTTAGCACAGACAATATATTACATCTCTCTAGTGTGACAATGACTAAACGTGCATAAGTCTTTACCAGTATCGGCGATCAAAAGGAAGAGGAAACGCCAGTAGGCCTACAACACGTTTCCACTCCGCACTTCTTATTGATTTTTATGTCAGTGAGTTAGTGAGCAAATCTGTAGCGCTACATAGGAAGTTCCTGTACCGCGTGTTAATGAGTCTCACGTGTTAAACAGGTAGCACTGGGAGGCATGACGCTACTGTGCATTAAGCAAATTCGCCTGTAAATGGATCTGTACTGTACCTGCCATAGACCATAAAGTGACCTGCCTCTTCCCTAGAGTTCACAATGAGGAAGAGAGGGGTAAGGAAGCACAAAAAGGCATCCCAAATTTACTCGGCCTTTTGCAACCTTTCATCTATGACTCAAATTCCCACTTTTACATTCTCTGTAGAGAACACAACACTCACACACATAGCCCTAGAGTTAAATAAAATGTATCTGAATGTTTGATTTCTAGAGGAGAAAGATATCCCACATCAGCAATCAGCCAACGCAAATGTTCAGCATAGATGACAATAGATTAAACAATGAGCAAAATGTGTGATGCCTAAGTTTAAGTACTGAATAACTGATAGCTAAAGAATAAGATATATTATCATAATGTTTGGATCCTTGGGGTCCTCTGTCATATTAAGAAAAGGACATCATGATTGAATTTCTGTGTATGAAATAGAGCTGAGGTTTGTGAACCCCCAGGGGTTTGCGAAATGTTACAGGGGGCTCTTGGGAAAAAATTCCCTACTGGCGGACAGAGCTGTCCATAGGGACTCCTGGGACAAGCAAAGAATATTTACAACAGCCAGGGAATCACAAGATAGGAGATACAAAGTTAAGTGCATTTCATTTTTTCCGAATGCTGGTCCATGTACTGAGACCAAGAGGTGAGCAAGTTTTCTGATCTGAGGACGTTTTGTGAAGAACAAGGCAGAGGTAGTAATTCCATATCCTACAAAAGTAAAGATGGGATAGAATATCCTATATGCTTTCCTGGAAAATAACTGGTGGAGAAGTTGTTTTGTATGGTCAACAGTTGCATATCCTCAAACGACGTTAAGAGAAAAAGGAAAGATTGAACATAGTACTTGACTGTTTGCACTATGGATTCTTTTATACCAGTTGTTAAAATGACCCAATATTATGTAAAATGTTATTGTATTTTCTGAATTTGAAGGAAACTTTTACACACCCACTGCCCTGTTTCCTTATGCAATTCAAGATATACTCAGTACATTTATCCTACAAATAAAAGATACAAGATTTCTCCCTCTCCCCAAATTTATAGTTAGGAAACCCACCTTCATTGGATATGAATAAAAAAACCCTCCTTGTTAGTAATGGGATTAAAACAAAACAAAAACAAAGCTACAGCTAAAGTTTTACAAGTCATGCAGTAAGCAATGCTTTCTTTATCAGATATTGCTAGAAGCCTCCCTCCCTCCCTTCTCGCCTGCCTACAGACTAGCCTCTGTGTTCTTGTTTTGGGATATTTTATGTTTGAAACATTTTTGCTTGCAACAACATTTGCTCTGTACCAGGGATGAGATGTCACACAACTGGTCTGCTTTTCCAGCACCTCCTTTTTGTTCTCATTGATATAGACATCAAACAAAGCACTAATCAGAAGTGCTACCAGAGCAGAATGATGGTCCAGACATGCTCCATTTCTGGATATTTGATTTTTTTTATTGAAAATTTAATGTAAAAATTAACTTGATAGGTTTTCTATTGAAAATGTAAGACTATGAATTGAATGAGTCAATTCAGGCTTATTTTTTAATCTGCATAACCAGTGGCAGAGCTATATTTCTCTTCTGCTCAAACACAGCCCAAATTCTGTGCCCATTCTGCAAAAAGACCACAAGACAACAATATTGTTTTCATGAACTGAGATCTACAATCAAAGGCTTATATTCTACTGAGAAAATGAAAGCTTTGAGTGTTTGCTGATGTTAACTGGTTGAGATTGTTCTAATAGAATATAGTATAGCTTTTAAATTTAGACGTATAACACTTAGGTCTCACTTTTCCATTTGTGTACCAATTATGATAATCCTGGATCATTCAAGTAAGATTCGTATAACCACTGCACTTGTATCATTCACTTCTGAAACAACACCTATACCACAGAAGTTTTTCACTCAGAGCTGGAATATACATGCACTGAGCCACACAGATATTCTTTTACTGGACAGGAAAGAGTAAAACATTCAAACAGTTGCACATGTTTCTATAAAGAAAGATGATGAAAAGTTTCTGCATGCTTTTTATCAGAATGATTGACCTCAAGGGGGAACAGCATCTGAATCACTAAACATGACTAATACGTTAGAAACTGAGCCATATGTTCTCTCTTATTTTTTGTATTCAACTCCCAAAAGCGCTGGGTAGTTTGTAATGGATATAAATCCTTAAGATCCAGGGTTTAACAATCACTAACTGTAAGTGATTAAGATGAAACCTTCCAAAGGAATGGGGGACAGAGGATGCTGCATATTCCTTTGAAGCATCTGGTACTGACCAGTGAGAGATTTGCAGAAGCAACAAAGAGTCCTGTGGCACCTTAAAGACTAACAAAGTACTGAAGCATGCATCTGACAAAGGGGTATTAGCCCATGAAAGCTTATGCTTCAATACTTTTGTTAGTCTTTAAGGTGTCACAGAACTTATTGTTGCTTCTGCAAATCCATACTAACCCGGCTACCTCTCTGATGTTAGAGACTTGAAATTGGACTACAGGTCTGATTCAGTGTGGCAATTCCATGTACAAGAGTATAATACAGTCCTGTAGCTTCATTATGTGTTTCTTAGGGCTTGTCTTCACTACAGCAGGGAGGGATCGATCTTATGGCGATCGATTTATCGTGTCTCGTCAAGACGCGAGAAATCGATCGCCAGCGCTGCCCCCGTTGACTCTAACTCCAGCTTGACCGGAGGTGTAAGCTGGAGTCGACTGGGGAGCGCGCCACCGACTGCCGCCACCGTGAGGACGGCAGGTAAATCGGATGCAGATACGCAGACTTCAGCTACTTGATTCACATAGCTGAAGTTGCAGTCGATCCCCACCCCCCGCAGTGAAGACCAGGCCTTACTGTTATTTATATGTTGGATCCTACCAAATTCACAGCTATGAAAAACATGCCATGGACCATGAAATCTAGTCGTCCCCGTGAAATCTGGTCTTTTGTATGCTTTTATCCTGCACTATACAGATTTCACAGAGGAAATAAGCATTTCTCAGATTTGTGGTCCTGACTCAAAAGGGACTTGTAGAGGGGTCAGAAAGTTATTTTAGGGGGAACCACCCTTACTTTTGCACTGCCTTCAGATCTCGGCAGCCAGACAGTGGCAGCTGTTAGCTGGGTGCTCAGCTCTGAAGACAGCGCCCCACGTGCAGCAGAGCAGAAGCAGGCGTGGAAATATCATACTTGCCACCCTTACTTCTATGCTGCTGCTTTCAGAGCTGGGCCCTCAGTCAGCAGTTGCCACTCCCCGGAGCGCAGCCAGCAGCAGTGCAGAAGTAAGAGTAGCAGTACCGCTGCCCCTCCCCCCCACAATAATCTTGTGATCCCCACCCTCCTGACAGCTCATTTTTGGGTCAGAACCCCTATGATTACAACAACATGACATTTCAGATTTAAATAGCTGAAATCTTGAAATTTATTATTTTTAAAATCCTACAACCGTGAAATTGACCAAAATGGACTGTGAATTTGGTAGGGCCCCATTTATATGAGAATATAAAGCTATTACCTTTTTTATCCTGATATTATAAGTGAGAAGACTTCATTTCAATATACATGATCAACGAGCCGCTCAAATTTACACAACTCTACTTTAGAATACATTTAATTATCCCTAACAAAACTAATTTTAACCAGTCATATTTTTGTTATGGGAAAAATAACCTCATTAAACTACAAATACATATTCACTTCCCCTGATTTGTAAGATTAAATTGGTATAACCATAAATAAACACAAGAGAAAACACTATGTCATTTCATTATTATGCGCACTGTTACTTGTGTTGCACTGATCCTGTGTTCCTTCTGAAGAGAATGTAGAAAGTCGACCTGTTGTTCTTTTAGGTTTATATTTTCTCCACCCCCATCTAAATGTATTCCTACCAAACAGAACAAGATAAAATATCTGATGAGATGGTTGGCAGCAGCTCACTGCTTGCTCTGTTGTCATGGACATATTGCATTAATTTAGTAATACAGTACCTGATTTTACAACAGAAGCTGCCAACTTAGTATTTTTTATTACATTTTCCATGACCTCTCTTCATGAAAGAGTACCCAGTTATAAAATCCTCACCAGTATTTCTCAGAACCTACATCAGGCAATACCATTTCATTCAGATGCAATTTATTTTACCTAGTTTTAAAGGACGCAGGTTATTTGTCTTATTTTCAGTGGAACATAATTTTCCCTGTTACTTTGCATACTAAAAATACTGCATCCTTGCACCCTGGTTTCTGACCAAACTTGAAAGCCAAACAACAGTCAAGGACAACCCTTTCCTCTGCTCCTCTTCTAACAGTGCATATATAATAGAATTAACTTATTTTACCACCAAGGTTGCTGCATTTCAGCAGTACAGTCTTCCTGTAAAAACCATATACCCATTTAAAGAGAACTTTAGGGAGCCTTCAGAATGAAAGTTATTACTCAATATTGACAGTTCCCTGCACGATTAGGACAATGACAACTGATAAACTGGCAAAATCTCAGCCTCCTCTTAGAGATTTCTCAACTCCTCTATACTAACTGAGTGGGAGGCCACGTGGCTAAAAACCTTTTCATTCCCAATTACTACAACTAGAAGAGGAAACCACTTCCAGAGCAAAGGAGCTCCTCTTCCCCTCACCCCAAAATTGTAAAGAATATTATTTAAAATTGTTTTATGTTCTAAGATACTGAGAATTATAATTTATTTGCTAATTTTCGTTTTGTTACAAAACCTGCAGAAATGCATAAGTGAAAAACAGTCTGTTTAAAGGCAGGCTGTGTTGAGCAGCAACCTGTTATAAATTCAGGTTTGAAGTCTCTGTTAGGACCAGCAGACCGAATGGCCTCTGAATGGTTTGAAATACAGATTCCCATAAACCACATACCAAGAAAACTCCTCTGGATTAACGCCCCACTCCTTTTTTGCAATTTACTGTGTGCCTTTCGGGTGAGCTCTTAAAAATCCAGCTCTACGAGACCCTTCACGAGCAGAGGGGCTTGCTGGGGAATCCTTGACCAAGTCTTGAGACCTCTCTGAACTTTAAGAGCCTCATTGATCTCCTTTACATGCACCACTATAATGGGCAACTGCGCTGTCATAACGGAGATCAACCACAAGTAACACAGCGAGCCGCTGTTAACGGGGTACTAACAAGAGGAGGAATATAAAACTCCAAGGAGCGGGGCTTTAGCTGCTGGCCGGGTCCTGAGCAGGCTTTGAGCGCTGCCCAGACAGAGGTGCCTAACATCAACCTGACCACCGATCCAGACAGGGCACCGATCCCCGTTTGCTGCCCGCTGAGCGGATTTCAGGCCCGGGGCTGGCTCGGAGCCCAGGTCACAGGGATAATCCAGCGTGCGGCTGCCCACTGGCTTAGCGCTGCTTAACGCCCGAGGGGATCCCAATCCTCGCTCCCTCCTACCCCGGCCCGGGAGGCGCCAGCCAGCTCTTACCCTGGCCGCAGGCGCCCCGCTGGAGGGCGATGACCGGCGGCTGCTGCAGGCGCTCGGAGCGCCGGCTGGCCGCCCGCAGCTGGCACAGGTTGCCGTAGGTCCTGGCGTCGCTGCCGCACACGGGCTCGCTGCTGGTGCAGACGCAGAGCCCGGCTTTGGCTCGCTTCCTCACTGTGGCCGACGCCGCCACTCCCGCGCCGGGCGGGAGCCGGCACTGGAGCCCCTCGCCGCAGGGCGGCTCCTCGGCGGGCCCGCCGCAGGGCTCGCCCTCCTCGCCAGCGCACACCCGGCAGCAGCCGCAGGCGTCCAGCGCCTCCCCGCCCGCGCAGTCGGCGGGCACGGCGGCGCAGCGCGCCCGCTCGCAGCGCTCGGGGCAGCCGGCAGCCCGCTCGTCGTAGCGCCAGGCGGGCTCAGCCGCGCCGCCGGGGAGCAGCCGCAGCAGGCAGCAGCCGCCTGCCCAGCTCAGCCACAGCGGCCATAGCAGCATCGTGGCCGGGGGACAGCGAGAGCCGCCCGCAGCAGAGGCTGAGGCCGCCCCCAAGAGGCTCCGCGGCGTGCGGAGACCAGCAGCGCCGGGCTGCCAAGCCCCAGAAACCCGAGCCCCGCTCTGCGGCTGCAGCAGGGAGAGCTGGGCCGCGGGGAGCGGTGCACAGGAGCCCCCCTCGAGGCGAGCGCTGCGCGCAGGAGACCGGACAGAGCTCAGCCCCCAGCCGGCGCTGCACCGGGCAGGACTTAGCGGCTGGGCTAGGGAAGCGGCCAGGAGCGCGAGCTGGGCTGGGCCGGGATGGGGCGCGCGGCGAGCGAGGGTCACTGGAGGGGAGGGGCCCGCCTGGGGCCGCCTTATAAAGAGTCTAGGCTGGAACGAAGCCGCGCGCGTGCAAAGCGGCCCATTGGTTTGCACGGCCGGGGCGGGGCGGGGGCGTGTGGAAGGACAGGCGGTTTCTGTAAGCCGGCGGTTGAGGGTGGATTAAAAGGGGCAGGCTGGGTGGAGGTGAGTGGGACACAGGGCAGAAGGTGGGGGTGGGACAACACGACCCGGTGGCGAGGGTACTTTCCAAATCGCAAGGCGGGAAAGGGAGGGTGGAGGGCAGAGCCCGGTTCATTTATGACCCAGACAGAGCGCAGGATGGTGCCAAGCATTAGAAAGGGTCAGAGACAAAAAGGAATAGGAATGAATCCATTTCCACTCTAGTGAAAAGGTTAACAAGAGAGTGCCAGAAGGTTGCTGAGCAAGACCTTGGGGTTGAAGGTGATAAGCAATAGCCAGCAACATTTCTTAACACAATTATTTAGATTAGCTAAGAATGATCTCACATGTTTTTTTACTTGGGAGCCATTCTACCAGCCGGAGACTATGGGGAAGGCCAGCTTGTACAAAGTACAGGAAGGCCTTGGGCGGGTAGGTAAAGCTCTGTACCTCTTTTACACAAATTGCCAGCATACACAGCAGGGAAGATAGTTAATAATTGTACATTTATTTAGCACCTTATTACAACCAAGGATACCAAACCACTGAACAAACCATGAGGAAGACTTCACTGATGTGCAACAAATTTGAAAGGCAGAGATACAGTGAAAGGAAATCTGGAGCAAGCACTCTGCGGCAAATCCCCATTCTTATGAAATAAAGAGTTATGCTGCCCTGAACACCATTTATTGGTTTGAAGGATGTTTTGGCTGCCAGAATTTGAACTTGTGGTTAGTATGTGTAAATATTAGTGACCTAACCTAAGACCAAGAATCAGAGGGGTATCCAGGTTAGTATCCACAAACACAATAGAGGAGTTCCATGGCACCTTGGAGACTAACATTTATTTGGGAATAAGATTTCATGGGTAAAAAAATCCACTTCAGATGCATGGAGCAGACACAGGCATTTGCTCCAATCTCTCAGACTGCTGAGCTACAATTCATCTGCAGACTTAACACCACCAATTTGGGCTTCAATAAGGACTGGGAGTGGTTGGCTCACTACAAAAGCAATTTTCCCTCTCTTGGTATTGACATCTCTTCATCAATTATTGGGAGTGGACATCATCGACCCTGATTAAATTGGCCTTCAATATTGGTTCTCCAGTTCTAAGGTAACTCCCTTCTCTTCATGTGCCAGTATATATATTATGCCTGTATCTGTCATTTTCACTCCATGCATCTGAAAAAGTGGCTTTTTTACCCACAAAAGTTTACACTCAAATAAATCTGTTAGTCTTTAAGATGCCACTGGACTCCTCGCTGCTTTTAATCCAAAACCATGAAGTCTCTAAAAAGGCTCAATCCAACTTCAAACAGGAGTTGGATCAGGCCCACAGCTGACTAAATGGTTAACAGAAGAGCTATATAATAGAGAATTCATTGTTCCAGATATAAACCCAGGATAACAAGAACAATCCCTTAAAGTTGCTGTTTCCAAAATAATTTTATTTCAGGATTTGAAATAGCAGAAAATGTTCACATGTACTTAAGAAGTAATTGTTAAGCTGTAAATTAACAAACACATAAATCATAACATTTTGGCTTAGAGCATTAAAGATGTTAATGTTTTAAAATTGATGGGGAGTAATGCATTTTGATAGGCTATTACTATGATAAAATGCTTCCCAATCATGCTTTAGCTATCTGTTTTAAATTGTTATCCAGTACTTACACTGCCTAATTTTGAGGTCTAGTTCCTATAGGTGCACATACAGACTTTTAGCATAAAGTCAAATCCTCATGGAGTGCTGGGAACTAGAAATATGGATTAATATAAACTGTTGGAAGCTCAGGTGTTTGGAAGGAGAAGCAACTGATCATTTTTCTAAGCAGTGAAAGCATACCATCACGTGATCAAAATTGTTTGACCAAAGTCCTGTGAACAAAAAGGCCACTGGAACAATAATAATTCAGTTCATCATATGCTAGCAGGACTAAAATTGGTGTCCTTACCTCAGTTAATGACAGATGTTCTAATCCGAATGCACACTGTTTACACTCTCCTACTTTTAATATTTTAGCATTTGTAAAATTTATTGTTGAAATTTAGAAATGTATGCTTAAAATTTGCATAAAAATCTGAAACAGCTGTTGCCTACGGCAAAATAAAATTTATTCACAATTTGTCTTGAGCCATCAGATTCAAGCACTACTAGAGACTAGCTAAGAAAAAGCCATACATAAATGCTTGCCAACATTCTGTTTTTAAATTAATAGTGTGAAGAGAGGAGAGTGTGCACCTGTTGAACATGTTTGTTTATAATTTATCAAATTACCAAATACACAAGAGAGCAGTAGTAAACTAAGGGTATATCTACACTTTGAACTGAGGAGTGTAAATTCCTAGCTCCAGGAGACATACCCACTCTAGCTATTATTAAGCTAGCTCACTAAAAATAGAGCACAGATGCAGTGGCACAAAGGCCTACTCATGCCAAGTACATACCCAGCCAGGACACTAAGCACATGCTTAAGGTGCTTAGTCTGTCTCCCGACCTTGGTTACATGCTGTGTTTAGCACACATATAAGACGACGACCCAAAAATCGGGACTGTCCCTATAAAATCGGGACATCTGGTCACCCTAGGTCCGTGAAAGATACCGTCCCTCAAGAGAATGAAAGCTTTGACATTTCCTTCAATGGTAGCAGGATCTGTCCCCAAGCATGCAGTGTGTTAGCTCAGAGTGAAAGGCGAGACCTGAAAATAGAACCCTGTTTTTGTCTTTTCTATAGAAATGGTGAAGACATAATGGTTTGGACCACCAGAAATACCCATAATCTGGCGTATACAGTGTAGTTGTAGCCATGTTAGTCCCAGGTCTTTAGAGAGACAAGGTGGGTGAGGTAATTTTTTTTACTGGACCAACTTCTGCTGATGAAGGAAAGAGAGTAACATGTTTTTGAGCAACACACTGCTTCAGGTCTGGGAAAGGTACTTAGATGAAGCCCCATTGCAGCTAAATGCAAGGCTTATCATCAGAAGCAACCTCTCCACAAACCAGGATAATCAGTTTAAAAGGGCATCAGACTCTGCCAGAACAACAGATCCAAAACCTGCAGACATAGATATCGCCATTTCTACAGTGATCAATACACCTTTCAAGATCCATGGATCCTACGTATTCCTATCTTAATACGTGCTGTACCTCCTCCAGTGCGCTAAAATGCCACAGCAACAACTATGTGAGTGAAACCAGACAATCACTATGCTCTGAAATGAACTCTCACAGGAAAACGACAAAAGACAAAGATACTCGAAACACTTGCCACAAAGTGATCCCTGTGTCTGACCCATAGGCATGCACAGCACATTTCATTAGGGTGTGCACCTAGAGAGCCGCACCCCACCCCCATCCACTCCCTACTTCCTGGCCTGACTGCCCCCCTCAAAACCCTCAAATCCCCTGCTCCTTGTCCTGACTGCCCCCTCCTGAGACCCCTCCACCCTAACTGCCCCCCTAGGACCTTACCCACTACCTGTCCCCTGACTGTCCCAACTCTTAACTACACCCCTGCCCCCAGACAGCCCTCCATGACTCCGACCCCTATCCAATCGCTCCCCACTCGACAGGACTCCCAACCCATCCAACGCCCCAGCTCCCTGCCTGCCCTGTCAGCCCCCAACACACAAACTCCCGACCCGTCCAACCCCCCCTGCGCCCTGTCCCTTGACTGCGCCAACCCCTCTCCACACCCCTGCACCCTGACATCCCCCTGAAGGCCTGACTCATCCAAACCCCCCACTCCTTGTCCCCTCCAAAGACCCCCCCATCCTAACTCTCCCAGGACCCTCCTTGCTCCTGTCCCCTGACTACACTGACCCCATCCACACACACACACACCCCCCGTTCCCTGACAGACCTCGGGACACACACACCCCATCCAACACCCCACTGTTCCCTGACTGTCCCCTCCAGAGACCCCTCCACCCCTAACCACCCCCGGGGATCCCACCCTCCTATCCAGCCCACACTGCTCCCTGTCCCCTGACTGCCCCCACCCCTTATTCAACCCCCTGGCCCTGGACCCCTTACCATGAGACTCCTAACAGCATGTTTTGCTCCGCATGGAACCAGATACACCGCTCCACAGGAGCGGGCGGCCCCACCTCTCAGAATGCTGCACGCATGGCAGTGTGACTCCAGGGAAGTTTGCAACCCCACTCTCCAGAACGCTACATGCGTGGCAGCATGACTCTAAGTGAGCAGGGAGCATGTCTGCCTCCCCGCAGAGCTGAACACTGCCCCATGGGAGCGCACAGCCCCAACCCCCAGAGCACTGCGCACGTGGCAGTATGGCTCCAGGGAAGGGGCCGGCGGCTTGCTGCACTCAGCCGGGTGCTCCAGCCTGGGAGTGCGGGGTCCGCAGCTTGCCACGCCGGGAGAACGGGGCCATTTGCCCATCCCTGCATTAGGGTGTGCCTGGGCACACCCCGTGCGCACACCTGTGGTCTCACCTATTACTCATCCTCAAGGGAAACTTGTGCAACACTTTCAAAAGATGAGTCTGGGAGCTTAAATTCACTACTCCGGCTAGACACTAAGAATCATGGTTTTAATAAAGTCTCTGGATTTCTGGCTTATTACAACTATCTGTAACCCAGTCAGCACCAGGACTGCAGAGGTGTTAAGGGGCTACTCTGCCTTGAATGGTCCCTTTGAATGTGTGTTAACTACTTGTGCCAGTGGTTCTCCAATTTCACTGCACCATGACGACCCCCTTCTGACAACAAAATTTACTACACAACCCCAGGAGGGACCAAAGCCTGAGCCCGTCCCACCATCCCAGGAAGAGGGCCAAAGCTGAAGGCCTTGGGCTTCAGCCCTGAGTGGGGGGGCCTGTAACACTGCTCTACAGCCAAAATGCTTCTGAAATAAATGTAGTCAAACTTTACTAATTCTGGGTCACTGAGAACAAAAATGATGCTTAAAATTGTTGATTGGCTCTAGTTTTCAAGATATGCTATTGGGTCAGTATATACGACCCTTGACATGGGAATGGCGGAGGAGAAGTGAGTTATAAAGGGAAGGGATCTCAATTTAAACCAGAAATGACTAAAATACATCTTTGACTGGATTTATGAATAAATCTATGACTGGGTTTGGACAGTACTTGCTTTTTAGGCAAAACAATGAATGATGCAATCTAAAGCTGGTATTGCGTCATACATGATATGAATTGCATCATGTTATTCCTAGTTATGATGCAACCATAACAAAGCTTACATCACTTTGCTGAACAAATTGCCCTATATCAGCTCTAGAAATCATACAGTGTCGTGCTCTCTTATTTGTCAGTGTTTGATTTTGCAAAGGGACACATTTCTGTTTAGCCAAAGTGAGCAGAGATGCCTCGTACTTGTGTGAACAGTGCAGATAACTTCTGCTATGTTTGTGGTGAAGTGACTTTTGCATCACAAAAGCGCACTATAACCACTATGGTTAAGAAAGCCTATCACCTTTATTTTGGCTGCAAAATTGGAGATCAGGACAAGAGGTGGGCCCCACACATATGCTGCAACACTTGTGCAACAAATCTTCGCCAGTGGTTGAACAGGAAAAGGAAATCTATGCCATTTTGCAGTGCCAATGATTTGGAGAGAGGCAACAGATCATACCAGCAATTGTTACTTCTGCATGGTGCCTCCAGTTGGGAAAGGTGCATCAAAGAAGAAAAAGTGGACTGTGCATTATCCAAACATTCCATCAACTATACGCCCAATACCCCACGGAGAAGGACTGCCGGTTCCTGATGCACCAGAATCACTCTTACTTGAGTCAGATGAGGAAGAGGAAGAGGATGAAACTTCTGATCCTGAACCATCAATGTCACAGGATCCACATTTTCTCCCATCCTCCTCCTCTGAACCACATCTCATAACACAAGCTGAACTGAATGACCTTGTCAGGGATTTGGAACTACCCAAGAGTAAGGCAGAGCTGTTGGGCTCTAGACTACAGCAGTGGAATCTCCTGGCAGGTGATGTTAGGGTTTCCATGTTCCGTGACCGTCAAAAGGATTTGTCCCATTCTTCTTCATGGAAGGTGATCTTGTAGCCTGCAACAACATCGATGGTGTGATGGCAGCCCTCAACATCATTCACGATCCAGATGAGTGGAGACTCTTCACTGATTCATCGAAGACGAGTCTTAAAGCTGTTTTGCTGCATAATGGCAATGTTTTGCCATCAATTCCAGTTGGTCATGCAGTCCATATGAAGGAAACCTATGACAACATGAAACAACTTTTGAGGTGCATAAACTATGACCAACATCAGTGGCAGCTTTGTGGCGATTTGAAGGTTGTTGCTCTCTTGCTTGGTCTGCAGACTGGATACACAAAGTACTGCTGTTTTCTCTGCGAATGGGATAGTCGAGCAAAAGATTCCCACTACATCAAGAAAGATTGGCCACTCTGACAGTCATTGGAGCCTGGGAGAAAAAGTGTTCAGCATCCACCACTTGTTGAAGCAAGGAAGATTTTGTTACCATCCTTACACATCAAGCTGGGTCTGATGAAGAACTTTGTCAAGGCCATTGACAAAACACAAGCAGCTTTCAAGTAACCTTGGAAATTTTCCACGGAGGTAAGTGAAGCTAAGATAAAGGAAGGTGTCTTTGTTGGTCCTCAGATTCGTGAACTTCTTCAAGATGATACATTTGACCATGCACTGCGTGGCAAGGAAAAGACGGCATGGAAAGCCTTCCAGTCAGTTGCAATACATTTTCTCGGAAACAAGGCAGACAACTACAGGTTGTTGGTGGAAAACCTCCTCAAGGCATACAAAAGCCTTGGTTGCAACATGTCCCTAAAGATACATTTTTTGCACTCTCACCTAGATTTTTTTCCACCGAACTGCGGAGCTGTGAGCGATGAGCACAACGAGCGATTTCACCAGGACATTGCAACAATGGAGAAACGCTATCAGGGCAAGTGGAGCCCATCAATGCTTGCAGACTATTGCTGGACAGTGACAAGAGATGCTCCATTTAATGAATACAAGAGACAAGCCAAGAAGCGCCGAGTAGACACTGAATAGGACTAAACTATGTACATAATAGTTAATTATAAATTGTAAACCTAGGTCTTTTCATGTGTTTATGGTTGCTTTACATGATAATATTCCACCTGTCCTGTTTATGTAACACTTTAAAAATCAGCAAAAGGGTTATATAAATAAAATGTATTATGAAACAAAAGGCAAAAAACTATCTACACAATATACATAGACATAAAATGTAAAAACTTAAATATCTTAGAAACAGTAGCCAGTTGTTTTAATTGTCATATTTGAATTCAGCACATCAAAATACATAATAAATATCACATTTTATCTCTGAAGCAGACGACTTCTAAAAAATTGTAGACCAGTGTAATCTGAGCCCCACTGTGCAGGGCTGAAGCCCTTGAGTTTTGATGCTGGGCAGTGAGACTCGGGCTTCAGCTTCGGCCCTGGGCTACCATGAGCATATCAAACCTGTTTTCCATTCTCTATACTGGTCTCCCATAGATAAATACCAAAACAATTGAAGATGATAGTCTATCTTCAAGGGGCTCAATTGGCAAGGCGTAGGAGATATAAAAGCTCAGCTAAAGCTCTAGGATAAAGATCATGGTCAACAACTTCTCTCTGGCATAAAGGAACATTCCATGTAAGGGTAAAGCTAGTATGTGCAGAAAGAGAGCTATTTAGGGGGCTGGAATGAGCTCCCACAGGAACTACGGACCATCACTAAGGCTAAGATTTTGTCATGGATATTTTTAGTAAAAGTGGACAGGTCACCGGGCAAAAAAAGAAAAATTCACAATCCTTGATCTGTCCCAGACTTTTACTAAAAATACCTGGGAAAAAATGGGGATCTGAAAGGATGCAGCTGCACAGGGACTAGGAGTTGCCAGCAGCAGCTGAGGACTGTGGGGGTCAGGAGATGTGGGGTGCCCTGGCTCCTCTGTCAGCTGAGAGCTTAGGGAACCTCCACCACCTGCAGCTCCAGGGGTCAATGGCGGCCAGGAGCTCGGAGGTTCTCTCACCATCCTGGCTGCTGGGAACTCAGGGGTTCCCCTACTGCCCCCAGCTGCCGCCCATGAGCTTGGAGTTTCCTTGCTTGCCAGGAGCTCAGAGGTTCACCCGCTGCCCCTGGCAGCAGGGAGCTCAGTGATTCCCCAGCTGCCACTGCTGTCCAGGAATTCCCCTGCCATTCCCAGCTGCTGCCTGCAAGCTCCAGGAAGATTTTTGTGGTTTCCACGCAGAATGCATTTATAGGTTCCATAAGAGAAATTTGGTAATGAAGAATCAAACGGGTAAAGAAAGAAAATTTAATTCTGTTCAGTTTGTTATGCAGAAGGGCATAACATTTCCCCTTAAAGGGTCGAGGGGGGAGTCTCAGTTTAATTTTCTGCTTTTTTCTGACCTTAGATTTAAGTGCTAAGCAGAAGTTGCACTTTTGAAGGATGTGTGCTTCCCTAAGGCAATGGGGTTGCTCACCAGGACAGGCTCTCAGCACAGGAGGCAGGATTTGAGCCCCACTGAACTGGGCATACCTTCCTGGTGAGGTAAACCTCCATGGACAGAGAATAAAATAAAGGGGACAAAACAGCCCTCAGATAAACCAGCTACTAGCAAACACTAACTAAACTAAGATAAGAAACATCAAAGAGGCAAGCTCAAAGCAGACATTGCTGAAGCTCCATCTCAGGGAGGTAAAGAAAAACTCAAGGCGATTCACCTGCACAGCCCTTTATAGCCTCCATGCACGGTACAAGGTTATGTAGAGTGCATGCATAAGCTGAATGGGCACTGCTACTGAAAACCTCATTTCCTCGATCACTCAGAGCAGGGGTGGGCAAACTTTTTGGCCTGAGGGGCACATCAGGGTTCCAAAATTGTACGGAGGACCCAGTAGGGAAGGCTATGCCTCCCCAAACAGCCTGGCCCAGCCCCCCATCTGACCCCCACCCACTTCCTGCCCCCCCGAATGCCCTCCTCAGAACCCCCAACCCACCCAATCCCCCCTGCTCCTTGTCCCCGACTGCTACTGAAATAGTCCTAAATGTTGATTGAGAGTTTCAGTCCCTCCTCTTTGCCCCAGAGTTGCTGCCATCATTGTGCACAACAGATCACACATCAAATCCTGTTAGATAAAAGCAACAAAAATACCACTCACATGTAAGATGGAGGAAATAAACCACTCACAGTCCTGGTTTACACTATGAGGTTAGGTCGAATTTAGCTGCGTTAGGTCAATTTTAAACTCAATGCATCCACACAACCATCCCTGTTTTGTCAACTTAAAGGGCTCTTAATATCGACTTCTGTACTCCTTCCCAGTAAGGGGATTAGCATTAAAATCAACCTTGCTGGGTCTAATTTGGGGTGGGGTAGACACAATTCAATGGTATTGGCTTGTGGGAGCTATCCCAAAGTGCTCCATTGTGACTGCTCTGGACTGCACTTTCAACTCAGATGCACTAGCCAGGTAGACAGGAAAAGCTCCGGGAACTTTTGAATTTCATTGCCTTTTTGGTCAACGAAGCGAGCTCAGCAACACAGGTGACCATGCAGTCCTAGAATTGCAAATGAGCTCCAGCATGGACCGAACGGGAGACACTAGATTTGATTGCAATATGGGGAAAAGAATCCGTTCAAAAAGAAGAAATTGTACAAGTAACAAGCAGGCAAGTTGCTTTCAGAACTGGTAGGCACACTGCAGTATGTTGTGAATTAATAAATATGAATTATTTTCCAAATAATTTTATTCAGTAACAAAACCAGTGCAAAAAATTAGTGCAATTTAAAATCAAATACATGAAAAAACTCAAGTTAATGGAACAGAACTCAACAAAGAGAAAGAATCAGAGAGGTAGCCGTGTTAGTTTGGAATTGCAGAAGTGACAAAGAGTCCTGTGGCACCTTAAAGACTAACTAAAGTATTAGAGCATAAGCTTTTGTGGGCTAATACCCACTTCGTCGGATGCATCGAAACGTCTCCCGTTGGGTCCATGCTGGAGCTCATTTCATTTTCGTCAGATGCATCCGACGAAGTGGGTATTAGCCCACGAAAGCTTATGCTCTAATACTTCAGTTAGTCTTTAAGGTGCCACAGGACTCTGTCACTTCAACAAAGAGAAAGGACATTCATATCAATTTTACCTTCAAATACAGCAACTGTGGCTTTCAAAGGCCAATGTATGTGAAGCTGGGGTTATCCTTAATGTACCCTATGGCTGGAGTGGCAGAGGTCAGGTGTGACCCCTAATGCCACATGGATTGTTGGGGAGGGAGGATTTAATGGAGTTTTCTGCAGACTGCAAAAGGAGGCAAGCCAGTGATTGTTAAACCTGGAGGTCCACAGGAGTCTGCAGCAATTGTGTTTGCTGCCAAAGAAGCCCCATTATGTCCTGCTGCATCTCTCATTCCCCTTTTCTTACTGGGGCTTTCTTCAGTCTGTCAGCAATGTTCACCCTCCAGGCTCTTTGCTTACGGTCTGACACAGCACTGGCTTGCAGGATCTCACTGAGCATGTTATCTCAAGTTCTCTTTCTCCTCCTTGTTCATATGGTTCATGGCTGTGGAGGGAGAACTCCTCAAGGCTGCAAGAGCAGCAGTTGCAGATGAAACACAGAGGTGCCATTGTCAATATAGTCACAATGGAAAGCAAAAGTTAAGATTAGAACTCCCTTCCCTTGCTTCACTGAAGTTTTAACCAAGACATGCTTATTAATACTTCTGCTTGTGCACAGTACCACTCTCAGCACCAGCCATGGTGAGTATGGGCTGCCAAAGGTGAGGGAATTGCTCAGTTGAACCAAACTTGAGCATCAGGCAATGGCACTGAATACCAGCACCATTTTTCACAGGTGGTGATTTTAGCTGATATCACTCCAAAGGGTAACAAAGGGAGAGAGTTAGCTGTTGCTGGTGCACTGAAGTCTCCCCGCACCCCTGCCCAACGTGCTTCTAACTTGTGTAATGCAATGGTGCCCGCCAAAGTTATCACCAACGGGAATGGGAAAGTGTCCTACCACAGAGAAGGAAACAGTTCCCAACCCTAAAAATCTTTGGGAGAGGATTTAGGAGAACCTCCATGGAGATTTCCTTGCGATCTTGCAGGAGGGGGAGACATACTTGTGTACATAATGCTCCACATGGCCCCCCTTGCCTAACTCTGCAGAGGAATAAAAAGCCAATAACACTGCCTCTTTGTTGTACTATTACCTCTTCTAATAAGAGTAAATTAATGAAAAAAGTAATTGGCTATATCCTGCTAAGTCGGGGGTGTCATTACTATAATTGAAAATACATTTACACGCTTATCCAAGGATCCTTTCCCTGCATTGGGCTTCTCCATGCTCGATGACTGAGACTGACTGGACAGCAGTGGAGTTTGGAAACAGTCCTGGTTCATAGCATCACTGAACTCTCTGGTCACATGTCCTCCGATCCACTTCATCTTCCTCACTGTTCAAGCCAGAGGCCTGTGACTCAGACTCCTGTATGTATCCACAGTGGTCTGCAGAGTGATGGTGGGATCCCCAACAAGTATGACATGCAGCTCTTTGTAAAAGTTGCAGGTCTGCAGCTCAGCTCAGGATTGACTATTGGTATCCCTAGTCTTCTGATACACCTGCTGCAGTTTCTTCACTTTCACGTGACACTGTTGCTGGTCTCTGTCCTGCCCCTGCTCCATTCCCCATGCAATCTGTTCATACATGTCAACATTTCTACAGCTGGTCTGTAGCTGTGCTTGCACAACCTCTTCTTCCCACAGGCCCAGGAAATCCAATATTGTATCTACTCCAAACTAGAGCACACCTGGAGTGTGCAGTTTGCACACAACGGAGAGCTGCTAGTTGTGCTTACCAAGCTGAACAATCAGGAAAATTCACTTCAAAAATGTCTGGGGCTTTAAAGGGGGGTGTGGCCTTCCAGTCTCTGTGGCCCCTGGGCAGTAGAATTCACAGTTGCGACCAGAGCGGTCAATGTCGGTCATTGTGGGACAGCTGCTTGAGGACTGATTGGGTTGACATAAGTAACAGTATCTATCCAGGCACTGTATCATCCTGAATACACTATGGCTCAACACTGCTCAGGGAGGTGGTGTTACTGCACTTCAACAACAGAACATTTACATCAGTAGGAAGCAAATTTAAGCATAGAAACATGCACAACTAGGTTAACACAAGGCGGCTTATGTAGACCTAACTTTATAGTGTAGACCAGGCCTCAGTCTACTCCCTACAAACTGATGGGTTGAGAGAGTGATTTAACTGTATCTTGAAGTCAGTGTTCCAGCAATTCATTAAGATAGATGCCAAAGATCTGGGGCCAGTATACCCTATTATGTGAAACCATTAGAGTGCTCAATCAATTAAACATGGAAGAATGAAACAGAAGATGCAATGTACCAAAGGAGAAGAAATCATTTTACTCGTATACTAAGATGTGTCCTTTTCTGGCAAATGGTACAATAAAAAAAAAAAACTGTTGTCATTTTTTAAGTTATCCAAACTGATTTATTGACAATTTAAATGTGACATATTTACAGGAAATAGCACTGGTTCTAAAATAATTTAACAATTTTCATAGATTTATAAAAGTACTGATAAATAGGAGACCCTGACAGTTACCAACCACAAATATATTTTCCTATGCTATGGAACTACAACAGTAGTTCTAATTTTAACAAGTCTCATAATGGAGCTGCTTTACCTCCACCTAATACATACAACTGCCAATACCAAAATATAGTAAAATGAACATGCAGTGCCAAAGCTGTACCAGAGCAAGAGATTTTAAATGTGAGAACTATAGTAAAAATATTTTGATCCAAAGCGTCTCCCACACAGTGTGTACTTGTGAAAAATAAGCTTTCAAAGAACTGTTATCTTATTTTGATACAAGTTAAAAACTACACTACTTGTTTAGACTGCCACAATAATTTCCAACCCTGCATTAGCTTTCATGGGATGTTGAAGAGTAAAATGAAAAAGCGTAATTTACAAATACTATTGCCTAAAAACAGTGGTTAGCTTATGGATTAAAAAGTTGAAAATTCTGATGTAATGGTCTTGAAACTAGCTAATATTTTATACTTGCATTACACCATTCTATCCTTGGATCAACAAGTTACTGTGGAAAAAACATCCATATCTCTCAGGTCAGAAGTCAGTTTGGAAGCTAGAGAGAAGATGGAATTTTCTGATACGTAATTGTTAAGTTCCAGAAGACAAACAGTATTGCAACACTGGGAAATGTCAATCACAATAAGCAGCAGCATATGAAATTTGTGGGGTTGGCTGGGGGTTTTTTTGGTTATAGCAAACACTTTTAAAACCTAACTATGAAACCAGTACATGCTCAAGCTAATCAAATATTTGAAATGTAAAAGTTATTAGATCTTTTGTTTGCATCACTGAAGCCCATAACAATGCACACATGTAACAAATATTCAGTTTTATAAAAATCACATATTGCACAGCTAGTAGATACAATACCAGCATACTGGTATCCCTAGTATAAGATTCTCTATTTTAAATAATTGTTCTGAACTATGTTACTCAAAATAATTTCACCCCAAGGTTCAAAACCATGTAAATAAGGTCCGTGTACACATCAAATCTCAAAATGTTTAACAAGATGAGAAAAAACAGGCACTTTAATAGATTATTAGTGCACCAAAATTACAGGCCACAATTGCATGACTATAAACAGTTCAGTACCAGTTCTGACATCAAACTAAATAAATGAGGTCTTTCACTGATCCAAATATAGAAACAAGAACTGTTCACAAAGCACTGATAAGAAAAAAATCTCTCAAAAAAGTAATCCTAAACAATATGTTTAGACATTTAATACAAAGTAATTGCAGCAAAGCTTAATGTAATGCAATATAAAACTGGTTTACATCAAAGGTGTAAGATGTAGTAGTCTGATTTCCCTCCCCCCATCTAAAACACCATTATAGGTGGTCCATTAAAATCAAATGTGCAAAAAAATTACAATTCACCTTTAGGAAAGCATCAAAAATAGGCTTAATGTTCAAAATAGCATTATTATTCTAATGTGAATTTTACAGCACCACATACTTAGAATTCTAAAGGAGCTTAGAATTCTTAGTCTGGTAATATTTAACATTATTGATCTGATATGAACAAAAGACTTTTTGTGCATATCCCAGTATCTGAAAAAGTCGTAACATTTTCAAAAGAGGAGAGAAATAATTCTCATAGCTGAATAAAGTCTTAATCTGGTTTATAATGAAATTAAATCACATTTGTAGGCATTACATTTCTATACTACAGCATTAAAATATTGAATGTAATTTTAGGTTTGCCAAATTGAGGATAAAGAGTTGCTGGTACCTTATTTACTGGCAGCAGTACATATCTGAATCATGTAGTTTGGCCCCTTCCTATTAGAAAGTGATTTATTATCAAGCTGTGAGAAAAAGCAGGTGGTCCATTTCTGACCCTAATTTGAAGGCAGTATATAATTATTTAAATACATATAATTATATATGCGTGTACCTATGTGTATATACACATACATAAAATCAGTGTTCCATTCTCTTTGTTCTTTCTTACTAAAATCATCTTTGGCTACAAGTCTGACCAAGAATATTGGAGGACCAATCAGATGGATCCTTCTCCAAACACTTCCATTATTACACATCACTGACTGGAAGGCTTGCATCATCCAGATCCACTGGGCCAGAATCCTGTTCCTGAGTGCCATTTTTACTTTGAGGTTCCAATAGGCCCTGTACAGTCACTTTGGAAGCTGGTTCTCTTGGAGGGACAGCCTGGACCTTGAAGTTCCCTGGCTTGGCCTTGGTAAAAGATTCGTGAAATCCTCGCTTCTCCAAGGCAAGGCGTTTGGCATTAAGGTTTGAGACCAGAGCGTTGTTGTGAGAGGCTGTGGAATGTGAGGTGGCTGTGGTGTTGGCAAAACAGAAAGCATAGCTGGATTCTGAAGAAGAGCTGGAATGCTCCTGTAAAAGGATAAGTGTGTGTCAGATGGAGTCAGTCATTAATGGCATGTTAGTAACTCAGTTCCAGACTTTATTCTGTAAACCAAGAAAACAGAAAACACAAAGCAAAGCATCAGCCATGGCAGCAGGAAGAGAGTGCTTTCCCAAGGCAATGATTTTTAAATGTGAGCTTACAGCTGTATGTGATAGCAAACATCCATTTCTGCTGAAGAAACTAAGTTAGGTTCCCAAAGTCAAGCTTGGCAGCTCTTTACATTTTGATACAAGAATCTAGCAAGCCCAAACTGATTTTTTTATTAATATGTTTAATGGCAATTAAATTGTGTTTGTTTTCAATACATGTTAAAGCTCACATCTTCAATGTCAGATGGAAAAACTAATTGCAAGAGAAAAGTGTTTTCTATATTTGCTATACAAATATATACATATTCACAACCTAAAATCTGAAGCACTGTGGAACTCTCACTGCTCCCTCCCCTTAAGATACTCTACTGAATCAAGTTAAAGCAGATTACACTTCTGTTCACTGAGAACTGTTGATTTGTTTCCTATTCTGTTCTATTTTATTCTACTAAGCCACAGAGCAGAATATGATAAATCAACTACTGTAAGTTAAAGAATCCTTTTCTGGAATCCTAACTGTTGAAATCTTAGAAAATATTCTTAAAATAATGCTTTTGAATATAGATAGTCTGTTTTTAAACTGCAAGAGCAATATTGAAAATTTATTTTTCAAAAACAACTCAAGCTACTAATTGTCATTTTCAAGTAAGTGTTTATTATGGATACCTGCCATTCTATTGAACGACAATTCTGGAAGAGTCAAATTCAGGAAATAAATCTACCACTATTTAAATATCTTCTTGCCAAAAAGGGGCAAACTATCTATTACATTATGATTCAGATAGAGTAGCACATACTTATGCCACTTTTGACTTTAACATATTTACTCTGCTAAATCACCATAAGAGATCTGTCAAAGATAGAGATGGTCCTTGTGAAGGATCTGAAAACATTTTCATATCAATTGTCAGTTTAATAGCATAGAATTGGGTAGATTTATAGATATAATTAAGTTTGCAGTGTTGGTCTGGCCAAATCAACAATATTACCATTAAATATGTAATATCTATCATTTGGGAGATACTATGCATTTGTACAATCATAATAGGATGTGTTACTAATTTAATTTGTTGGCTTTTCACATTGTTCTTAGGAGCAATTTCAGGAAAAGTATTTTACGTCATTTTGTCATGTTTTTAGGCTCAATAGCCTACTTGCCACACCACTTATTTTTAATAGAAAAAAATGTTTATAAAAAAGCAATTGTGCTATATGGTTCAGTGATTTATCTGGCATTCCTATCTATTTTCATCAGTAACTTCAGTTACACAAATGGGAAAGCTGAATCATTATGTCAAGGTTTCTAATAAACTATTTTTGTTCAGATTTTGCCACCTCCCCTGATTTAAAGTTTGAGACATCATGTTGCTTTACTTTTCAAAGCATTTTTTAAAATAATGTACAAGTTACAAATAACACCACCTTCTACATTACGGCTAATAGTTTCATGCATATGAGTTTTAAAAGCCATGCAAATCAGGCTGCAATATTATCCTTCCAATTACTGCAGTTATAAGATGTTTGTGTATGTGCACGCATTTGTATTAGTTGGGGATAGCTTTTATTTGTATTTTTTGCTGTTACAAGGTGTTAAAGTTATAAGGTAAAAAAATGGAAATATGAACTCTCATGCAAATTAATCAAAGTTTTAATACTTTTCTCTTTACACTGCATTTTATATATTTTAAGGTAGTACAATTTGTACTTTGAATGTGAGAAATGGCTTAGCATCATTGTTTTTGTCATTACTAATTGAAAAAAAAATATTTTAGAAAATAGGCAACACTTAACTGTGAACCTAATGAGTGGTGTGAAATAGTTTATGAGTTAGTTTTCAATAATGGTAACTGAAAAAAGCAGTGGGATTAAGAGTTAATTTTACATAGTGTATATTAGCATTTTAAATCCTAGCCCTCTGTTAAGAAGGCAAGTTTACATGAGAGCCCACATACGTGCTGCATTCACCAGTTCTTGATGTATACCTCTGTATACAAGGATTCGACAGCCTTCTGGCCTGCCGCATCTGGAACACAGTGCAAAGCTAAGATTAGAGTAACCTATACTTCAGGAAGGGAATAGAGGGAGGAAAAAGAGAGAAAGTGTTGCCAATAGTTACAGTTAGGTTGCTTAGTCAGCCCCACCACAAAGCATACACACACTAACACAATACCCAAATCCCTCTTTTCCTCTCCCCCAGAAAACATTTTTTAAACTGAATTTATTTTGTGATAGCAACTTTTACTTAAAACATGAAGCAGCTATAAAATTACTAGCTGCAAATACTACTGTTTAGATCAATTGATAGCAATCACACTGGCACACCATCAATGTAACTGTGCATTTAATAGCCAGATTTCAGAACTTAGATTTCCAATGTATTATGGGGGTAGATATACTCAGTTTATTATAACAGATCACATAGCAAAAGAGTGAAAACCATACCTTTCAGCATCTGAACTGTGAAGTATTCCATGATAAATTTGGACATACTTGACGATACTGTGACACTATTACAATCTTTAGCATTAAATACAGTAATTTGTAAATAAAAAAAATAAAAACAAAATTCTGAGCATTTGTAATGTAGGCCCTAATGCAAAGATATATACGAATGCTGTCATCCACATGCTTAACTGTTATGATTTAGGTCACAGTTGTACACACATAGTTCATTAATGCTGGATAGTGTTCACACTGTCTCCAACAGCAAAACTTCTAATTCACAAGAGTTATTTGCAATCCCCCTCTGGCCCAAAATGCAGTAAATATGTCACCATAACTTCTAAGGTGACATAGGGCCAATAGTTAATCCTGAGGACATGCTAATTGAGTACCCAATATTATCTTTAATCAATTTTTTATATAATTTGACTGCAAAATTTAGTAATTCGCAAAATAATTACCAGAATTAGCAAAGTTTCACTGTAGTTCTTCAGCTAGTAAAAGCTTAGTGATAAGAGCTCATACTGAACTTAGAAATCTTCATACTGAGCACTTGCATTGTCTTTACATTTAAGACAATGCAATGCATACAAAGCTACATACAGATAACACTAAATGAGCACTCAGTTAGAAATGCAAAATATTTAATACAAATTTAATATGCATGAAAGTTCATGCAAAGGAGATATGTTACTACAGGATTGGGGGAAAGGAAGATGAAAGAGGAACAAAACAGAATTTCTTGTACTAGACTGACACCTCCTAGAGACAGTATTATCTACATCTCAAACACATACAGAAGCTGCTGATCTTCCTGGTCCCCGCTGTGCCACTATGGCTCCAGAGATTGCTTTTATCCAGCTGTGCATGTCCTCTGGGCTGTCTGCCTACATCAAAAGAAAAATTTAAAATTTACATTAGATGGCTATTTAAGCTGGATGAAGATGCTGTTTGTTTATATGGGTAGTCTGGGAATACAATGACCAGCCTAGCTTTCCTTCAGATTGGTAAACAGGCTAGGATTTTCTAACTACCTATGACTTTAAAGAGTCCATGGTTTTCAGTGGGATTTATACTCCTAAATCCCTCAAGCACTCGTGAAAATCCACCCAATTTCTGTAATATTCTTCCAGTTAATACTGTGATAACATTTCAAGCAGAATTGGATTTACATGTTGGTTTAGTTTTTAAAGGTGACCATTGTAATTCTCACAGGATTTTCAGTGATGTATATAAATGGGACTTGTCCAATGCCACACCCTAATATTTCTCCTTCGCTGCTGCTGTTTCTTCCTATGAAACACAAACTAAAGTAGTCAGGTGAGGGATGTGGTGAAATATTGCACAAAGTAACAGCTATGATGTATTGCAGGTAACATGCTATTATTTTTTATATATTTTATATATAAACACACACACATATACACACACACACAGACTGAGTGAAAAGGTCAGCCAAATTTGCAAATAAGGAAAATTGTTCATTTACCTTCTCAAAACACTACACAACACATGACAACATACTGTACAAATAAGTTTGTATTACACACGCTTCAGATGATACAGAAAATAATTTGTGTTCTTACTTTAATTCTTCCAAAATCTGATGTTAATCAATCATCTAATTCCTTACAGCCACCTTATTGGTGCACACACACATGCACCAATTTATTATCTCTGTTTCTCAATCCATACATTACAGGATAGGAAACAACTGAAATTGTTAAGAACAAGTTCTATATTGTCTAGTTAACCACATTGAGACAAATCATTGCTTCTCAAACTCCACTGTCTCTTCTTATTGGAAAGGTAAATATACAGTATTTGTAATTGTTTCTTTGCTTTTGTTATACTTGTTTTTAGTCACCAATGAACCAATATGGATTGATGAAGTTATCAATTTCTGCTTTCACTCAGGGCATGTATTAATAGGTTAAAATTAAGGGTCTTTGGGCAAAGCGTAACTCAAACTGCCTATTTTCCATACTTTCATATGTATGGGGTTCTTTTAAATATAACTTAACTCAATTTCCTGGGTCTTAGCAGTTAAAATTTTTTTAAAGAAAATCTTGACAATATTGTCAATTCTCAAAGCTGTGTGTCCGAGATATAAATGCAATATTCCCATTCACCATTATTTGCTTTCATACGAATATTTCAAAATACATCTGAAGTAGCAGAGTTTGGTACACTTTCTTTGCAAGTATGTGGATTACTTTAGGCTGAAATGCTATATAAATAGCTGCTATAGTCTAAAAACAAATCTAAAAATCAGTGCTCAGTGATTCAACAAGGAGTCAAAATATGGCAGTAGTAGTGAATGAAGTAATATTACCAAAACAAGCACTGCACTAATTGCATTTTTGAGGTAGTTGGTTTAGGGCTTTCACTATTACCAGTGAAATATGTATTACAATTAGAATACTTACTTCATAGCAGTCCAATATTCACTGAATCGTTTTAAAATGTGATGCCAGAATTAATATTTGGCAATAAACAAAAGAAAACCTTGCTAAAGCATGCAGTTGGCTGACAAGAACATATTAAAACCTTCTAACCAAAAATCAATCATAAAATAGTATCTGGAAACTTGCACATTGCACCAAGACAAGATACCAAATTAGGAGTTATTCTTACAGCTACACTAATTCATTAGTATCTCTTGACAAACTGAAAGGCTGAATTCTACTGATGAATTCTATCTGAGTAAAATCCAATGAAACTGGTATATGGTAATATGTTCTCCATTACATTTAGCATGTCTTCACTGAAGAATTCTAAAAAGGTCCATGATCTGCAGAACTCACAGTAAGAAAAATGGTAAAAAGAAACAACTGCTCCATTATGTTCATTATCCTATTAAATAATTATTTAACCTTGAACTAAAAAACACAGATACACAATGTGCCAAACAACTTTCTTGTTTAGAAATGCATTAATGTGCATCCAACTTGTGCATTAGCAAATGACTAAGTTATTATAAAACAGCAGTTGAAAATTCCTCAGAAAAGAACGGTATCTTGCATATTTTTACTGTGTTTTTTTTAAAGTCGAACTTTTTATCGATTTCCAAGCAGCAATTTCATAAACAGTGTCCGACACAGATAGTTTTTCACAAAAGAACAGTAAATCATCACCATTTTCCTTTACGAACTTCAGCAGTAAATTTCTTTGATAAATTGTTTTCATATTTTGTATCACTCCTTGATCCGTAGGCTGGATCAAAGCTGTCACATTTGGAGGTAAATATTTTATAAATATATTTCCATCATCGTGCTTTAAAATGTCTTCATTTGGGTGACATGGGGCATTGTCTAAAACAGCTTTTTGTGGAAGATCTAGAGATTGTAAGTGTTGATGCACTACTGGTACGAATTTTGTTTTAAACCAGTCCATAAAAATTTCTCTGTCCATCCATGCTGATTTATTGCTGTAGTAATTGACAGGCAAGTTGGATACAACTTCAACTTTTGCAAAAGCTCGAGGGTTTTTTGCAGTCCCAATAACACATGGTTTCAAAAAATGAGAACCAACGGCATTACCACAACACAAAACTGTAAGGCATGGTTTTTGAAGTTTATGCCCTGCTGCACTTTTTTCATCTTCAGAAGATAAGTTTTTTGTGGTAAACACTTCCAGTGTAAACCAGTTTCATCCGCATTATAAATTTGTTCTGGCGAGAATCCTTCTTTAAATCGACAAAATGTTGAAATTTAAATTTAAATTCCTCAGCTGCCGGCCCATCACAGCTACGTTTTTCATCTTGGATAGCAATCTGACGAATCCCATGCCTTTGCTTAAACCTCGTCAACCACCCCACATGATGCATCAAAGTCCCCTTTTAATTTTACTTCATTGAAAAAATACTTTCCTTTCACCGCACAAACAGCTTCAGAAACTGGGATTCCTTCAGCCCTCTGTTGGTTAAACCACAAAACCATTGCATTGTCCAAAGCATCGTAGGTTGACGTCTTCATAGTTTTCCAGCTAGACATGCCACTTACACTATCAGAAACTCCGGCAAACGCAATTAACTTATTTTTGTTTTTCAAAATATCACATACTGTCTGGGCACCAACATTGTACTCGTTTCTTAATGACTTTACCATCAACCCCTTTTCAGATTTTGTTATTATGTCAAGTTTTTGTTCTATAGAAAGAACAACTCTTTTCTGTTTAGACATGGTCACTAGGGGTTAACAAGAACACATTAATGCGATGCGTGCACCCACCATGACACACAACACACTGAACACGTGATCCACTTGGCGGGAGAGGAGTCACGTTTTCTCACGTATTTTTAGACATCCCAGTTAATCCACAACCCCGTTAACCCGATCCCGGATAACTGAATGTCTATTGTAGTTTGAATCTTTGACCATTCATCTCCTAGATCTATGTAGTTTAAATCCACAGTGAGTTCTAAAACTAATTTTCTATAGATAAAAATGTAATAAATTAAAAGTACAAATTTTGTATGTGTACTGACCTGGCACAATAGAATTTAAATAACTATGCCAAATGTTAACTCAAAAAAGTATTTAAATTAATAAAAGACAGTGATTTAGGACTTTCATAAACTTCAACTGTCATTCATTCTTGCTGGCAAATCTGACATTTCTCTCATGGATTTCAGAACAAAATTGCAAACAAAACCTACACTAACATAACAAGACAGTTGGTGCTATTGTAAGGTCTGAAATACTGTAGTATTTAACAACCAATGTATGTGCAACTGAGAGGAAGACTTACTTTCTCTACAAGTATTAAATCAAGTATTTAAACAATTTTAAAGTATTTATGCTTAATTTTTTTGCAGAATGATCTGGTTTTACCAAGAGTGAAAGATTACCTGTACATAAAAGGTTCGAGAAGTTGTTACAATTTCAAAGAGATTGTCTCTCATCATTATATCACTGCAAAGACAAAACAAAACAAATACTTAACAGCAATTTCGATTTTTAAACTGCTCTACTTAAAAACATTATACCTAGAAAATCAGAGTACGCAAAACTATATCCATCACCCTTCAAGTTAAACATTCATCTTTCCTGATTAGTTGATAGTCACTATCAGTGTAATCAAAGTAATTGAAATCAAGTACTTTGATTCTTCCTCTCATATGACTGATTGTGATGGGATGTATCAACCCTGCACTAGTCCAGCATGGGTTAATCACTTACTGCAGGGTCAGGAGGCCACGCCCCTTCACCTTTGCTGGGCATGACCCAGCTGGAACCAGGGTATAGAAGGAACCAACTTCTCAATCAGCCCAGATTGAGCTGAGAGCAGATACATGGTACAGCTTCCTGTCAGGAAGTTGCCTGAGCTCCAGACGGTGGAGCCCAAACACATCAAGTCCACTGAGGGCCCCCAGTCAACTGCAGAGACAGACAGCAGCTACCATTCTGGAGGAACTGCCAGACCTGGACTCATGGGTAGAAAGCAGCCCAAGGAATGTGTGTGTGGAGTTGGAACCTGAAACCAGGACTACTGGTTTCACACAGCATTGGGTTAGGACCTGGTGAAGTAAGGTGGGACCAGGTCCCCATACCAGCCTACTGCTGAGTGCAGCAACTGCCCGAGATATTGGGCCCAGGATTATGAACGGTAAAACACGACTGTCTGGAAATCAAGGACAGAACCACTAGGCCCCGTTGACCTGAGGACAAGGGAGGCCTCAGACTCGGACCACTAGGCCTCATTACCCTGGAGGACTAACAGTCAGGCTGACTGGCCATTACTCCAGCCTGTTGTTCATGGTTCATTCTGACCTTAATTCACTGCTTGGGACCATGCAATACAAGCCTCAATATCAAGATCTCTTGTTATACATCATAAATTGAACTGTTTAGATACAACAGGGTGCTTAACCACAAAACTCTTTTGTCCCTAAGTACATCAACTATCACACATGTATCTAAATTAATTAATTGAAATTAAAGCCACGCTCTTTTGGCTGATCCTACATTCTAGCCCCAACAACGCTGTTTACTGTGATACTTCAGAATTTTGCATCAATGGTTAATTTTTCTCACCTTTGTTTACATTCCTGAACTTTATGGACCTCTTTAAGAGGTATGATCCGGAGAGGTTCCTTTTCCTGCAAAAAAGGAAAAAAGGTTTCAGTGGATTCATTTCAAGATTCAAATAACCAGGATTTTGTTACTCAGGACTTGATTTGCAATAACAGAGAAATACAGGGAGACTTCCAAGACAGAGATACCTTAAAGCTTGCTCCAACTCAGACTTTGTTCACAATCATAAGCATTGAGCTCCTCCGCAAATTCTAGGGCATGAAAGCATTATGAATCTTTTTTTTTATTATTATTATTATTTGGAACTGTGTGTGTATCTACCCATTATACTCAACTGGATAAGGTCCAAGAGGATCTCCATGATTTAAGCCACCTCTTTCTTTCCAAAGCATGGCATAGTAATAATAGAATCAGAATCAGAACTGGAAGGGACCTCAAGAGGTCATCTAGACCAGTCCCCTGCATTCATAGCAGGACTGAATACAATCTAGACCATCCATGAGAAGTATTTGTCTAAGCTGCTCTTAAAAATCTGGAAATTCCACAACCTCTCCAGGCAATTAATTCCGGTGCTTAACTACCCTGGCAGTTAAAAAATTTCTCCAAATGTCCAACTTAACCCACCCTAGCTGCAATGTAAGCCCATTGCTTCTTGTCCTATGCTCATAGGTTAAGGAGAACAATTTTTCTCCCTCTTTGTTATAACGTTTTGTATACCTGAAAACTTTTGTATACCTGAAAACCCTCAATCTTCTCTTCTCCAGACTAAATGAACCCAATCTTCCCTCAGAGATCATTTTCCAGACCTCTTTCATAGACTTTTTTTGTTGCTCTTCTCTCCAATTTGTTCACATCTTTCTGGAAATGTGGCAGCCAGAACTGGACACAATACTCCAGTTGAGGCCTAATCAGCATGGAGTAGAACGGAAAAGAACTACTTCTCATGTCTTGCTTACAACACTGCTGCAAATACATCCCAACATGATGTTCACGTTTTTTGCAACAGTGTTACATAGTTGACTCATACTTAGATTGTGATTCACTATGACCGTCACATCCTTTTCTGCAGTACTCCTTCCTAGGCAGTCGTTTCTCATTTTGTGTGTGCGCAACTGATTGTTGCTCCCTAAGTGGAGTTCTTGGCATTTGTCCTATTTAATTTCATCTTATTTTCTGAAAATTTAAATAAACCTCAGCACTTCCAGTTTCATGTGCCACCATGTGGCTGTTGGAGGACATAGGAAAGTTTCTCACTGATTACCTGAAATTTTATTTTTAAATACTAAGATTACTGATAGGTATTTCTGACAACTTGCAGCTTCAAGGAAGAACAAGACTGTCTCTCATTGGCAGCAGGGGAATGCCCTACTTCCTGAAGTTACCTTGAGTGAGAAATTGCACAGCTAAGATGATGCAAATCTACTTTTCCTAAATTATAGATGGTTAAATATAGTTTAGAAAAATCACAATGATTTTTCCTACAGAACACAGTAAACTCCATTTAATAATAAAACATCCAAATCCTGGGATGCTAATTTCCATTCCCTCTCTGTTCAGGATGATCCATTTGCCTACAGGGAGGGACAGATCTGTTAATCTTATTACTCAGAGAAAGGAAATTTTCAGGCAGCATAGACAAATTCTCTTATTTGTGCTAAAGCCCACAGATCAGTTACAATGGAAATGTCATAGGAATGTGCCTCCGCAGTGGGTGGGAAGCAGGATCTTCCGTTAAACATTGGCATCTAAAATAGATAAAATATCTCTTCCATCTTCCCCTGGGCACTATAAGGCATGGAGAAGATTTCTATCTTTTCACAATCAAACTGTGGAACTTGTTGCCAGAGAATGCTGTTAAGGCCAAAACTATAACAGGGTTCAATATAGAACTAAGTAAGTTCACGGAGGATAAGTCCATCAGTGACTATTAGCCAGGATGGGCAGGAATGCTGTCCCTAGCCTCTCTTTGCCAGAAGCTGGGAATGAGAGACAGGGAATGGATCACTTGATTACCTATTCTGTTCATTCCCTCTGGGGCACCTGGCACTGGCCACTACTGGAAGACAGGATACTGGGCTAGATAGAGCTTTGGTCTGACCCAGTATAGCTGTTCATATGTTCTTACCAAAATAAAGAAAATGGCATTGGCTATGACAGGATGACCAATCTGTGCAAAATTTGGTGAACTTGTGTATTAATGTAATACAGTACAACTCTACCCTGAGATAGTCAGTGCTCCTAAACACTGGATTTTGATGCGTAATCAAAAGAGGAACATTTCTTCAATTTACTCAGGGAATGAATGCTATGAGAGTTGTGAGGAAACATGTACCTGAATTCAAAGTACAATAGTGGACTGTTAGAGAAAGCTCTCAACTTCAAAGCTCATCTGAATGAGAGACAGAGACCACTGGAAGCCCTACTCTAATGGATACGAAGTCTGGCACCTCCCTCCAAGGGGTCAATCAGGATAGTGTTGTAAGGAGCAGAGTGAGATTCAAAGATGATGCTTAATGATCTGGCAGGGCTGGAATAAGGTTTATGTCCCCTAATGAAGCATTTAATTTGGGCCTTGTACAAAACTTCCTTTTCATTAACATGCTGAGAATATTATACTACAACACCTTGACATTTTGCTTGGACACACACACTTACAAATTCATAAAGCCCTCCAAGAACTACTCATGGCTATGTTTCACTGTGTTAAAATGGTACTTAAACTGTGGACTTTGCCCAGATAGTAGAATATATTATATTTATTTACTTTTGTTTTGGGATCCATGAAAGCAATAATTTATTGTTTGTATTAATATTTACTGTTTGTATTAATCACAGTGCCTACAAGCCCTCATCATGGACCAGAACCCTCTTGAGCGAAGCATGATACAAACAGAAGAAAAAGATAGTCCCTGCCTCAACGAGCTTACACTTCTTCCCAGTGTTTATTTTAAACATCTTTGGATGGAGGACTGATTTTGCAATGTCAGATCTCTATGAGAGCTGGCGATGCCACTTGTTTTCCTTTATGGACATCACCATCTGTTAATCTTCTGAGATGAACCCTAGCACTTGCTTGTATTCAATGTCAGCCTTGCCCTATGATTGACTTTTCTGAGACCATGCATTCCTCCTGAATCCAAGATACTTCAAGCACCGTTTCAAGGTGTTTACGTCAGCTTTATCTGTGTACATAATCCTTATCTCTTCCCAGATAATTTTTCTGATAAGTGAATTTCCTTTCTCCCTAATGCCAATATTATTGCTGCCATGATCTTGGAGAGAGACCCTGGGAGCGCATATAATTTCAAAAGGTAAATCACTGACTGTGGGAAGAGAAAAGGCTGCCAGACAGCTGCAAAACATAAAAAAGTGTTGTCTCAGGATGGTAAAATGGAAGTTCTTTGAAGACAAACCTCCTATAGAATGATTCATGCAGGGCCCTACTCTGTTTGCTCCCAAACCTCTGAGGCTAGAAATAGAAATGAGGAGCAGGTTTAAATGTGCCAATCTGAATAGATGGATGATTTAATTCATGCCATGGCTTTTCCATGGGTTACTCAGACTGGGAATAGGACAAAGATATTCCTGCACTTCTTGTACAACTCCATGAGTACCTCCTTTGGGCAGAGGGAAGTTACTTACCTTATTGTGGAATTCTTTGTGATGTGTGGTCCATATCCATATTCCACGGTGAAGTACAAATGTACGCCGTGCACCTGAGACCGGGAAAGCAGTCTTTGGTGTTCCACCTGTGCCCCTGAACCAAAGATATAAGGGGTCGTGCAGATCGACTACCTCTTCAGTTCCGTCTCTACCATGAATCTTGTCATATTCCGAAGCAGAGAGAAATGAACGGGGTAGTGGAATACAGATAGGGACCGCACATCTCAAAGAACTCCAGTTAAAACAAGATAATTAACACTTCCCTTTCTTCTTCAAGTGCTGGTCTCTGTTTTATGTCACCATGGGTGACTGACAAGCAATACTAAGAGAGGAGGAGGATGCAAAGCTCCATGTCATATAGCTGCTTGTAGAACCCCGTCCTGAAGGATGAGTCAGAAGAGGAGCCTTGAAACAAGGCACAATGTCTTATTAATGTATGGATGGAACTCCATGTAGCTGCCCTGCAAATATCAAACAGAGGCACCTCTTGAAGTGATGTTATTGAGGCTCCCTATGTACAGTGAGCTTACCCCATGAGGAGGATCAAACTGTGCCAACTGACAGTATGCATGCAGCCTTTCCAGTTTCACTCCCTCCTGATGGAGACTGACAAGAAACCCTTCCCTTTCTCGTCAGTTCTTTTCAAATCCTGCCTGCCTCCTTTCTTACCAGGGGGTGGGGAGCTGAGGCAGTCCCATTCAGACTGAACCAAAAGGTAGAAAGTCCACTCTGCTGACAAAGCTAGCTGACCTCCTCAGTGAGAGAGACTTGATAAGCAAGATACACAGACCCTTCTTTTTACCATTGGCTTTTCTGTCTGGCTCTCTCCCTGAAGCCTGCAGAGGTGCCAGCTGTGCACGTCTCATAAGTGGAAGCAGAGCTGATGAGTTCCTCCCCCTAAAACTCAAACATAGTTTTGGAACATGGCTGGAATCAGCCAAGTCAAATTATTGAACCAAATCCTTATTCTAAATTTTTGAAATAAAAAGTTTAGAATTACCCTCAGAAAAACACACTGCTTGAGCCTGCCAGCTCCTGTGGAGAGAGAAAAAACTTAAGGGAGGAAGAGTGTTCCCCTGCCGTCAACGACTAATGGATCGGATTCTGTATCAAATTTGCAAGCACGATGAAGTACTCATTTTAATTAATCTTTGAATCTTAGCATGATAAGGAGAGGAAGTTACAAGAACTCACACTGTCCTCTTTACACTACACTTCTCTTAAGTAGAAGACAAGGGGACACAGAGCACAAAACAGCAAGAACTAGTGAATTCCCACATCTTCTCTGTAATAGTACAAAGAGGATAAACAGTATATGTGTCATCCAAAATTACAGTTCTAGCTATAGGCACTATGCAAAGAATTATGCTGTGTTGAAGGTTCCCCAAATAAATTGATGTAAAGAGTCAAATTCTCTTGCTATCATTGTGTCCCATTACTTGGGGTAAAAGCTTGACCCATGATCAGATTTCTTCACTAGCAGACACTTGAAATCTGACTAGTTACTTTCTTCATTTTTTTTTCCCCCGACAACTTTAATTGAAAGTAAACCTAAAAACCTTAGGTTTTATAATGACTTGGTTAACTGACTGCTTAAGAGATGACCGAAGGCTGCTTCTGGCCAGCAACTCCGAATAGATTAAAAACAAACCAGGTAAGGTTCTAGACCAGAGAAGGGTAAACTACAGCCCACAGGCTGGATCCGGCCTGTCAGGGCTTTCAATCCAACCCATGGGATTGCCAGCCCTGTGGTGCAGCGGGGCTAAGGCAGGCCCCCTGCCCATACTGGCCCTGCATCACTCCCAGAAGCAGACGACACCACGTCCTGGGGGGTGGGGTGCACCAGAGGGCTCCATGCGCTGCCCTCACCTGCAGACACTGCCCCCTGCAGCTCCCATTGGCTGAGAACGGAACCGCGGCCAGTGGGAGCTTTGGGAGTGAGCCCTACTACCAGCACAATCAGCCAACAGAACCTAAAAATTCATATGTTTAGAAATTGTTTGGCCAATATATACTAATCACTATTATTATTTCAATCTTTATTAAGTTAGATATTTGCATGCAAACAGGATGTTTGTTTCTTAACTTTATACCTCTGAATTTGCTATTGACAAAGGCCACGTAAAGGTGGGAGAGGAAGCCAGGAGGAACTGTGCAGCTATGCAGGGAAGCTTAGATACAGGATTATACTTCTTTTGACATTTGCTTGGACACACTATTTCACAATCAGCATTTCTTAAGACAATCATTTGTAATGAAGTGAACATCCACCAAGCATGGAGAGGAACAAAATGAGTGACACCTGTTGTGCATATTTAGAAGTTCATTCTATTCATTACTACTCCTTACTGGAGATCAAATCCTCCACAACACCCCAGAGCAGCAGATTATGAGGTCAGAGAAAGAGAAATAATTAACAGATGACCTAATTTCATTAAAAAATTACTGAAAATATAGAACAGAATTACAGAAAGTTATAAAAGCATCACAGAACTTTTTCAGACACCAAGAAGATCATCAAGACACCTTCAGTGTGTATTTTTTAAATTTACTTCCAGACATCTTTTAGAAGCAACATATAACATTTGGGAACATACCTGTTCAGATTTGAAATAGCCTATTGTGTTTTCATCTAACTGAAAGTACCTTCTCTTCCAGTTCTTCATCTATTGAAGGGAAAAAAAGAAAATACTGTAATTCAAGCAATACATAATTCCCTTTAATTTTCACTCATTCTAGCTAGGTTTTTTGAAAAATACATCAGTGAACCATTAGCAGTTATATGGAAGCTGCATTTTCTAATTTTTATTTTTGTAATTACTTTTAGCAATTCCTACTAAAAAGCTATTGATATTTCTTGAACTGCCACAATTCTATTTCCAGTTATACCTATTCATAGGAATATAGTCGACTACATTAATTGCTCTAGATTATTTTAAAGCCACATATTCTACTCTCCAAAGGCTAAGATTTAATTTCATACGAATTAGACTTGGAAAGATTTGTGCCAGAAGGGACCATTATGATCATCTACTCTGATGATCCTCCTGCACAACGCAGGCCACAGAATCTCACCCACCCACTCCTGCAATAAACTTCTCACCTATGTCTGAGCTACTGAAGTCCTCACATCAAGGTTTAAAGACATCAACTGGATCATTCTTGTCTACCCGCCTGTTCATACCCTCAAAGAATTCTAACTGGTTGGTGAGGCATGGCTTCCCCTTACAAAAGCTGTGTTAAACACAATTTGTTACGGAAAAGTTATCTATTTGTCTGATCATTTTGTTCTGACTATTTGACTAGTTTCTTCCAATTTGACTGGTACCTAGGTTAGATTCACCAGCCTGTAATCATTAGAACTGCATCTAGTATTCTTTTTAAAAATCAGCATTAGCTACTTTCCAGTCACCTGGTACAGAGACTTGTTTCTGAAATGTGTTATGTACTACAGGTAGTCGAGCTGAAATTTTGTATTTGAGTTCCATCAGAACTCTTGGGTGAATACCATCTGCTCCTGGTGACAGTGTTTAATTTATCAGTTGGTTCTAAAACATCTTTCATTGACACATCAACGTGGGACAGTACTTCAGATTTGTCAACCAAAAAGGATAGCTCCAATGTAGGTATTTCCCCCACATCCTCTGCAGTTAAGATTGTCAGAAAGAATCCATTTACTTTTTCTGCAATGGCCTTGTCTTCCATGAGTGTTCTTTAACAGCTTGGCCATCTAACGGCCCCGCTGCCGGTTTGGCAGACTTCCTGCTTCTGATAAAAAAAAAGTTTCATGCTCCCAGACTTCAGTGTTGTGAGTTTACAGAGCTTTGAATATAGCACATGCTAAATCCTTTAATCTCAAACTGTTTTGCTAGACATCAGTCTCCTGTACACCTTTGGAATTGCACAATTCCTCCTCTAAACCACATAGAACACCTAAAAACTTGCCCTAACACTTCACACTTTATAAATCCTGCATGTAGTGAACTCTTGCTTCAGTCCAGATACCTTCTGTACACTTTTCATTACAAAAAGATAGCTGCACATGTTCATTCCAAAGAGCATCCCTTAATTACACACGTAGCCTAAAACCCATGTGCAGCAACCTTTTCCTCTCCAAAAGATCTCAAATTTTAACCTAATACAAAAACATGCGGAAGCACCAAAAAAACTCCACAAAAGTTGAAAGAATACCAATAAAGAGATAAAACGCATACTACTAAAGAATCACTCATTTGATGAAATTCTAATTCTAACTACCCTCAATATTTTAACATTAGTGTTATTTTGTAAAAACCAAAAATCAGTAACAATTGTTCTCAGTATAATACTCAAAATAACTGTAATAGCTTTTGGTCCTCTGTTCTTCTCAAGAGAAATGCATTATTCTCCAAATCACTTACCACAGCGCCTTGTTTAACACAATAGCCAGCTTTGATAACAGCATTGTCTGGGGGAGGTTTAGCAGTAAAGTAAGGAAGGTGGCTTTGTGACCTTTTCAAGTAATTTCTGTCACCTCCTTCCCCACATTCATTCAATTCTTCTTTCTAGAATGAAGCAGAGAAAGGTTCAGGATATTCAGCGTTTGCGCCAAAGCCCAGTGATAGAAAATGAAAGTGTATTTGGTTCCCTAAATACGGTATTTGGTCCGCCCTGTGCCCACAAACCCCATCTCTGATTTGTTTCGAAGCATCAAATACTTGGCACTGCAGTCTAGTGGTAATATCAATGTGACAATTAGCTATATAAGGCCTGCTGGAGTACTCCAAGCACTGCTCAGAACGACACAGTTTGAAAACAGATTATGAACACATTAAACCAGATAAACCAAATTATATGCTGAAGACCTAAGAAACAAAATCTTTATTCCTTTTAATATAAATTAATCCATGGAGTGACTTTGTTGTTTAGGAGTAGAGCAGTCTAGATAATTCCAAAACTGATTTGGGCCGGTCATGAAAGTCTTCAGGACAAATAATCCCCCAATCTGACCTCAGAGGATAACATCATACACAGGGTGTCAAGCTCAGTAGAATTACTGTTTATCTACTTTTAGATCTAATCATTACTAACCTTTTTATTTTCAAATCAGGATTCTAGCACACCCTTTATAAAAACTTTAGCTTTCTGAGCCAATCAGTATCTTTCCTTTCTGCACCGCAAAATGCAAGAATAAGTATACCAGTTAACTTCAGTAATCGACTAACTCGAACAACTTTAACATTGCTAATGCCAGATACTCATTTCATGCCAAGAAATTCAAACTCATATAAGAGGTCTAATTCTTGGAAGTAAAAAAGTCAACTCTTAAAAGTGTAATCTTTCTTAGAGTCACAAAAAAGTAAAACAGTTAAAGGGATACTAAAATACCTAGGTAAAGAATTAAAAAGCAAGTTTATGAGAGTATGAGTGTTTTGGATGAGGATGGATAGGTTGACAAATTTATTACTGATAAAATAAATGTATGACACAGTATCCTGACAAGACAGACACACAGCACAACTTTTCCACTAACAACATTTCCTTACTTGTTATGAAGCTATTACCTGAGTAGGTGTAATGATGGGAACACCACCAACAATTTCTGTTCTGTAAGACACTTGTTTCTTTCCACCCGGACTTTCAACTTGGCGATTTGGGTTATCAGGTTGACACAGCAGATCAGACTGCTTTGGTACCTGAAAAGTTAGACATAACGAATAATTTTATGTTTTCCCGTCTTAAGGCTAAAAATAAAGCTAGTAGTCCCCATGCTTAGGTACCTAAAAAGCCTCTCATTATTCAAGCACTCACATAAGAATGTCCACACCAAGTCAGAACAAAGGTCCATTCGGCCCAGTAACCTGTCTGCCGACAGTGGCCAATAATAGCTTCACTCCTTCTGGGGCACCTAAAATAATGCTCCATTTTTATCTCAATCATCCAGGGGCCCCACTGGTTGTTTAGCAGGCTTCCTACTTCTGATGTACTTAAACATTTTGTTATTACCTTTTGAATTTTTAGCTAGCTGTTTTTCAAACTCCTTTTTGGCTTTTCTTATTAAATTTTTACACTTAATTTGTTAGTGTTTATGCGTTCTATATACCGCACAAGGATTTGACTTCCATTTTTTAAAAGATGCCTTTTTATCTCTCACTGCTTCTTTTACATGGTTGTTAAGCCACAGTGGCTCTTTTTTAGTTCTTTTACTGTGTTTTAAATTTGGGGATACATTAAGCTGGGCCTGTATTATGGTGCCTTTGAAAAGTGCCCATGCAACTTGTAGGGATTTCACTTTACTTTCACTGTACCTTTTAACTTCTGTTTAACTATCCTGCTCATCTTTGCATAGTTCCACTTTCTGACATTAAATGCCACAGTGTTGGGCTGCTGAGGTGGTGTTCTCATCACAGGAATGTTAAATGTTGTTATATTATGGTCACTATTTCCAAATGGTCCTGTTATGGTTAACTCTTGGACCAGATCCTGCGCTCCATTCAGGACTAGACTGAGAATTGCCTCTTCCCCATGTGGGTTCCTGTACCAGCTGCTCCAAGAAGCAGTCGTTTAAAGTATCGAGAAATTTTGTCTCTGCATTTCGTCCTGAGGTGACATGTACCCAGCCAATATGGGGATAATTGAAATCCCCAGTATTACTGAGTTCTTTATGTTGATAGCATTTCATAGTCACTATCACTGTCCTAGTCAGGTGGTCAATAATAGATCCCTACTGTTATATTATTATTAGAGCATGGAATTACTATCCATAGAGATTCTATGGAACATGTGGATTCATTTAAGATTTTTACTTCATTTGATTCTACATCTTCTTTCACATATAGTGCCACTCCACCTGCACAACCTGTTCTGTCCTTCTGATAGGTTTTGTACCCTGGAATGTTTGTGCCTCATTGATTGTGCTCACTTCATCAGGTTTCTGTGATGCCTATTACATCAATATTCTCCTTTAACATGAGGCACTCTAGTTCACCCATCTTATTACTTAGACGTCTAGCATATGTGTACAAGCACTTTAAAAACTTATCACCGTTTATTTGTCTGCCCTTTTCTGATGAGTCAGAATATTTACGTGAATGTTTCTCATCTAATCTGGCCCTTACCTTATCCTCTTCCATCCTCTCCTGCTGACTAAAACCTAGAGAATCTCTATCAATAGACTCTCCTCTAAGAGAGGTCTCTGTCCGATCCACGTGCTCCTCTGCAACAATTAGTCAGGATCCCCTGTAAAATAATCCTCTGGCGAACCACAACTCCCTTTTGGGTCAGGTGCCCCAATTTAAGAAACTCTGGTCTCCCTCATGAAATTGGTATAGTATAGGGTAAAAACATGCAAAAGATCAGATTTCACCAGGGCGAGGGGGAGAGGAGAGGAAATTAGATTTCATGGCCTGTGAATTTAGTAAGGCTCTACTTAAACCATATGAGCTGAACTCAAGAATGGAAGAAAGAGAGTCAAAGTACGTATGTACATGATACCCAGAGGGGGAGTATTCAGATTCAGATCTCTTGAGAGGGCTTCAGACCCTAAGGCAGGCAAGTTTCAGAATGCCTCAAAGCAAAAGCAGAACTTCCACACACCCAACGTATCCAAAAATTGCTAAAATAACTGAAGTAAAAAAGGGGGGGAGGTCACAAAATCCAAGAGGTGCAAGCTCTGACTTCCTCCTCCTCTTTTACCTGCCACTGAGGAAGGCAAGCTACTGGATTCAAAGAATATATCAAAGGTTTTCACTCCATGAGAAATTCCAGACTATGTGCAGTAAGGTTGTCTTCACTATTAAAATTCAGCTTGAACAGGCTCCCAACAGTAAGCCTTAGAATAAATTCTCTCAAAACTGCACTACCTCTTCACCCCTTCTTTGAGGAAATGGTTAAGCATTAAAGGAATAAACCTGAAAAGGGCAAGCTCATTAACAAGAGCAACCCTCAGGCTCTACATCATTCTAAGATAGAAGAACTCTATTGCTGAAATGCCACAGGGTAAAGCTGCTGTAGCATCTCTTGCAAGGGATATGGTAGTTCTCTCAAAAGGCAAGTTCTACCCTGTGGACTTTACAGGTAGAAAGGAGGGAGGCCACTCTCAAAATGGGACTTCGCAGCCTTCTCTGCCACCCTCAATACATCCCAGGTAGTTATCTGCTTTGCAATAGCATTTCTCTCCTGGCTAGATCTCAGAGTCCTCAAGGACAGAGATCACCTCAAGCTTGGTCCAGTTTTAAACAAAATCTCCCTAACAACAGGATTTGTAGCTGACACTTCAAAAGATGCAATCAAGTTCTCAGCCTAAGCCAAGGATTCCAGCCCAATAGCCAGGTACCACCTATGGTTCCAATCCTGGAAGGTGAATATCCACTCCAAGCAGGTCCCATGTTTGGCCAACTTTAATTGCTCCCTCCTTTTTGGAGAAAAGCTGGAAAGATGATGGCTGACAACATTGCAAAATCCATGCATTAGAGACAACAGACCAGCCCTTAAGATAGAAATGCTCCTACTGCCCTACGTATCAGCGGTATCAGAGAAGGAACAACAGACTCTTCAAAGGAAGACAGTGGAATTGAGGTGGGGAGTGAAGAGCAGAAGTCCATAGGGACTTCAGCCCTTCCCCTCAATCCACTCTGTGACGGACTGCATAGCTTCAGTCCCAGGTGAGACCGAAGGAGCAGAATTTCCAATTTCCTAAAAGAATTGTTCATGCTGACCGCAGGCAAGTACGTCTGGGAGATAGCAAGCCAGGAATACTTCCTCAGGCTCCTATCCCTCCCTCACGTCATCCATTTTTCATCCTGTCACCCACTTCCAAAGACCTCATAAAATGCAGTTTGATCCAGAACAAAAAGCTCATCTTCTGGATATGGAGTGATAAAAAGAATTCCCTCAGAAGAAAAGGTTCTCTGGGTTCTACTCCATCTTCTTCACTGTTCAGAAGTGCACTGGGGAGGGGCTGGTATCAGAGCCATGCTTCATCTCACAAGGCTCAACAAGTGGAAGAAGGAAAAGTTTCAGATGGAGACTCTGGCCTCTATAGTGTTCTCTCTGTCCATGGGTGGATAGGACGAAACATGCTAACTTCAACGGATCTAGCAGAAACATACCTCCACATCCTGTCAGGCCATGTTACTGCAAACTTCTGAAGTTTATCTATGGCAAGAAACATCAGCAGCAAACACTCCTGTTTTTATAAAGATGGTAGTGATTATAGCCAGACTGAAATCACGGGGAACCCAGCTCTACCTGGACGAAATGCTGATCAGCACTCCATGAAGGTCATCAGCACAAAAGGCCTCCCACTGTGTCATCAACTGCTGGGCCTCCTGGTGTTTATGACTACCCTTGGGGTGATCTTTATATACATCAGCCACCTTTCAAGCCTTCACCGAAAAGGTATAAGACCACTTCCCGGAACATATGAAAGATCAAGCATAGGTTCTCCCTACACTGGTTGTTAGTCTACAACGGTGTTCACAAAAGCATGCCACCTGCCTTCCAGATCCTCAAGTTCTCACAATTAATGCCAGCCTGCAGGGCTGGGGAACACACTTAGAGACCCAAACAGCTCAAGACTCCTAGAACCAGGAGGAAAGGGCTCACAGCATAAGCACCCTAGAGATGAGTGGTCATACTGGCTCTGTGATGATTCCAGCCTGCCCTAAAAAGGGAATCATGTTCTGGTTCAGTCAGACAAGACAACTACAGCTATATATTTAAATAACCAATGAGAAACAAGGTGCTCAGCACTACATGTGGAAGAAAATAATAAGGTGGGTGGATCAGTTTCTCCTTTCCCTCACAGTTATCCACATAAAAGTGGATCTGAACTTAAAGGCAGACTGGATCAGCAGGTGCAAGATCAATAAATCTAAGGGCTGGTCTTCACTAGCGCGGGGGATCGACTGTAGATAGGCAATTTCAGCTGCGTTAATAACGTAGCTGAAATCGGCGTATCTACAGCCGACTTACCTGCTGTCCTCACAGTGGCGGCAGTGGCGGCGCGCTCCCCCGTCGACTCCAGCTTGTGCCTTTTGGCAAGCTGGAGTTCCAGAGTCGACGGGGGCGCTGCTGGGGATTGATTTATCGCGTCTTGACGAAACGCGATAAATCGATTGCCATAAGAGCGATCTCTCCCAGCTTTAGTGAAGACAAGCCCTAAGTGGTGCCTGAATCAGAAAGTTTTCAACCTCATCCTTCAGACATTCAGCCTCCCTTCCAACCAACCAGTTTAGTGAATCATATAGACATAGAGAAGTTGAAATACTTCACCAGGGAGACAATCTCAGATAGATGTGGACAGATGGCTTATCACACAGTTGGCTACCAGGCCTACTATACACATTGCCATCCTTTCCACTACTGTTGAAGGTGGTCCAGAAAACAAGACTTGGTTTTCACACCATATAGACATGAAAATGGAGCCTCTACTTAAGCTTCTGTGGAAACCAGATAGTTTCTCATAAGGTCGTCTTCTTCATCCAGACCTGGAACAGCATCAGCTAACAGCCTGGCTATTGAAAGTGAAGTGCTAGAAGATCTGGATCTGTCCTCCAGAGTCATTAAGACATTGCTTTCCTTTAGGACACTATCAATACTGAAAGCGTACTTCTCTATCAAATCCAAAGTCAACAGCTGCCAAGAGCACAAGGCAAATCCCAGAAATCCAGGAAGCCCAAACATTTTGGATTGTCAAGTTCATTCCAATACCATTGCATGTCAGGTGTCTGCTCTTAGTAGCACATTCTTTCACAGGATCCTTGTAACCAGATTCCTCTGAGCAATCCAGTTAGCCAGACCAGGGACCAGGCCACTTTTTCCAAAACGGGGCCTACAGCAAGCTTTGGGGTTTCAACAACCATCCCTTCGAACCTTTGACTTCCATGTTGGCATTTTACTAATCCATTAAGATTTGTTTCTTAATAGCTGTCATGTCCACCAGACAAGTGTTGGAGCTGGCAGCCTTATCTATACAGGAGCCTTATTGTGTGTTCCACAAGAACAAGAGTGTGCTCAGGATGAATCCTTTATCCCTAAAGTTAATTTCTCCTTCCATGCTTCCAAAAAAGTTCTTCCTTTGTTCTATCCAAAACCACTACATCCAGCTGAGAAGACATGGCACACTTTAGATGTCAGAAGAGTGCTGACAGCCTCTCTCAAGTGTACAGAGTCCATGAGATCATGCTCTGTGTCCTTCCACCAAAAATGCCAGGGATGCAACCTCCAAGCCCTCCATTATTAAGTGGATTAAACTGTGCATTGGAGAATTTTACAAAGCAACAGAGGCTCCTATTTCAAGGTCCACTCCAGAAGATCCCTAGCAACCACATGAGCTGAATAAGCGAGTGTGCCCACTTAGAAAATTTGCCAAGTGGCAACTTGGTCTATAGCTAGCACCTTCATTAAGCAGTTTAAGGTGAACTGTCTACCTTCTGCAGAGACCTACCTCCCGCAGGCAGTAATCCAGAAATAATGCAGACTTTCAAGGAGGTGGTACTTTCTTTCCTACGGAACTTTTTTCTTAACCCTCCTTACATCCATTCACTGCTCACTACTTCGCAAACATCCAGAATTGTGGGAGAGATAGGAATGCAAAAAGGAAATTATTGCTAAGGATTTTCCTTTCTACACACCCTATGTGGCTCGTGAGCCAAAGGCCAGATATTAAATGAAATCATTACCATGAGAGTCTTTCTTGGTCTAATGTACACAGTTATTTCATTACATTCAGAGTATTCATTAATAATGTTATGTAAATTTATAAATTTAGAATAACTCATCTAGTGGCAAGTGGGAAAACAGAAGGTATGGCCATAGCACGCAGCACCAAAATGCTGATCCACCTCCATGAGCTGCAGAGTAGCAGAGTAACTCAGATGTTCAGAATTGTGGTAGTCACTGCTAGCAGACAGGACATTATTGGTAAGAAGTCTTCAAATCATACCAACTTGATCAATAAGAAAAAGTTGCCATCTTCAGCTGCCTTTGAAATCTATTTTCAGTTAAAGTGATCTTTCAATGAAAGCTTTACGATCAGGCTTGACAAAGCCCTGGCTGGGATGATTTAGTTGGGGATTGGTCCTGCTTTGAACAGGAGGTTGGACTAGATGACCTCCCGAGGTCCCTTCCAACCCTGATATTCTATGATTCTATAACCCTCCGGGCTTAAACCATGAGCTCCTGGGTGTCAATGGTTTTCCCAAATTCAAGATGTTTTGGGAATTCAGAAAGGTCTTCCATTAGCTAACGTGTAGAGGAGTTTGATCCAGCAGGGCTTAGCTCAATCAAGTCTTTCTGCCTGAATTCACCACATATTATTGTAGCACTTAGGAACCCTAGTCATGGAGTAGGACTTCATTGTGCTTCATGGTGCTGTAAAAAGAAATCAAAATATGGTCCCTGCCCCCAAATGCTTACAATTTAAGTATAAAGAGACAACAGATGGATTCAGACTGACCCACAGAGGAGTACAAGTAAATGAGACAGTATTGGTCAGCATGACAGTTGTCTCAGCAAACTAGCAGACTAACCACTGTCAAGATTTTTGTAGGTATCATAACAAAGGACAGTTCTAAAGGAGGAATTTGAAGGAGAACAATTAAGTGGCTTTGAGGAAGTTTACAGGGAGCTCTTCCCAACCATGAGGTGCAACATGGGACAAGGCACTAAAGCACTTGTTTGAAAATTTAATCTGTGGGTGAAAGAGGCTGGCATCATGAGTCAATCAGAGGTGGGAGTCAACCTCTCAATAGTGGATCAAAAAATAGGTAGCATGGGGTTTAGCCGTGAAGGGCCTTGAAGTAGACTAATACCAGGAGCACAAAAACAGAGCCATTTACCTGGACAGATAGGAAAGAGACATTCTGCCTTTATTTCTTTTACACTCTTATTGTATGCAACATATTACCCAGGTGGACCATTCTGAACCATGTAGCAAAATGTTTTTTACTGATGCAGTACCCTGATCATTGGGTGCCCTAGGTTGTGAAGGCATGTGGAAGTGTATTTTCTGAGCAGGCTTGCTCTTTATCACTTTTATCATACAAGATACTTTGAGGCTCAAACTTCTGCCATGGCCTGTGGTTCTAAAGCTTGATTTCCCCTAAGGAGTCTTACAAGGCAGAGTATTTTCAAAGGAAATATCTAGTTCTAAGCACTAAACAATCCAGAAGTGAGTGATACCATATTTACTAATATACTTGAAAAAAAATGGTATTTTCCCAATTCTTTCAAAATCAGCTTATCTACAGTACACATAAGAAAATTAGCCGTTATACAAATCATACACAACCTAACTAATAAAGCTAGCAGATATCAGCACTACAAGACTCGGATTACTTAAAATCGAAATTCGGGCTTTTAAGAACGTATTTTTTTGTATTAGGAATGTTACCCTCAGAATAATTTTACTGAGTACATAAACTGGAAGAAGTTGAATATTTGCAAAATAATTTATAAAATGCTACAATGAACAGTCATGCTAATCTTTTCCACAGTACATTATACACACATATACACCAACTATAGACCAATATATTTGTCTGATAAAACCAGAGTGTGTTGTGCACACATACACATTCCTCTTTTGATGCATGGCCAGCAATGAACTTGAGTCAGACTTTTACAGAAGTACCACTAGGTGGCACATGCATCCCTGCTCTCCTCATGCCCAGCCAAGAGTATAAAAGGGGCATATCAACTGCTTCTCTCGCCATTCCTTCTCAACTCATGCCAATATTAAACAATGTAGCTAGGAGTATCCTGGAATGCATATGCGCACAAACACATCTCAAACAGTTACTGTAGGTAACCATTTTTTTTCCTTCAAGTGATTGTGCACATATACATTCCACCTCAGGTGACTCTGTAGCACTTTTCTTACAGGTGGTGGAACTTCAGATAATCTGAACAGACCTCAACATGGATTTGCCAATCTGGCATCATCATCAGAGGCTTGAGCGATGGCATAATGTCGGGGAAAGGAATGTCAGGACCACTCATGATGTTCAACAAAAACCCTGCATTTTTCACTTCCAGGATAATCTTTCAGTGTCATTTCTTTTCCACAGGCAGATTGCCTCCTAAAACAACTGAGTTGATCTGGAACCTCGGGTCTGTTGAGATGACACATGGCACTGAAATTGTATATAACCACTTGCACTACCCAATTCTTGATGGTGGGCGTCAAGGTCTTGAACACCGGCTCACAGTGCCAGCACATTTATGTGGAAAGAGGCTTCTTGAGATGACCACAGGCTTGTGCACTTAGCATGCCAAGATGAGTATCCTAACCACTCACTGATGCATCCATTTCTACAGTCATGGTTGGCTCAGAGGATAGAAAGGAATACCCTTACAAATATTCCATGGTCCCAACAACCACTCCAGAGACTGAAGCACTTCTGGGGGGTAATAAATCTGCATGATGAGGAGGTGAAGTCTGGCAGTCACTTAAGTGCACAATGCCACATGCCCGAGAAACTATAGGCAGGAATGTTCTGATGTGAGTGGGTTGGACTTTAGGGTTTCAAGCAGAGACAGAGCAAGCTGAAACCTGGTCACCACAGTTGTAGCATCAAGCTTTGCCCCCAATGAATGTAATATGCTGTGTCAACTGCAACTTGTCCAAATTCAGCTTCAGACCAAGATGACTGAACAGCTCTCTCAACAAGGATGTTGTATTGCACATGGACTCTTGAGGCTCCACATACTAAGCAATCATTCAGGTAGGGGAAAATTCAGACCCTAAAGGAGTGCAGGTAGACCACTACTATTACCATGCATTTTGTGAAGACCCTTGGGCAGATCACAAAATCTCTCCTGTTACAAAGTAATGGTTCTTCCTTTGGCCAGGATATATTGCCGCACAGAAGTATGAATCCTGTAAATCGAGGACAGCATACTAATCTCTGCTCTCCAGGGAAGGGATAATGCAAGCAAGGGTAACCATCTTGAACTTCATATTTTTGATAAAACTGTTCCATTTCCTGGGGTCCAAAATGGGTACACGGTTCCTGAACTTTTTTTGGGTGGGGTGGGAGGAGGAGAATCAGGAAATAATGGAAATAAAATCCTTCCCCTCTGATGACAAGGAACCTCTTCTATCACTCCCAACTTCAAAAGAGACAATACTTGGAGCAATACAATCTTGTGAGATGGATACTGAAAAAAGGGACAGGGAGGATGGTGAACTGGATTCATGCATTTCTCCTTCGCAGTGCTGAGCACCCGCTTGTCTGATATTATTTCTTTTCAAGTGCCATAAAAAAGTAATAGGCATCTTCTAAATGAGGCAGTAAGTGGTGAGATCAGTATGTTTTCCCTGAGTAAGCAGTCAAAATTAATGCTGGGCAGCTCGTAGACGTCTGGTTAAAAGGGCTTGTTGCAGATTATGACTGACAGCGTTGAGGAGGCTTGGACCATATCCAATCCACGGGAGCAGGAAGGCGTCCGTGAGGGAGCTGGGAGCGCGACCCTGGAGAGAGCAAAACATCTGGCACTTCCGGTTGCTGCGAGAGGCAAATAGGTCGACCTGGGGAAACCCCCACCTTAGAAAGATGGCACTGGTGACATTTGTGGCAGATTGACCACTCGTGGGACTGGAAAGACCTGCTGAGGTGGTCCACCAGTGTGTTCTGGACCCCTGGGAGAAACAACGCCACCAGGTGGATGGAGTGGGTTATACAGAACTCCCACAGGCGAATGGCTTCCCAACCAAGGTGGGGGGGCGGGGACATGGGCAAGCACCCCCTTGCTTGTTGATGTAAAACATGGCCGTTGTGTTGTCTGTGAGGACCGACATGGAATGGCCCTGCAGTTGCTCCCGGAACGCTTGACACACCAGGAGCACTACCAGCAGCTCCCAAACATTGATATGTAATGGCAGGTTGGCTGTGGACCATAAACCCTGCGTCCTGACACTCCTGAGGTGGGCACCCCATCCTAGGGATGATGCGCCCGTAACTAGGGACAAGGAGGGTTGAGAAGAGTGCATACTGCTCCGGGATCTAGCCATCAGCGGAGAGAGGCTAGGACCGTTTCCAGGACGGTGACCACCATGTTTAGGCTGACTCTTTCTTTTGACTCTAAAGGATTAGCAACAGCCTGATTTGTGGGAAAGATCTGACTTGCATATTGACCTGGGTCTGGGGTTTGGTCCTTTGGGATCAGGAGAACCTTTTCTCTTTTACTGGGGTATTGGTTTTCATAACCATTCATCCCCATAAGGAGTGGTGCTTGTGGAGATACTGGGAAACTGGAGTGTCTGAGGGAATTGCTTGTATGACTTATGGATAGCCAGTGGGGTAAAACCGAAGTCCTCTCTGGTTGGTTGGTTTGTTGTGCCTTAGTAGTGAAGGACCCCCCAGCCTTGGGCTGTGACTACTCTGCTCTAAATCAATTTGTCCTGAATTGATACTCTCAGTAGTGTCCAGGCAAAGGCTACTTTGTTACAGTGGTCAGCCTCTCTTTTCCAGTACTGAAAGATCTTGAAATCCTCTAGGCATGAAAAAGTGGATTCAAGTAAAAGAGTGTCATCCGGAGATGAGGAAATATGTGGAAGGACATACAGGAGTTCCTCCATGATTCCTTTTTCCTTAATAGGGTCCAAACCTGTGATGAGGTATACAAACTGATAAGCCTGCTCAATAGCTTCTTGTACAGGAGGATGGAGAGAGAGACTGATGAGGCACTAAGTTCCCTTGATACAGGCCACGACCAGTAGGCCAAGGAGGGTATTTTGCATCTGTGTTGTTCAAACAGGAGGACATCATCTGGGTGCCTCCTTATAAAAGATGACCATTACTTAGAACCTGTGTCCCCGCTCCATGGCCAGTTAAGCAATCTAAAGAGTGTGAAGGTGGTATCTGTCTCTCAAGCTCTGAGCCCAAGGACTCTTATCAATAATGGAGACACTCCATAAATTATGACAATAAGATCTTTATGCCCCTCTGCCATGTACACTGGCTAAACCGGACAGTCTCTACGCAAAAGAATAAATGAACACAAATCTGACGTCAGGAATCGTAACATTCAAAAATCAGTAGAACACTTCAATCTCCCTGGCCATTCTATTACAAGGTGTCTATTTTAAAACAAATTCCAACGAGAAGCTGACAAACTGGAATTAATTTACAAATTGGACACTATCAACCAAGGGTTAACAAGGACTGTGAATGGCTTAGTCATTACACTAATTAAATCTATTTCCCTAAGGTAAGTTTCCTTGACATCTTCTTGTCAACTGTCAGTCATAGATTTACTTGATTATCGCCACAAAAGATTTTTCTCTCCTGCTGCTAACAGCTCATCCAAATTAAACAGCCTCTTAGAATTGGTATGGTAATTTCCAACTTTTTATGCTTTCTGTGTATATAAATGCATCTTACTTCTGTGTGTTCCATTCTATGCATCTGATGAAGTGGGCTAGCCCACGAAAGCTTATGCTGAAATCAATTAGTCAGTCTCTAAGGTGACACAAGTATTCCTCATTTTATGTTACACGGTATTTCAAACTCAATGAAGTCTACCCATTTGGCAAAGTTTAATCCTAAATTTAATAAGTGGTACTGGTACTTGATACCAAAAACTGAAACAATCTAAACCCAATAAAATGTAATGTCAGGAATGCTGACTCTCTGTACCAAAAGAATATTCTAATCTGTAATAGTAATTACAGAATGCACTGAACTATAAGATATATACTTACAGGTTACATTTTAAAAGAATTAGCCAATAAAATGCAATAAAATTCAAACACTGTCTAGAATGTTAGCAGTTCCAATAAAGTAATATCACTACCTACATACTTATGAAAAATTAGCCAACTGTTATGAATTTATATTATACTTGGAATTTTCTCCTTAAGTTACTTAACACTTATCAAATAACTTTAAAACAAACTAGCACAAAACAATTGGCCAGTATTTAAACAATCGGACTTGTTTTAAAGGCAACTGAAGCCTACTCATCATATTCAGCCCTTTTGAAATGCAAAGTTGACATGCTGTAATCACCTCTGACAAACTAAATTTCTTGATTTTGAACTGCAATGAAGTACTCAACAATTAGTAAAAGCTGCATAGCTTTTAACATAAAAAATCCTAAGTTTTAAGTGAACATATTTTACTCCATTTTTAAAATGTTAACACTGTAGAGTATTTCTTTGTGTAATATCCTCAGAGAGTTTCTATTTAGTGTGATAGACCCAGGCCAGTGGGGTAGAGCAGAGTTGCAGAAGGCAGATATACTGGCCACTGGATTAACAGTTTTTTGTTCCCTGACTGACCAGAGTAAGGGCTGCTCCAGGCTAATGAGAACACCTGATTCCAATTAACCTCCAAAGAATTAGGTGAGGCCATTAAAGTAATGTGAACACTTGACTCTAATGAAGGTCTTTCTCATACTTTAAAAGGGCTCACTCCAGTCAGGCTAAGGAGAACCAGGGAGCCAGAGGAGAGAAAGTTCTGCTGAAGGGCTACATAATGAAGATGCCCTCAAGCCATTGGTAAGAGAACCCTGAGATAAGGGTGAAGAAGGGAGAATCAGGAGAGCTGTGGGGAAGTGGCCCAGGGAAAATGTAGTAACTCTGGAAGTGCAAGGTTGGCCAACAGCTGCCACCATTAGGGTCCCTGGGCCAGAACCTGGAGTAGACAGCAGGACCAGGTTCTCCCCCAACCCCAGCAGGAACACCTCCTGGAAGGGGAAGACAGGCCCTGTCAGGACAGGAGGATAAAGTGTTCTGAAATAAGCCTATAGGGACAACAGAGACTGTGGGAGTTCTCACCAACCTCCTTGCTGGCTTATGACGGAAAGGGCTCAGCAGACTGTAACCCTAACCCTGGAGGGAGAAGGGCTACATGGAGGGTTGCAGTGAGCCTCTGAAGCTAGCATGAATGACCTAGAAGCACGGGACCCACGGGGACAAGGTAGGAGCTCTGTCACATTAAGTATTTTTAAAAAATAAGGATCAAATACAATCTAACACATTGCTTTGATTTATTTCTTAACTGGAAAGGAATAGTAACAAACCTAAAGTAGAAACAAAATATTTTTGCAAATATATTTGTAATTCCACTGAAAAATTAGCTACATCAAATAGCAACAATGTCAACACTTAGAAATGCCACTTCCCCAGACACCCAAAAGAGGAGCAGGTTACTGAAAAGTGGGAGCTTGAGTACAATTATTTGAACCGTACTCAGTCTGAGTCCTGTGTTGATTTGGAAGTACATTTATAAAGTTTCTTCTCTGAAACTGCACAAAGGAAAATAGGCTAAAGTAACTTCTGCTTCATGAAGAGATCAGATGTAACCTGTGGGCGTTTTCTGTCATGTGGTAACAAGCTGTTCTGGTCCAAGACAAAAATGTAACTTAACCTCTATGTGAGCAGCTTATTTGTTAAATTAACCCTTCACTTGTCAGGATCTGTGGAATGCCATGATATACAAGCAGTTTGCATTAGATGCAACTGAATATCAAAGCCCCCAATAACGTAACAAAGTTCATTCTCTTTGATTATTGCGAAATTAACCTCAGAAGGGACCAGAAAACAACTGCACTGGTTAAACTACAATATGGTCATAGCAATCTCTTCCACAAAAGGAGAATAAAAGAAAAAGACCAAATACTTTGAAAACACATTAACTAAAAAGTATACTTCAGTAACTTTGCAAACTATTGTTCTTATTGAAAAACTAGATAAAAATCTATTGTGCCAAATTTTCAAAGTAAAAAAGTATCTTCAGTTGATTTCCCTCTTTCCCTTGTACAGTCAGTTTATTTCATTTGTATGGAGCTTGGCAATGGGAGAAGAGAACAATTTTTAAAGACACAAAAAAATCTACAAAAATCAGCCATGAGCCTTGAGGGCAAATGTAAAATTTAAGATTGACTAGATTTCTGTTGAACAATGTCTCTTTACAGGTCATTAATACTCTTAGTTGTGGAAAAATTAATAGAACTACTTACTGTGATTTTGATAGCTTTGTTCAGAACATTTACCCATTCTACTAGGTCTTGCTGATCATTGGCTTGTAGAAAGTACTTTCTCATCCCCGCATTCATAACTGTTAAGATATTAGAAAGTAATTAAATTGTACTGATAAAATAATTGAAATCAGTTTAAATACTCAACTTGGATTATTCCATCTTCCTCCTCTATGCAATACTGTCACAGACATCATCTCATGAAACTTACAGCTACTTTAAGTTGATCTCATTTTACACAGAGTAAGATAATTTCAGATATGAATTGTGTTTTTCAAAAACTTTCCAATTAATACTTTACTACCCAGCATAGGGATTGCTGTAAGAAAATGGCCATAAAAAAATTGTTTTAAAAAGAGGTTGCCATCTTAAGCAGTCCCTCCTTGACTCAGTTTAATCTAAATTTCACACTACATCCAGCTTTCATGCTTGTTAGAGTTTGGGTCTCTCTCTTTCCAATCCTTTCACCAATTCTCATCTGTGGCAACAAGTTCTCCTCCTCCAACTATTCTTTTGTGTTAAGCACACTATCCATCTGGACTAACCTGTTTGGGGTTGGGATAAGCTCAAACCTACTACGTGCAATCAAGCTGATGGTCAACTATTACGCCTGATGTATCAGTTTTTAATGACTTCTAATCATTCTTTTGGATTTGTCCATTGTTCTGCTGGAGAACTGGTGCACAATCTAGGCATTAGTGCCACACTTCAATATTACTGCTCCCCATAAAATGGCTTATTTTGTGATCAAGAAGGACTTTCAACTGGCTTTTTTCCAGTCTATCACACAGAGTACTGGGTTCTTTTCTAGCTTGCACATAAGAGATTACTGATTATTTCTATTATCAGAGCACCTAGGAGAACTCAGTCATGGACCAGAACCCTATTGTGCTAGGTGTTGTACAAATACGAAAAAAGACATTATAATCTAAGTGTAAGGAAAGAGACAACAGATGGGTACAGACCAACCAACAGCAGAGTAAAAGGAAACAATGAGACAATATTGGTCACCATGGTAAACTGTGGTCTAAGTTTTTTTGTAGGCTTACTGGCAAAGGAAAGTTTTAAGGAAGTATTAGAAGAGAGTGAGTTTTGCAGATGTTTACAAGAAGCTTCTTCCAAGCCTGAGGGGCAGCATCGGAAGAAGCACAATGGTGCTTGTTTGAAAATTTTACAAGTGGGCAATAGAAGTTGGCAACATAGACCAATCAGAGGTGGGAGTCATCTCTCATTCAATATTGAAAAGGTTAAGTCATAAAAAACACTGAAAATGAAAGCTAGTGGAGCAGGCAGAACGGGGTGAAATGGTCAAAGCAACAGGCTAGAAAAAAGGAACTCTGCAGCAGCATTCTGAATGGATATGATGGAGCAAGATGAGAATTGCTGAAGCCAGAGGAAAAAACGCTGCAGTAATCAAGATATGAGGTAATAACCCGTGTGACGGAGTCAGTCCAGAAGGTATAAGAGAGTGCTGGAAGGCAGGTATATCAGCCTCAGGATGTGCAGGTCTCTGTTCCCTGGATAGCCAAACAAAGGCTACTCCAGGCCAATCAAGACACCTGGGACCAATTAAGAAGCTTCTAGAAAGCAGCAGAAATAGCTAGCCTCATTGGGACACCTGAAGCCAATCAGGGACTGGCTGAAACCAGTCAAAAACCTCCCAGTTAGTCAGGTGGGTGTGGATGTCAGGAGCTGTGGAAGGAAGTTGTGCTGTTGGTGAGACTGAGTGGTAGACAACATATCATACACAAGGAAGGAGGCCCTGAGGTAAGGGTGAAGTGGAGTTTGAAGAAGTGGAGACTGCTGTAGGGAAGTAGCCCAGGAAATTGTATTGTGTTTTGTGGATAAAAGGTCAGCCATCTTAGCTGATACTATTAGGGTCCCTGGGCTGGAGTCCAGAGTAGAGGGCAGGCCCGGGTTCCCCCCTTTCTGCCTCCCCTAATTAGTTACTGAGAAAGGGAGGTCACTCTGGGGCCTAGATGAGTTTCTGAGGCCCCTAAATCTGCCAGGAAGCACAGGACCCACAAATACAGACTCGGAACTTTGTCACACCCGAATGAGAGTTTTAGCTATCAGGATCACTAAATACCTTAGTGAAGTTATGCAGAAAGAATCTGCAAGGTTAAGACATAGCCTAGATGTGAAAACCTAGAAAGAGGTCCGAGTCTAAAATGACATTCAGATTATGGGCTGAGTGACGGGCAGGATGGTGATGTTATCCACAGTAATTGAGAAAGGAAGAAGTGGGGAGGGCTGGGGGGGAGCTTGGTTGTAGCCATGTTGATCTTGATCTGACTGCTAGACATCAATGAGAAGATGATGTGAGACAGGCTTAGAGTTTAATTTCAACAAGAGACATGCATCTGAGCTGTTAAATGGAAAGTGTGTGTATATGAAATTTCCCAGAGAAGGTGCATAATGAAAGGGAACAAAATCAAGGAATCCCTACAGAACGTTGGAGGAAGATTATCTGAAGGACATGCTCGAGGAACAGTTAGAAAAGTAGAACCACCAAGGGAGGACAGAATTATAGAAGCAAAGGAAGGATAAGATTTCAACAACAGCACCATCAACTGTGTCGGAGGTGGCTGGCAGCTAAAAGAGGACACGGATGGAGTGCTGGTTCTGAGTATTGGCTACACAGAGATCACTAAACACTTTGGGCAATTGTGTTCTCAGTTAAATGTAAAGGGTAAAAGAGATTGAAGAAGGTCTAGGAACTCTAGACAGCGATTGTAAACAGCATGTTCAATTACCTTAGAGACTGAACGGGAGAAGATGATGGGAAAGTAAATGGAGAGGCAAGTGGGGTCGTGAATGGGTATTTTTAAGATGGGAGAAACTAAAGTATCATTCTATTTTCAGTGAAAAAGAGCTAGAGGAAAGTGAAAGATTAAGAAAAATAATAAAAGCTGGACAACTCAACGTTTAAGTTATAAAACACTACTACCATTAAATATAGACAGACTAATATAAATAACTCTGTTCTAATTTGAAAATAGAGCATTTAAGTGACAACTTAACTGAAGATCAGACTAATATTTCTACTTTTTGTCCTGGATAAGAAGGATCATGAATTGCATGAACTTTGGGGCTCTAAATAAAACCAGTTATTAAATAAAAGTTTGTTTTTAAAGAAAATATTCAAAGTATACACACAGATTCTTTATTCTGGTATCAGAATTTAAATGGTCTATTGACTCAAGCCAATTCTAATTTATCTGGCAGTATCAACAATACTGCCCCAAGGCTAATTACATCAGAGGACAAATCACACCTATCTTTTCAACAGAGGCTGTGTCTAGGCTGTATCGTGGTACAGACTATGAAGATGTGAATAGCAGCATGCACCAGAGTGCTTTGCTATATCTCTGTTCTGTGTAGATGCTTCTAGTGCATGCCCAAAGGTACCCAGCTCTTGTTAATGTAGACTTCTTCAAACAGGACTATGTAAAAGCAAAACTAGGTAACTTTTAGTCCACGCCAGCAGCATCTACACAAGGTAGTTACAATTCAGCACTTTGGTGTGTGTGCTGCAATTTACATACCCATAATCCAAACTGCAGGAGTCTATACATAAGCCCAGAGTAAAGGTCAAGGCCAATACCTTAACATTACCTACTACTCAGCAGAAGAGTATTTATCCTTAAGCTGGAATAGATCTGGTTTACATTAAACAAAGGGACTAAAATCTTTAATGGACCTTGCCACATTAAATCTTCTGCCTAAAGTTTCGATCTTGAGTGAACAGCAAAATCAATTGTTTTGTCATAATGCTCTAATCCACTGCTGACCACATTGTTCAGTCAGTAGCATTCTTAATGCTACATAACATTTTTACAAGCAGGGCTAAAACCGATGACAGTGGTGTCAACTGTTAATCCACAATATCCACGACTGTGGAATGAGTGTTAAAAATTTGATTCAGTAAGTAACACGCAGCAAAAACACAAAACATTTCCAAACTTTTATTTAAAATAAAATTATCAAAATATTTTGAGAATTAAACAGAGCAGAAACAAAATGTGCATAAGCTTCGCCCCCAGCCCTTTCTTATTTATCTGGCAGGAACAATAATACTGTCCAAGGCTAATTACACCTATCTTTTCAACAAAGGCTGTATCTAGGCTGCACTGCAGTAGACTATGGAGATGTGAACTGCAGCACACAGCAAAGGCCTCCTTATAAGGCTGCTTTGAGCTGATTAGGTAACACAAATCCACCTTAGAACTGGGCTACACGGTCAGCTGGAGATACCCATGGTGCTGGGAAGTCCCCAGATGGCCCCATAACCTTCAGACTCCAGCGTGAAGTGCACAGTCATAACATTGCTGTGTTCTGGAAGTCTCCAGCCATCTCTTGGAGCTACCGTAGGCAGATATTAATTGTACAGCAGCCATGAAGCTTCTCTAACTTACAGATTGGATTCAAAAGAGCATTCGGCAGTCTCAGGAATTGGGGGAGCCACCTCAGAGCTGTCCATCCCCTCAGTTTATGTACTAAACCCAAGTAACTCAGAAGATTGAAACCAAAGTACATAACATGCTCTTCATAAAAGAAATGCACAAACTGTACAAGTCTATTTTCATATTATGTTGTTCTTGTAGCATAATTGTATGGGATCAACAGTGAAGTCTTGACACATTAAACACATCAAAAATAGCAGCTTTTTGCTTCAAAGAACTAGTAAGAAAAAATGCATACAGGTGTTTCCAGTGACAGGCCCCAAGATCAGCAGGAGTTGTGCCTATATATGGTAACAGGAAACTGTGTCTAAGCATCTGGATGTGCAATCGGCTTCTACAACTGCACACAGCATGCTACATATTGAGAGGAAGCAGCATAGAATACTACTCGTTTGCCTTTTGCAATAGTGTGGATCTATAGGTATGCTCCCAGAATACAAGGAACAGTTAGTGGAAAGGGGAAACAAGCTTATCATACTTTTACCTAGTGTGTTCTAGAAAGTATATCCTACATATATTGCCAGCAACATTTATTGAATATCTGTGTCAAAATATTTATTTGAATGTAGATACAGTATAAAGATAGGTTTTCAGATAGAGCAGTCATTCATCCCAGTTTTTGCAGAGAACTTTCAAGATCCAAATTGCTTCTGTCATAGATTATGATAAATCCTGGACAAATGCCATTTAATACATTAAACAGTGGAATAAATAAAGGAGAATAAATTTGTGCTCTTAGAAAAAGAATCAGAGCTATAAATTCTTTAAATATTAAATTGCCAGTAAATGAAACATTTTTCTTAAGCATAGCATTAACATTAGACAAAAGTTTAACAATGGTGTATCTACAATATAATATCTATATATATTAAAAGTTCACTTACTTGCCTTCATAGCTGAATTATCTGTGTCAGGTACCCTAAGAACAAGCCATCTTCTTTATTTAATTAGTTTACCTACTGATTCAAAAAAAGCTCCAAAACATCCCAGCAACAGCTGCCAGCTAATCACGCATAGCTCAGTAAGTTGTGAGATTTTAAAATCTCACAAAAGAAACCAACATTCTCCCTTTATATTAGGAAGGAAATCAGGAATATAAATAAATTTAAAACACACACACACACATTACCAGTAGTACCTAATATTAGAACTGCAGAACATACCCTGGTTTCAATTTATTTATTTATTTATTTATTAAAAGAGCAATTTGACAGATGTTTAATACACTAGAACTTACCAAAACAGAATTCTGCCTTTGGCCTTAGCTTAGTTGCATCGCTAACCTAATAAGAAAATTAACATATATAAATACATACTGTAACATTACATGTACATTATCTAGTATGTATACTACATTACAACACACACATGCAGTTTAAGATTAACAAGTCAACATTAGACGGAAACATAAAATATATGCTTTTATTCCTCACATTTAAGGACCCATCTCATTCCTGGAAAGTGAAAGCCTCTCCTTGATACAGTACTTGTTAAATTCTGCCAAGCATCTAAAGTTCAACAAGTGAAGGAAGCTATTCTCATATCTGTACATTAGGACTTAAAACTGTTATCCATTAGTAGTATTTCAGCATAATGAATGTGAAGTCAATATCAACAGCAAAGTCCCTACTGGACTTCATGAACTCCAAAAACTTTTCCGGGGTTAAAAAAAAAAAAGTCTGGAATAAGGATTTTGTGGTTTTGAGTTTTGATTTTATTAACCACCTTCCTCCCCTAATGCATTTCTAGTGTCTTATCACCATAACATTCCTTTCACCCCAAACCTTATTTGTGCAGGACTTGAAATTTCAAGAAGAGTGGTGTAATTTAGAGCAAATTAAGCAATTATGAGATGGATGATAGTTGTAAGCACATCTGTGGTAGTGTCCCTGGACATCTGTCCCTTATAACCCAATGTCACCCAGAATACAAGAAGTCTGGAGAATGGATCATAGAAGATAGTCAACAAAGAAAGTAAAGGTATCAAAATAATTGGAGAGATGAAAAACAGGAATGAGATGTATGGACAAGAGAAGGTAATTTCTTACAGGACACTAACACTTTCTGTCTATCTAACCTCAAAATTTACTCCCTTCTGCTCCATTTTCTATGAATTTCTGAGAGTACTTTGCACCCTTACATGTATTTAGTTTCTGATTAAGTTGTTTCTAGAAGTTTCCTCTGTTGCTCTTTAAGAGATTATATGATCTGCAAGCTATCATATTAAATGAGTATTCTTTCCTTTGTAAATGGCTTCAGGTTCTCAGAGGCAAATTCAAACACAGATTAGTAGGTACAAATTCAAATTAGAGTTAAACCTGAATCCACAGTTTAGAATACTAATTCTACTACATAAAAGGGCAAACAGTTGGAATTTAATTTTTTGGAAGCAAATCTAGACAAGTATCAGCAAGAAGCTGGTAAAAAAACACCTAGACAGGTTTCTGCATTCCTTATTGCTTTGACTAGCTCTGGTGCTTTTAATGTTCCTTTAAACTTCAGGAGCAGTAACCACATTAATCCCCCCCCTACCCAAATATATCAGATATACCCACAAAACTACCACCTGCAATTTCACAGGTAAAGCGAGATGGGACCACTGTGATCATCCAGTCTGACCTTCAGAATAACACAGGGCACAGGATGTCCCTGAATTAATTCCTGCTTGAACTAGAGCATAACTAAAAAAAACCTTGGTTTAAAAGGTTGCCTGTGACAGAGAATCAACCACAATTCTTGATAAATTAAATTCATTCTTGATAACTTAAAAATTCATGCCTTATTTCCAGTCTGAATTTGTCCTGCTTCAAAGTCCAGTCACTAGTTCTTGTTATACCTTTATCTGCTATATTGAAGAGCCCATCAAATTTTTGTTCTCTATATAGATACTTATAGACTAATAATAGACTTATAGACTAACCAAGTCATCCCCCCATAATCAATTTAGATTAACAAGGATAAGGTTGAGTTCCTTGAGTCTATAAGACACATCTTCTAATTTTTTCATCCTTCTTCCAGCTTGTCTCTAAACTCTCATTAAAATTATTCATTAAGGAGTTCTGGCAATTTCATAAAATCAAGCTGCTAATATCACCAAAATCTACTGATAGAATTACAATCTTAGATATAGACAAGAAATATATCACTTATAGATCAACTGACATACCTTTGAAATGTAGGTAAGTTTAATAGCTCCAACAGGTGGAGAGCCAGAGGGAAGGTTCTATTAAAAAAAAAAAAAAAGCACAGTAATACGGTCTGAAACTAAATTATCCTCCTATCAAATAACATGCTCAATATACATGCATCAAATACAAGAAACCTAATCAAAGCTTCATGAACAAAAAAATTCTATACACTTGCATTCACAATACAACATTCAACACAATGTATGCTTTAATAAGATTTAAACTATTTTGTTTCATTTATTAAAGAAACGTCCGGTAATCAACTAAAAGTGAATGGTTGTTGGAAATAATGCTGGTGTTAATTGTTTCAGAGGTTTATGCATTTTACTGTAGGAAAAAGGATTCTTGTGGGTTTATATCCAGGAAATCCTCCTAAAAGCACACTTTTTCCTTAACAGATGTTGAGTCAAGATGGCATCTTATGTATTTTGATAGAAGAGAGACATTCATCCACTCCTCAGCTACCTCCAAGAATGCTTCCCTCATGTAACAGTACTTTCAAAAATATATTAAGATCCCAGTCTCTTGCAACAATACTAAGTAAACTGGAGGAAAATGGGATGTGTACAAGTTTCTTACCAGCAATGTTAAGCCTACAAACCTGATTGCAGTTTGGATTGTGACAGTCTCTTGAAGCAGCAAGAAGTATAATTCACTGGCCTACTAGCCTATTAACATGCATTTGTGTTATTTTTCATAGCAAGTCTATAGTTGGGAATTGCAATTTAAAGGTGCAAAACAATTACGTATGGTTTACTGCATTCTGTGGTAAAATATGGTCAACTTTCTATTTAATTTGTTTCCAGTGAAACTTACTGTGCATATCTTTATTTTATCATACCTTCTTACTTTCAGTTTCACTTCACTTCTGTTCCATAATAGGATAATTTTATGTTAAAAATACATAGGTATGGGCAAAGAGAATGCTTTTCTTGTTAGTTAATGTTTCTATGTCATGACCCATTTTGGGGGGGAAAAAAGTGGAATGAAGCCATGTTTGTCATATACACATTTCCTTATATTTATTCTCCTCCCACCACAAGTTCTCACGCAAGATAGTCTTTTCTAACTAATGCTGTCGCTCACCCTCCTACCCTTGCATATCCACACACAGTTTCAATGTTTTACCATCATCTGGTAACCAAAAGACTAAATCTACTCATCAGATTCTGATAACAAATTAGGAATGCCCAGTGCAACTCCCATATAAAACACTTCCCTCTCCAACAGCTTTAGAAAAAGGGACAATGCTGGAATCCTTACTGTGCACTGTTCCTAAACTATCTTTTCATCAGTCTCTAGCTAAACAACAACTGAATCTAGAAGCTCCTTTCCCCATTCCCTTCTTTTGCTGAAAAAGAGAAGTGCTCTTTGTTCCCTTTTCTCATTCCAAAGCCTCCTGGATAGTGCAAGGCAGATGGTTTGTTATCTACCTCTTCTTCAGCCTCTTAGCTACTGCAAGTACTATTTCTCTACTACTTTGCTTTCCACCTTTGCCTCTAACTCTTCCTTCCCAGTGGAGGTCTTCAATCTGTGTCCCACAGCAGTTTCCTGAAACAGCAGTGTAAAATATATTTTTCTTGTGATAAGACTGATCAGTTTTTGCTCTGTTGCAGATCAAAATAGCTCTAAGCAGGGACAAGGACACAAAAGTAGTTTTTCACACTCAAACTCCCTCCCAGAGCCTGTGCCCCACACTCCCTCCAGCATCCCAACTCTCATCCCCGCACCCCTTCCCGCAACCAAACTCCCTCCCCATCTTAGTTAACTGGCGTTTTCCACTTACCAGCACCCTCTATTCCTCCAACATGCCAGATAAAACAGCTTTTACTATATCCTGCTTTTACAGCCTCTATTTTGGAATAATGAACACTGTGTACAAATGCGCTGCTAAACGTGGCCTTAGGATCATTCATTTTCTAGGATTTCCGAGTACATTTACACAACAACAAATACAAACCTCCCTCCACTCACACCTTCCAGTAGATGCAATGGTCCCCTGTGCAACAGTGGTAAATGTTTAGGGCCCTACCAATTTCACGGCCATGAAAAACATGTCATGGACCATGAAATAAGCCTCTTTGAAAACTGATTTCCCCATGCTACCAGCTGGGGTACATATAGCTGCAAGGCCTGGACAGGCTGGAGCAGGACATGACATGTCCTTCCCGGGCCCTCTTTGCGGGACATCAGACCCATCTCCGAGTGCCTCCAACTGCTTCAGGAAGCTCTGGGGCTGGGCAGCAGCCCAGAGGTTCCTGCAGCTGGAGGAAGCAGGCCCGATCTCCCTCTGCTGCTGGAAGCACCTCAGCTGGGGGCTCTTAGCTGTGAGTCTCTCACCAGACTCAGGCAGGACAAGACGTGTCCTTCTCCTGCCCAGCTGCTCAGAGGAAGGATCAGACCCACTTCTGGGTATGGACCCCCATGGTTACAACTGAAATTTCAGATGTAAACAACTGAAAACATGAAGTTGACCAGTTTTAAAACCCTCTGGCCATGAAACTGATGAAAATGGACCGTGAATTTGATAGGGCCCTAGTTATGCTACACAAGGGAGAGCCGCACAGATGGTAAGTGTGCCTGATGCCAGGGCCTGCTTCATACAAGCTCCTTGAAGTGGCCTCCACAGAGCAGCTCTGCAGCCATTCTAAAGCTCAAGAACAACAAACGAGTGGATTTTTAACTTCAGTCAAAACCCCTTCATTTGTGTATGAACCCTAACATTAAGAGGGCATAGAAATACCCGAGTGAAACACTAAAAATAGTGCAAGTTTAAGAATAGCAGCCGTGTTACTCAGTATCCGTAAATAAAACAAGGAATACTTGTAGCACCTTACAGACTAACCAGTTTATTTCAGCCTAAGCTTTCGTGCCCACGAAAGCTTATGCTGAAATAAACTGGTTAGTTTCTAAAGTGCTACAAGTATTCCTCGTTTTATTTAAAAACAGTGCATGTATCATTAAACACAAATTCTGAAGAGCTGCACTTTTCACAACATTTCTGTACGTCTCCATTGATGTGACTGGGACATAACCACAGAAGGCTAAGAGGAAAAGAACAGTTGAATTCTCCCATTAATGTAAATCATCTGAAAGCTCTATTTAATTTCCAGAAGTTATTTCCTCTTTCACCTACAATTTCTGACTGCCTCAGCCTTAAATCACTTTGATCTATACTGCACTCTATTTCATTTATGTTTTTGCATATAGTAAGATTCCACAATATTTGAAATGCAGTTTTACTAACACTTGGCACCACGGCATAAGAATATTTGCATGGCACAATTTAGCTTAGCTCATTTATACTCCATGCCTTAAATGTCTCAATACCATTTGCTTTTTTTAAAATAGTTTTCTAGTATTGTCGAAAACGCACTGGTACCACATACTGTGCAAATAGCTTATAGTTTCTAAGTTTTATTTATATTTATAAAACTTTTCCAGATCTACATAGTGTGGATGCTACCTTTCAAAGCTGAAGTATGAGCTACAATTTTACTTTTCAAGTGGCTAATTGCACTAATGAGAAATAGCTGTTGAACTGCTCAAAAGCACAAGTAGTGGCAGTAAAATTACACAACCACAGAGAAGAAAAAAGTGAAGTAACAGACCTGTGTACTGAAACCAGAGTGAGTATTGGCAATTTGAGTTCACAAAAAGCAGCCATGCCACCAAAGCTTGGCTTCTAATACCACTTTGATTATTTTAACAGACAAGACAAAGTTTTGCTATTAACATCCACAAGTAATAACAAAAACTAAAGAGAATTAAACCTGCCGGAACTTAAGTTGAGCTCCAAGACTTAAGATCAAATATTCATGTATGCAAGTAGTTCCAGTGACTTCAATGAAGTTTTTTGTGAGTGTCAAGCAGAAGTAAAAATTTCATTTTAAAACATGCCTAAAAACCTTGCTTACATGTTAATTTTCTAAAGGCCAAGTTTAAGATCTCATGTTTCTCAATAAGAGTTAACACAACTGTCACCAAAACACTTCACATAACAGCTTTAAAATATGATGCAATTATTTCTTACCAAGCATCACAAATCCCAGGATTCTTGGTCTCGGCACAAAAATGAAGCAAAATTTTAAAGTACGTATTGGTCACTTTTTTTAAACTTACAGAAATTCCATTACTGATTTAGATCTTTTTTTAAAGAGACAAATGAAGATTGGGGGGGGGGGGGATGGGCATTAGCGGAGGTTAAACTACAATGTTTCTAACTAATCTTCTGCAGATGAGGTTGGTACAAACATTTGGTACTAAGATTACTACAAATTTAAACATATATGGATAAACAATACCTTAAGATATGTGATCATCTTCAAAATATGGAAGCAGAGTTAAGAATTTAGTAACTATTTTGCACTTACATAACTCCTTTCATCTAAGGATTGCAAGTGGTTTCCAAATAAACATCAACACTTCATTAAGAAAGGCAAGTACAAAAACTGAAAAATGCACTAGCCTGAAGACACAGTTCTTCAATTAGTATCAGTCCTAAACCTGTGCCAACGCTAGTTTGAGGGACCAACAGCTTTAAAGTCCAGAGACAACTCTAGTGGCATTAGTTGAGCATCATCCATTGGCAGGAGGTTTTAATAGCAGCCTTCAACTACCTGAATGGGGGTTCCAAAGAGAATCGAGCTAGGCTGTTCTCAGTGGTGGCAGATAACGGAACAAGTAGCAATGGTCTCAAGTTGCAGTGAGGGAGGTCTAGGTTGGATATTAGGAAAAACTATTTCCCTAGGAGGGTGGTGAAGTACTGGAATGGGTTACCTAGGAAGGTGGTGGGATCTCTATTATTAGAGGTTTTTAAGGCCCAGCTTGACAAACCCCTGGCTGGGATGATTTAGTTGGGGTTGGTCCTTCTTTGAGCTGGGGGTTGGACTACATGACCTTTTAAGGTCTCTTCCAACCCTAAATCTTCTATGATTCTATGTATTGGGTTTGCAACCCGGGGATCTGATTAGAAACTTCAGGCAATTAGGAAAGCAAGAAGCCAGATTAGCCTCTCATCTCCACACAACCAAAAGGTCACATCCTCATTTATTTCTGATGCTCCTCTTGCAACTTTAGTCCATGTCTTTCTCATTCTGATATCAGACAACTGCAATATACTCTCCATGGGAACACAACTTAGCTCAATCTAAAAAATGTAGCTGATACAGAATCTTATGAAAACAGTGAGTCATTTTGTGAGGAAATTGAACATCTCATCTATAGTAGCTGTCTACTGTTTCCTGAATTGACTTTCAGGTATTGGTTTTGACCAATGAAGATATAAATGGTTTTGGAACCTACCTATTTAAGAGATTATCTTTTTTCTTCACGAGGCACTGCCACAGTTGCAGTCAGCAGAAGTACATGAGTTAGAATTTCACTGGTATAACAGAATGGGCCATTGGTAGGCCATTTCACTGTTTTTTGGCTATACTCACTTTATTCCCAGGGTAACAAACACACTGAATTTTGGAAAGAGCGCTACATACTAATTGTACTTTTAATAGCTTGCCAGGCATGCCCAGAGTTTGGAATGGTTGCTCTTATGTAATAATTCAGATCTCATATAAAATATTTCTACTTATGAGGACTAGTTCTGAAAGTTACATCCTATTTCCTTGTTTTTGCGGTGGTATGTCATTTATTTCTAGTCCTATTCATTTGCAAAAACAGCCTTAAAAATATAATTCAATTAGTTCTCATTAACTTGCCCTTCCTCACACACACCAATTTCAACTTGATTTTAGGGGCTGTGGTTTCAGACCATTAGAGGTAGGAAGCAAAAAACTGGTATAACTGCATAAAGCACTAACCTATAAATCTAATATGAGAAATTTGATATTAAAACATAGTAGAATGTTAGTTGAGAAAAGAAAGAGGGTAATCAAAAGTATAATTTAAAAAGCTATGGTATCATTAAAAATATTGAAAATTATTTTAGTTAGTGGATGTTAATTCTTTAAAATCTGAAAAGTGCTGTGAAACTGAAGTTTAAACAGTTTTTATATCTGAGCTTTAAAGTTTTCCCAAGTGTTGGTCCTGGACCACAGACCCTCTTCCCCACCCCAAAAAAACACCTTGTTCAACAGAGAAAAGGCATCACGTTTAAGTACTGATAACAACAGATGTGCATGCAACATACTACATTATCCAACACAAGTTGGATATGATTTCAGGAGTTTTCTGAACTTACACCTATATTTCAAATCCCTTATCTACACCACTACAATGGATGTTACACTGAACTCAAGAGCTGCTTGAATTTGCCAGCTATGACTGTGAATGCCAAATGCTAACAAAATTATTGAAGCTGTGAAACATTACTTACAATTTTCCTCTACAAATAAAGAGTTTCACAGCGTAGCCTAATCAAGGAAGTGGAATACAAGTGATTTAGCTACATATTAATATTTTATTTATAAGCTTTTCCTTAGAGCTGCAAATTCAATGAAATTCATTCTGAAACCCTCTTCCATGTACACAATAGATTTGTTTTAGGTCAAAGAAAAATTTGACTTCTAGTAACTTCCACAATTTTATTCCAGATGTTGTCATACCTGGGGGTTATCCATGTACCATACCAGATTGTCTTCCTTCGTGTCCAGGATAAAGTACCTCCGCAGAAACTTCCCACTATTCTCATTTTCTTCTATGTCTAGGAAACCACAAATGCGATTCTGACGATCCACATAAGGCATTTCTGAGCCTGAACATTACACTGCAAAACAATAACAATGATTAAAATAAAGTTTATTTTCACAGATTATAAAACTGGTCTGTACATTGTGAGCACAGCTTCAACTACTAGAAGAATTTTCAGGAAAGGAGTTTCCACTTAGGAATAAGTTACATTAAGATCAAGTGTTTTTCCATCACAGGAGTAACTTTTATACATTTCTTTGAAATATAACTATTAAGTACATAAGTTTTTATATATGCTGTGTTCAGAACCATGGTACCCCTCGGTATGTGTGTTAAATACTGGTAGAAAAGCATGTCTGTTAGTTTACACAAGATCAGCATAGGATAATCAAAGATTCTTTCACTAATTTACACAAAGGGTTAGATAACAGATTTACACTTCTTCTCACTTTTAACAATAGGTCTTTTGCAGTTAAAAAAGGTTATTTGTCAGCAGCCCTACAGTCTGAGATGGCTTATCACACTCTGTTTAGGGAAAGGAAATTCAGATGAGGGGCTTCTGGACAGCCATCTTTATATATGAAAATTTTGAACAAAGCACATCAATTTCAGCCAAAAATCAGAAATCTTTAACTCTTGAATATTACTAAAAGATGAGGGTGATTAAGTATACATGTACAGCTATAGGTAGTTATGCACATACTATGTAAATCCAAAACTAAAATCTTTGGCATTGATTTATGATGCTATCATGTTTTTTAGAAAATCGGCTCTGAATATTTATTTATACTGCTGACCACCTGTTCCCGTTTTGTCTACTTCATCTTTTGCTGTTCCATCTCACTTACAGACCATTGCATCATCCTCTTCTGCTTTTATGCTCAGGAGCCAGGAAAGTTACCAGCTCTTAAATATGACACTATAAGCAAGTTAGTTTCCATCCTTTCAGAATAGTGGTCTAAAAATCCAAGTAAAACCAACATTAAAAATTCACATATGAAAGCTTGCCTGAAGTCAATATATTTTAAAGCAGGATGGGAAGCATTTATAGTCTTGCATTATGCTTCTATACTTTGTCAGAGATGCACAGATTAAAAATACCAATTTTAATTAGCTTCTCAACTCTGAACAATTAAGTTTGGGTATGTAAACTCTTTCACCAAAGGGAGTTTTCAGACTGCTCTACTGAGCAACATGGTGATGTTCACTTTAAAAAATTATATGTTGTCATCCCATTTTTTTCCACTGCTTATATCCTTGTCTAAAAGTCATCAGGTAGCCTCTCTCTTTATTTATATTGGGACAGCGGGAGAGGGGAGAAGATATCTGCTGACATATGTATATATACACACACACAAACATACATATATCTACATACATACACACTCCTACTCATGCATCATGGGAAGATGTGAGGAACTTGTCACATTTTTAATTACATATTTGTATTTGGGATTACCTGCCTGGGTCTTATTATCTGCAGCTTCCAATTTCTGTATGCCACTAAACCCTTGTCACCACATACGCTAGTCCATAGTTTTATTCACTTTAAGTCAGAGAAAAATAAATCTAATTTTTATTACTGCCATCCCACCATTAAAAAAGTGAACGTACTAGGAATTCTTAAGAACTGAGAAATATGGCAATGAATTTAAAGATGGTCAATGAAACTTTAGCAAGCAGAAACCCTGGAAGGAAATGAAATTCCATGGTGATGGGTCATTTTATAAAAAGTTAGGTAAGTCTGTTAGCTAAGGAATTATACTGCAAAATTGTGAAAAGACACATCTTACTTGATGATATCTGAGATGTTTCTTCCATAGTTTTTCTGAGGACATCGTAAGAAGTTTAAACCCTTCATCTAGAAGTAAGCTGCCTCATTTTCCCAAAAGGAAAATTACCATGTATATTTAAGGCAGTGGTTCTTAACCCGTGGGCTGCATGCAGCCCAGTTAGCACAGCTCTGTCCCAGCTTGTCTGTCTGCTAAAGGTTGCAGGCCCTGGGCAGCTGGCTGCTCCCCTCCCATCCCTGGGCAACAGGGATTCCATCCGAGGGCAGGACTGTGGTCCTGTGGGCCAGGGTCCCCACGTAGCAGGTCCAGATAAATGGCTGCCACCCGATCCTGCATGGCAGAGTCCAGGGTCCCCGCAGAGGTCAGGGCCCTGGCTGCTCCCCAGCCTTGCATGGCAGGGCCTGGGGTCGGGGTCCCTGCCCCCCTCCCCAGCTCTCTACTCCTGGCCCCACTCTGGGTGGAAGACACTGAACACAGGGGTTGGTAGGGAGGGATTAAGATGGGCGATACTGTGGCTGCCAACCTACAGCCCAGGTAACACTTTGTGAACCGCCTATGAAGCCCACATTGATGAATGGGTTGAGAACCACTGATTTAAGGCTATTGATAATATTGTAAAATTTCAAAGGCTTAAATTAGATAGTCAAGGAAATACTAGACTTTACTGTAAGACTCTAGTATTTGCTCAAGCAGTGTATAATTTACAGATCAACATCTCAGGTCAGAGACATAGAATATGTTGCTGATATGACTAACTGGAAACAAATATATGGTAGTTCTTAAAACAGCCTCACCTAGTAACCATACTATTAACAGTTCACACACAAGCTCTCAGGATCATTTTAGAATGGGGAGATGTTTCCCTGCTGCAAAGATAACTAAGTAATGGCAAGATCAAGAGTGGCTGTTATATAAATTGTGTCCATAATTTAGCAACACTTAGCACCAGGTATATTTTTATTTAAATAAAGCAGCAGCTTTATCATATGGGGATATCCTGTCCTCCTAAATTTCACCATTTATACCCCCCTAGAAACTTGTGTGTCACAATACGGGCGCAATTACAGCTTAACTGTTTACTAAAAAGTATAGGTAGACCAGACAAATGGGATGTCTATAAAAAGCAAATATTGGTAGCTGATTTCCTGTCAAAACAGGTTGAAACTTTATTCTCTGCAGAGACTCTGTAGAAACTGAAACAAGAAAAACTGTACCCATTTTTTCCAGCAAGGTAGAGAATGAATTTTCGAAAGATTTTCGAGATCTGCTAAATAAAAATATTAGAGTCTTCAAAGAAAATTGATTCCTATTACATTTTTAAGAGGATGCAGAAGAACAGCAGATGAATGGCTGATGAGTTGATCCAGAATCTAGAACTGACTTATAAAACCGACAGTTGAAGAATAGTTAAGATTTTAAACAGTAATGGGATGTTAAAAACAAATATTCTGAAACTGCACATAAGTATGAACAGTTCTCAGAGACCCTGATCATGCTAAGATTTATTCACAAACTGAACTTGAAGTACGTGATTAGTTCCACTAAAGACAGTGTGATTACGCCTAGGCCTTAAGTCTTGGCAGGATTGGGGCCAAAATGCAGAGGGGTTGTTTTACTTGTCAGTATACTGGATTTAACAAGAGAAAAATATGTGCTTCAAAACTTCATCCTCTAAGTTTTGTCTTACAAAACGATTCCACTTCTGGTTACCGTATATCCTTTGTTGAAAATCCAACAAACTACAGGATAGTTTACAATATTAACTTATTTTTTCTGCAGAACACTAGTTCAAAATTAGTAATTGTATTAATAAGATGCTCTATTGTTTTCTTAAAGAAAACCATAGAACATAAACATGCAACAGATATAAGTTTAAGTTTAATTGAATCCAGTGTAAAATCATAGAACACCACTTTCAGTTGTAAAAAAAATTACAACCATTATATTATGCTATGGAAACATTTCATTTAATTAAATTAATATTAGTTCTAATCCAACTCAGGTTGGTAGTAAGCAAAAGTGGTTACCATCAGATGGCAATTTGGTGGACTATGTACTTCTGCTGCTCAGGGGCAATTAACTCACAATGCTATTGCCCCTACCAGCATTCTTAGAGAGACCAAGAATGCTGACAATGAACTACCATGCTACATCTAAAGAGATCCTTTCCAGAGTGGCACAACAGAGATGTCCAAGTCGCATATTATTCCTCTTCTTTGTATAAGGAACTTGGTTCCAAGGCCACCAAAGTAACACTTCACCAGCACTTAAGCTAAAAAAATATTATAATTCAAATATAATTTCATAAATATTCAGTAGATATATTCAAGTAATACCCATCAACATTACAGGGAGTTATGGAATACAATTCCCATTGAAAGTCTGAGATTTTTACTCCTAAATCACCGAGGTACTTTTTAAAAACCTATATGACTACGATCCTAATCCAGTGGAACATTAAGCATATGCCTAACTAATACACTCACACCCCTAAATGTTTTGCTAGATCAGGAACTATAAAGCAGCATATGAACTCCTTTGTCTTCCTTCTAAAATCCAACACTAGTTTTCTAGAAAGTAAAAAGCATTCCTGATTTTCCCCATACCTTCAAATAACTTGTATTAAGTCTAGCATTACTAACCCTAATACATAGCTTCCCAGTGAAAAACTAGGAAATGAAGCATTTCTTCAGTCACGTAACCGAGTCTGGTCAGGAAATGTTCTTTGTATTTGTTTATATAAATTCTGTGTAAAATTAGCTCCTGCTCTCTTGGCTTCTTGTTTAGAGTTAGGCTGGCTTCTTCTGGGTGTACTCTTGCACGCATTTCAGTAAGTGTCCTATAAAATGTAAGGAAGCACCAGGTGTTTATAACAATTTCCCAGTCTGATATCTCATTTGCTAGTTAAAGCACCACTCCTGCATTGAGAACAATGGAGGCAATGACGACAGAACCCACGTGGAACACCCCAGAAGTCAACAGAACTCTACATGAGCACAAGGGTCTGCTCACATAAATTTCAGCACATGATCAATGCTTAAATTATTAACTCTGTTAGCATTAGTAGTTATCTTATACTAACAGTACTAACGCAAACAGAGATAGGCATTAACGACCCAATACAGTATGTAAAGTTGCAATCCCTGCCCCCCATGCCTTGCAAATTCTCCATTTTCTTTTGTTCTCTACATTTCCTCAAATCTTTGTATTCTCATCTGTAATCATTGTATTCTCATGTGTAATATTAATGTACAACTTTCCATTCTTGTAATTTTTGTGTTAGCATAATCATCCCCACTTCCTGCCATGTTTCAGAGTGTTTGAACTCTGCGTTTAACCTTTAACTCTCTCAAAAGCCTTTTCCTGAGAAGTAGCTGATAAGAGTACAGGAAGGTACATTGCTATCAGAAGTTTTTTCTATAAAATGGTTCATTGGTATTTGAGAGGGATTTTATTTTAAAACATTAACATGATGTAAATCAGGGTTCTCAAACTCCCAGCCTGCGGGCCATCTGCAGCCTGAGAACCTCCCCAATATAGCCCTAGCACCTTAAAATACATGAGAAATCCAAGATCAAAAAAACTCCCAAACCCATAGCTGATCTCACTCATTAGCATCCCATCTCAATCCTTTTGTTTTTGTGCAAGATTATTGAAAAGGTGGCAATGAACCACCTTCAGCAATAGCAAGCATCTACCCTAGTTTGAAGCCAGATCATAACCCAGAAATAGTACTGATGAGTGACCTTCTCGTGGGGTAAAGCCTACACTGAAATTATTCACTCCCAAATATTGCTTAATTATATGCATGTCCTGGCAGAAGCTACCAGAACAACATTAAGCTAAATACTCTTTCCTTTTCAATATGCTTTATGAAGTCATAAATAGATGTTACTCTTCACCTGCATCGCTGATTTTTCAAATCCCATAGAACTCACTCTTGTGTTGCAACAACTACAGTTTCTTGCAAGATGAAATGTATTATTATACAGTGGGACCCCACAATACCGCAACGATCAGGATCCAAAAAAATCGATCGCAATAATGGCGGGGTCGCGGTATTGCGGGGTTCTGCTGCATGAAAGCAGCGGCCGCCGCTGACATTGGGAGCCAGCCATGCCCCGCGCTATAAACGGATTCGCGCTATAGCGGGGAGTGGTATTCTGGGGTCTCACTGTACCAACAATACAGCAACCATATGTTGTTTTACATATTTTTATTCAATACAGACAGCAGTCTCCTAAATATCAGTGAATTACCAAAATTGAAGAACAGATAAACAGTTGGTTCAAACTAAAGCCAGGTGAGATGAAAGTGATATTGCCTGGTTAAAGGATGCATGTACTACAAAGAACTAGGAAGCACCATCGTTGCACACTCAACTGAAGTCATCTGCCCTAACTGTTAAGATTGCACAACCTTGAAGCCACTCAGGACTCATTAGTGATTCTGGATACACTCTACTAGCAAGAAAGTGACATTCACTCTGCCTGGATGGCTGGACTGCTCAGCTTAAAAAGAGATGAGTAAGGAGGGATATGATAGCGATCTATAAAATCATGAATGGTGTGGAGAAAGTGAATAGGGAAATGTTATTTACCCCGTCACATTACACAAGAATCAGGGGACACCCAACTAAATTAACAGACAGCAGGTTTAAAACTAAAACAAGGAAGTACTTTTTCACCTAACACTCAGTCAACCTGTGGAACTCAATGCTAGGAGGTGTTGTGAAGGCCAAAAAGTATAATTCAAACAACGATATAAATTTGTGGAGGATAGGTACATCAATGTCTATTAGCCAAGATGGTCAGAGACATAACTTCATCTTTCGGTCATCCCTAAAGCTCTGACTGCCAGAAGCGATAGGAGATGGATCTCTCAATAATTGCCCTGTTCTGTTCATTCTTGCTAAAGCAACTGGCACCATCCACAATCGCAAGGCAAGATACTGAGCTAGGTGAACCAATGGTCTGACCTAGTATGGCCATTCTTATGACCTGGCCCTTGTATATCCATTCATCACGTTCAGCTTGATTACTGTAATTCTATCTGGGACTAAATAAGAATTTCTGGAAGAGGCTACAGCTGATACTTGAATTAGTGGCCCATCTCATCTCTCCTTCTGGGGTCAGCCACAGCAGTTATGAATATCTGGTTCACTTATGCTGATTTAGCCCTGGTACAAACAAAAGAAAGGTCCAAGGCTTTGGAACACCCTGCTACATTAAATCAGAAAAAGCCCTACAATAATGTAAAACTTTTCACTGTCATAGCATTCTTCAAACAACTAAAACAAAAGACAAGACAACATCCATTAAGACAAAAGCCAGTAATTAAAACAAGGATAAAGACTTGAGTGTCCCCCACTACACAAACCCAAGTGCATGTTACAACCAATGCCCTGCTGCTATAAGACACACTGTAGAAATGTTGTCAGTAGATAGCTTATGAATGCAGCACTGTCTATAGGAAACAAGTATCAGAGGGGTAGCTGTGTTAGTCTGGATCCTCAAAAGTGACAAAGAGTCTTGTAGCATCTTATAAACTAACAGATATTTGGAGCTTAAGCTTTCATGGGCGAAGACCCACTTCATCAGAAAGCTTGTGCTACAAGACTGTCACTTTTATATGAAACAAGTGGCAAACAGATAACACTCTCACCAATAAAACGCTTAAAGTCCAAAGGCATAAGTGAAACTAGGTAGTACAAACAGACTAGAATGTGACTTCAATTCAAATGCTTCACAATAAGATTTGGAAGTTTTGTGGAGGAGAGACATGAAGCTTTAAATATAATAGCAGAGACTATTCTAGGCTTAAGGGGAGACCTGAGTTAATAGTAAGTGAAAAATAAGCAAGGCACAAACGGAGGACACTTAGGTGGAGCATAATTCCAGAGGTGGAATTATAGGAGCTTTCAAAGTAGAGAAAGCATTGGTTAGAGCAGAGAGCTTAGCAGCTGCATTATGAATCAATATTGGCTGAAAACATCACATAAATATAGACTAATGTCTTGGAAATCAGGATGTAAAGGAAGGGATGAAGTACTCTGAAAATGTCTTAGAACCCTGTACTGCTTAGAGAAAGAGGAATGAGTTAGACTGGGAGACAAAATGATATGTTCTAATATTGGCAGTGACAGAAGAGGTGGATGGAAGAGCATAGAATTTTAGTAGGAAAGATCAGGAGTTTACTTTCATCATGTGCAGTTACTATTTTCGGTTTAGTGATGTCATTCAAGATGAACTGGAGCAAGTGGAGAACTGGATTTGGATAGATAAATATGAGAATCAATGAAGACGTCAAAAATCAGTGGCAGAGAATGAATGAGATCACACTGGAAAGTACAAAAGAAGAAAAAGGAAAAGAAAGGAGAGGGACAAGGAAAATGAACAAAGTAGTAGAGTAGAGAGATTTAAACCATGACTGAAATAAGTTGATTTAAAAATGGGCCTTCATTGATTTAAGGCTTTGTAAAACTAATCTGAAAACTGGTGACATTACTATGCATTTTAATTAAAAATTGCAAACTAAAATATGAAAGCTTTTTTCATGACATCGATACATTATCATAATCTTATAAAAATACTTTGCAAAAATCAAAATATTGAAAATTAAGGCCCTGATCCTGCAAATACTTAAACAGATACATAACTTTCATCACAGAAATAGTCCCATTGTTTAAAGTTAAGTAAGTGTTTGCAGCATCTGGGACTTAGTGTATTTTTATTAAGAATCTGCCACATAGTGGCATAAAATCTGTGTCACTTCAACAGTGAAACAATTTTGTTTTAACAATAAAAAGTTATTTAAACTTCCAGTAATTTACAAGAATTTTTAATGGAGGCTAAAAGTTTTCAAAAATTGGAGCCCATAATTAGGCTCTTCAGCCTGCTTTTAGTCATCTGAGGGTCGAATTTTTAAAGTGTGTTTAGGAGCATAAGTCACTACGGGCTTTTCTTCACTAGAGCCGGGAGAGATCGATCTTATGGCGATCGATTTATCGCATCTCATCAAGACGCGATAAATCGATCGCCAGCGGTGCCCCCGTCGACTCTAACTCCAGCTCGCCAAAAGGCGCAAGCTGGAGTCGACGGGGGAGTGCGCCGCCGACCGCTTCCGCCGTGAGGACGGCAGGTAAGTCGGCTGTAGATTGACTGTAGATACGTAATTTCAGCTATCTCCCACGCTAGTGAAGACCAGCCCATTGACTTCAAACTGCAAAACCTGATGGTTGAAGCATTTCAGCTCTTTTACCTGTGGAAGTACAGTACAATGGATGGTAATGGTGGCCACAAACACCACGACCAGTTTTAGATATTGCTTTTCAACAGTAGATCTCGAAGTTCTTTACAAAGGAGGCACAGAGCACAGGTTACTTACTTGCTTTTCAATTTTGTGTTTGTATAGTCTCATAATAGCGGATATTAATGAGGCTTTTGGACTCGTCTTTTTCAGCACAGAGGAGCATTTTAAGTGTGAAGTTTCTTAGAAAAAAACTCTGTTTATAAAATTGCAGATTTTATGTAATTAGGAAACTTTTTTAAAAGTAGAAAACATCCACTTTGACAATCTAAGATCATAAAATGGAAGTGAAGAACTAGCAATATGTAAATAAGAAATTTGATTCAAATTTTAAAAACAAAATAATTTTAAAGTAATAATAAAAAATTTAGTCTTGATTTTATCCACTCTAGAAAGTAGAGCTTCACAAGGGTGCTGATGAAAATGTGGGCAGATAGGAGAACCATCAAAATAAAACCAAGAACTGTTGTTTGAAAACACAAGGAAAAGGAGAAAGTGATTACACTCAAGGCAACTGAATTGCAGGAGAGAATTATTCTTGCCTTTTGTTGGGCTTGACTACACTTGAAATTTCAAAGCGCTCCTGTGGCAGTGCTTTGAAGTGTGAGTGTGGCCATGCGCAAGCACTGGAAGAGAGCTCTCCCAGCGCTCCTGGTAATCCACCTCCACAAGAGGATTAGCTCCAAGCGCTGGAGTTAATATGGAGTGCTTTCCACATTAGCACTTTAAAGCACTTAGACTTGCTGCATTCAGAGGGGTGATTTTTCGCACTCTTGAGCCAGCAAGTTAGAGTGCTATAAAGTGCTAGTGTAGCCAAGCCCATTGAAAGCAATCTGAGCAGAAAGAGTGAGGTGAAAGAGAGACTGCAAGTGACTGAGAAGAGTTGGGAAAGTGAAAAGTAAAGGTCAGCTGGTCCTAATACAACAGTATCTTTGATCCTATATAAACTACACACATTTTCAATTCATATACATTTGTGCTTTAATGCAATTTCTATATAGATAGGGTTTGAAAGCAAGACAATTTAACAAACAGTGAAACTGAGGCTGAACAGTTTATAGTTTCTGGTAAATCTAATCTATCAGTAGATGACGAAATAAGATATGTATATTACACGACACTTGACTACAAGAGCGTGGCACTGACAATATAGCAATCTTAGAATAAGTGTTTAAAAGATATCTTTATATACTGAGTCCTGTACAAATGTGAAACACAAAACAACGAAACAAAAAACTCAACCTGCCGTGGCAGTTCTTGTCTCATGGGGCTGGGCCAAGCTGCTCACTCCATGCTTTGAAACCTGGCACAAGGTCATAGCACAACTGACTAATTTGACCTAGCCAACCTGCTGCCATCAAGACTGAGGAATGGCTGGATCAAATCTGAGTCCTGCTAGAGCTCTGTGCACCAGATTCCAAAACTGGAAGTAGGGAGCTTGGCCCAGCCCTGTGGGGACAGAAGTAGCTCCTGTGGGGGAAGTGCAGGGCAGGCTTACTCTTAATCCCCTTCCCCTCCTCCCCCCAGAGTCTCACAAACCCTTGAGAGGAGGACCGGACATTCCAACCCTCAGGCCTCTCACCCCTCTGGGGAAAGAGGGTTAGTGGGGGAGGCTGGGGTTCCAGGGACTAATAGGAGGCTGAAGCTCAATGGGGAGGATGGAGAATATTTAAGGGGGTATGAAAAAGGTTTCTGGAGTTAACATGAGTTTATGGGAGATGAGATTCAAAAGGAAATGGAGGGATATATAAGGGAGGGATATGTAAGGGAGCATGGAGGTGCCTAGTTTGGGGTCCCTGGAGACATAGAGAGGGGGACCGGAGAAGGAAGCAGCAGGGGTTAGGAAGATCGATGGTGACCCATGAGATTTATCTCACTAAGTGGGGATAAAGAAGTGGAGATTATCTGGGAGATGCAGTATCAGATAAATTTCAAGGGGGGGAACTGTGTCCAGGTTATTTTGGGATCGCTAACTGTGGTAGGGGTTGGTGAGTGTCTCAAGACATGGAATGCTTAATGCATAATTCTAAAAGAAAAAAATAATACAGTATTGATAAACTGGAATTTATTCAGTTTTTATTTGTATACAGACTGAGGTATTTTATTAATATAATAAAGAGAAATAAAATATCTTAATGGATAAAACAAAAGAAATACCCTCATAAATGTTTATTAAAAAAAGAATTTAAGAAGGCCCTGCTCATATATTCTTGTAACCAAAGGGGAATTCTAATACAGTGTGGCTTCCTAGTATTAGAGCATGAACCAGAACCCCCATTTATTCCAACAGATTGTAGGTCTCATCCTAGCTCTGGCTAGCTTTTGAAGTCATGTTACTATCACCTCAGGTATTACAGTGATAAAGTTCATATAAGTAATAATCAGGCCTGGCCTACCTTATGTTATTTGGATCACTCCAAAGTTACATTGGCTCATACCACTCCATTTTTAGCACATGCCGGGGATGAGGAATCCATGCTCCCTTCAACCATGACCAGATTTTAATACCATTACTTCACTCTTGTTTTCATCTCTCTTAAATTCACAAGTCAGTTTCCTTCTCTGAGCCACCCGTAAGAGAAACATTTGACATATAGTGAAAAACAGAGAAAACCTTACAAAATAATGAACTCCTATAGTATGAAAATACAACTGACTGCAAAACTGACTTAACTGTGTATAATCTGAATGAGCTTGAAAAGTCTTAAAGAACTGTTACAGTAACATTTTTAGCCCCAACAAAATGAGAATTCACACACCAAGTAGTATGAGCACTGTTGAAAAAATAGTTTGAACATCCATGAAACAGTTATTTTGAAATTCTTGATGCTAGTACATAAAGCAGTCCATAAAGGCATACAGTTGACTTACGTTGGGTAAGAAAAACAGTCTGCCAAATCAACTATTGTAATAAAGAAAAGTTCGGTTTATTATATATCCTCCTACAAAAGATAAATATACTTGACAGTAGCCTTTAAAGTGTAATATTTTAAGACTGCTTATTTTTTATAATAGATTTTATGACTAGTAACTGTCTTAGTACACAGCACTTAGTACTCTGTTACTTGTCTGTTGGAGAAGTAAATATAGATTGCATTGGTACCAAATACCCACACCAGAAAAAGCATATGCCTCAGAATAATCATATTTAACATGTGAAGGTATAGCATATTTCAGCTCAGTCAAGAGTTTACACCTAAGGCAGAGTTTTAACAAATGAAGCTCCTCTTTTTAAAGTTTGATAGCTCTGTTCTCTGCAAGCGTATGCTATAGTAATTTAGTTTACAGTATTAGTAAAATTATCTTATATTTATATAAGCACACTTCATCCAGAAAGATCCCAAAGCACTTTGTGTATTGTACTTCATCCACCTTTAAAACACACTGGCCTTTACCTTTATTTTTGTCTTGGGGAAGAACATTGATTCTCTTCCTACAGTCTTTCAAATGTAGGGATTCAACAGATTAGATTTCACTTCAAAGTTTTTTGGCTATCAGTCCAACAAAGCTAAAAAAAAGTTGCTACCTAAAATGTGAGCTTTAAATACCCTAAATTTAAAGCACAGCCCAAATGCAGAAAGGATACATTTAACACCATCACCTTACTGAGATTGTTGCTTATGTATTGAGATCTGAATGTTAGTAATGACGGTCTTTACTCATTGTCTTCCTCTTTTTTAAAAAGACCTATAAAACTGCAGAGCAAACAAACTCTCTATTAGAGAGTGAGCTACAATCTATTCTTTCTGTGCATCAGATTTGTTTACTAAGCTCTAATTAATTCCACCTGTGCAACTACATTAAGATCACTCAGTGTTGCACAGATGTCAACTGAAGGCACAATTTAAAGAAAATGAATGTGCCTGGTACCACTGAGGTCAAAATTGAAGATACAAAACTAGGCAACCATAAGACCAAGTCTGCAGAACTGAAGTAAAAATTATGCTTTTCTAATGAACTGAGCATATTTGATAGTACAAATACACACAAAATGGTACCGCATATCTTTTTTTTAAGCAGAATTGCAGTTCTACATAGCAAAATATTTTAAATAAATTTGCCTTTATTTTCTTCCCTCTACTGTAGATTTTCAATCCATGTCCCCTTGTATGCCCTTTTCCACTCTGCTGTCCTATCAGCCGTAATGGTACCATTTCCCTAGAACGGGATTAACGCCCCCCTCTGGGCCCTTCCCCTGCTTCTTGCAATCTAAGGTACTTATCTGATAATCTTATAATCTTTGATGTATTTATCCCCAACACCCCTATGAGGTAAGGAAGTATTACTATCCCTCTTTTATAGATGGGGAACTGAGGCACAGAGACTAAGTAACTTGCCCAAAGTCACAAAGGAAGTCTGCAGCACAGCAGGGAACTCAGCCAGTCTCCAAAGTCCAAGGCTTACTCCGAAACCACTGAACCAACCTGCTCCACATAATACCTAAAACACTTCAAATTTTTTCTAGGCACAGGCAGGCATAAATTCCAACCTGGACACTGTTCAAATTGTTGAAGGCCATAAATGTGCACAAGGCCTACACCTCCTTATTCAGATAACATTAGGTCAAAGCTAAATGGCTCATGTAATTCTTTCGGTCAGAAAACTTAACGCAGTTCCTCCAACATTAGAGAAACACCTACACATTCTAGATGCTTCTGCAACTCCTTTGAAGGGGAAATTACTCTTCAATGTTAAGAAAATGAATTAAGTTTCCTTCCTTCATAGTAACAAAATCCTGGTGCTTTACCTAGCACTAACAGGAAAGTCTTTTTTCATAATTTCAGAGATCCCCTAAAGAATATGAAAATTTTTTAGAACTAGAGCCTTGCTCATACCTCTTGTACTTATTTATTTCAATGTCTATGCACAAATCTGACTTTCACTTGAAAAACTGAATTTGAACAGTAAAGTTCTGTTTATTTCTGACCTCTCCAGTTTGCATATGAAATAAAATGTAAAAATATTAATTCAAAGCAAAAATTAAGATTAAAAATTAACTGTAATATGAGTATTTTAAAACCCTGCACGTCTAACCTAGTCACTAGGATTCTGATATTCATTGTTATAGGTCTAATCTAAGTTCATTCACTTTTGAAAATGATTGCTATCCATCAGTTTCCAGAGCTGTTTAATTATACTTCAGTTATAAAAAATGCAAAGCATTGATTATTTTCAGACTGCCAGCATAATTTGGACATTAATGATGATATTTTAACTATTTGCTCCATTTTGTACAATAGTAGTTATATTCTAGGCAGTAAATACCTGAGCTACCACATTTTTGTCATTAAGGATCATGAATTCATTATACTATGTGTTCTCATAGGTCTATCAAGACAAATGAGAACAAGGATTTGTGGGGCTCCAAACTCCATTGGACCTTTGTAAAGATATATTTATATTATGCTAATTATTCATCAAACAGCTTTTACAGAAAACACACTGCCTTTCATCACAAGCTACTGTTAAAGTCAAATGTTGACAAACTATTATTTTGACAGATTGTTGGAATTAAAGAGTGCACACTTTCACAGGCTGAAAGGTTTCCTTGCTGTAAGATTTACTGACTTTCCACAAAGCTCCTGGCTTGCTGAAGAAACTGTTTGCTGTTATGTGCATCATCAGTACTGCAAAATCAGGCCCGAAAAACATGAAACAACAATTTAGAAACAGTCATGGAGTTTTCAGAAATACACTACATTTTGAATGTTTGACATGCTTGGCACTACTATAATCAGCATTTCATTCTCTTAGAGAGACTTTTTATGCATATAGGCAATGCCCTAAACTTTTCCTACACTACCAACAATCTACAAAAATTGTTCTGTTTGCTTATTATTTATTTGTCCTGTGGTATAGTCACCCTTTTTTTATTATTCTGGCAATAAAGCCTGCTTTCCTTTTGTAATCCAGTCAGAGCTACTAAGAATAGTAAGGGAATAAAAAGACAGTCGTTTTCTCACACCTGTGGCTCAATTTTCCCCATGGCCTGATGGGGACATCAGTAGTTTATTTTTATTACAAAATTAATAGAAGACCTACAACTTCGCAATTAGTCTTTACTACTGGAAAAATTGGTTGCAATTTTTTACCAAACATTTAAGCCTATGCAGTATCACCATACATGTTATAATCAACTGCTACCTGCATGCCACTAAGTCTTTCATTTACATAGCACTGTCTGTTCTAAAATATCCCAAGATTCTTCACAAATTTATACTGATAAAAGATTTCCTTAGAGATATTTAAAGGTGGATGAAAAACAACCCAACTGTAAATTGCAGAGGAACACACCAGCTTAAAATAAGAAACAAATACTACATTTTTTTCTATTAAAACTTCCAGAGTGATTTTAGGTAAGCAGAATTTTTACCCAAGGTAACACCTCTACATGTGCACAATAATACTAAGTGATCTTTAAAGCCCTTCATTTCTGGTTTATTTTTTAATTTCCTGGGAATTTATCAGATTTTATTCAAAAAATTTTAACACAGTAGAAAATTGGTAAAAACCAAAAAAAGGACAGCAGATGGGGAGAGGGACTCATTATGAGACAGCTGAGGAAGCCTTCTGCTCTCTGCAGCAATCAGGCCAACTCAGCTGCCAGGATGCAGCTCCCCACCCATCTTGCTCCCAGTCTGTACAAGGGAAGTGAATGGAACTGCGCTGAAGGGCCAAGGTCAGGTACGGAGCAGAAGACTGCACCTTTTGAGTACTGGTCTTTTTGTAGGACAGTGGCCCCTCCTTACTCCGGCAGCCCTTCAGCCCTGTTTGCTTTCCCTGTGGAAAATTCCTGGGTCCCAAAAAAGCCAAAATTCACATTAAAAAAAAGCGCCAGTATTTGGGTTTTACTTTTTCAAAAAACTGGGAAATTTTCATTTAAAAAAAAAAATCGGTCAATACCAATAACAAAGGGTCTTAAAGATCATTAACAGCAGCAAAAGCAACACAAGGACCATGAACGCCTAAGCAGTATAGTTCTCCCTAGCACCATGCTGAAGCATTAATTCAGTGCTGATTCATAGGGAATAGCAACAACTATTGAATCATAATTTTCTGCAGCACATAAGTGTTTCTAGGGCTACATCTACACTACAGCCATGATCAATGATTTGAGATCGATCCACTGGCAGCTGATTTAGTGGGTCTAATGAAGATCCCCACCCCCCCAAATCAACAGCAGATCGCTCTCCAGTTGACCCCCCGATGAGAAGAGTGAGGTAAGTCGACAAGAGACACTCTCACATCAACCCAACACGATGCAGACTCCATAGTAGCTCAACCTAAGGTATATAGCTGGAATTGCATAGCGTAGGTAGACTTAGCACAGTAGTGTACACAGGGCCTGAGAAGTTTTCCATTCAATTACTGGACCCAGCTAGTTGCTAACACAAACCTATCATGTTTTTTAAAACCGCACCTGTCCAACCTTTATTTATCCTACTATTGTTATACTGAAGAGAAATGTTTTCCTAGTCTTTTCCAGTTCAACATAGTTTTTCTTTTCTGCTTGTTTACTTAGTGTAAATGATTATATATAAGATACTGTCAAGTTCAGAGTCTCCCTTGGATTGTCAGTTATGCCTCTGTGTGAATCTCTCTCTCATCAAAAGGAAAGATAAATATTTCCAAAAATGGGATTTTGGTTTCAAAGCCATAACAGTTGGCAGGGAATCACTGGAACAGGTGAAGTATATGCCACTACTTTTAACTCACTTTTTGGAAGTTACTAGATTTCCAAAGGGTACCCCTTTAATTTGTCAAAAATGGACAACATAATTGAAAGGAAGAATCCTACCCTAATTCTTAATACAATCTCTGCAGACTGTTGAATATAATTTCTAGTGAACTGAAAGCCCGTTGGTTGGGATGGGGGGAATCAACTCATGGACAAAATAGGTATAGACATGGGTCCTACCTTAATTAAAATGAAAACTAGCTTTCAAATCTCAGAGATTGCAGACAAGCTCACAGTTAAGCGTGTTATAATAATTTAGTTTTTATGACAATCAGTAAAATCAACCAAGACCAGTTTTACCTTTATTCGGACAACAACAATTGGAAGTTAGAGAGCAAGGCTTTATCTCAGTTAGACAGCTTTTCGTGGTGCACTGTGGTAAAGCATAGCTTAAGTCTATAAAAAGGAAGTAGACAAATCTAACAGATTCCCATTGTGACTTAATTGTCCAAAGCTATTGCTTCCACTTGTGTGATCAAAACTGTTTGTTCAAGTATAGCACTGTCTTCCAGCATAAAATATACATGCAGCAGTGCAAAGAACTAGGGAAAGAACAGAAACTTATCTCTTCATTAAAAAAAAACTACAAATTTCAAATAATGAACTCAATAATCCAATGACAAAGCAGATATGGTGAACTGACTTCGATACAAGTATAATGGCTTACTAAAATCTTTGGAAGCGACTATGCTTTTGGGATAAAGTTACTCATGGACAAAATCTAAATGAAGGGAAGTTGCCAAAACTAATTCTTTTACCTTAATTTTAGTTTTGCATAAGCAACTGATCCGTCTTCACAATACCGTTATCACATTCTAGTAAATGCAATAACTATTAAAACCTCATCCACGCTTGGAATTGAACAGCATTTGTTTAAATGGTTTACACTAGAATTGTGTGTCTGAACAATGAAGACCAAGCACAACTGTTTTAAAAACAGTTTGACTTTCATGGTTTAGTTCTCATGCAGAAGCCTTGAAAGAAAAAAAAGGAGTTTGAATGGGACAGCATTTTCTTTCCGGAAATGTCAATAGGTACAATAGGAAAGTTTTGTACTACGTTTATTTAGACTATCATACAGTATATGCTTTCTTATTCTGACTACTTAACTATATTGTAAAATTCCAACAAAATTAAATCTATATGCTTGTTAACTTAAATTGTAAACAAAATTAGATTAGTTATAGTCTTGAAGTCAGATGTAAATTTACCTACAGTCAAACAGGCAGGTAAATGCATCAACCATTCAAAGATATTTTTCTTAGCTAAATAATCAGCCCACATTCCAATCAAGTCACAATGCCATGTCATAACCACAGGATTCTCTTGCCAGTCTACCAGAGTCATACTAAAGAAAAGTTTTTTCCTAATGTAAGACAGGTCCATGTGAAAGCCAACGCCTTCAAAGCTACATGAATCTGGAAATTCAATGAGTCATAAGCACAATTTTCATCTGATCTTTAAATTGCAGTTTGAGATTTCAATGTCAAATGTCAATGTAATACATATATGCAAAATTTTGAAAAGCTACATGAGTTGATCCCAGCATGCATCTCTCTCTCACACACACAGACCAGCCAGCGTGTGCTTCAGAGTAGATAATATCAGAGTTCGTGTCATGCTCAGAAGACAGAAGTTGCAAAGAAAAATGAGATCAGCCTCTTACCTCTGGGGGTGTTACAGTCTCAAATGCTTACCTGCTTAATTACCCTGTAAATGCATAAGTTTTCCCCAGGGTAAAGTCACTTTGAAAACCCTCACCAAAGCAGTGATTGTAAGAGTGAACCTGAAACCCTTCTCATACCGTAAAGCTACTAGAAAACAATGCCTTTCTACACAAGACTTAATAATAAAATAAGGTATTTTGCCCAGCAGTGAAAATAAACTCCCTCCAGCCACACACAGGTGTCCCCATACCTTGGATGTCTCCATACCATCCACACTCTACTCCTCATTCAACCCCCTCCTCACGACACTCAGAAATACTCCTCTGCCCCCCCCCCCACACCATACCCTCAAACACCCCCAACACCTCACCCCCAAACGCTCCCACCCACACACTACACCCCAGACCCCTCAGCCCCATCCATGCGCCATACCCAGAAGTACCTTTCACCCACTGCCCCCACACTCCCAAATACCCCTCTGCCCCCACAGCTCACTCCCAAAAGCTCCCACCCAGATCACTCTCTGCCCCATCCATGCACCATACCCAGAAATACCTTTCACCCGGTGCCCCCACAGCCCACCCCCAAACACTCCCACTCAGACACTACAACCCCAGACCCCTCAGTCCCATCCCTACACCATACCCAGAAATGCCTTCCACCCTCCTCCCCCACACCACAGCCCCAAATACCCCCACCCATTCACTACACCCCGAAATGCCCCCTGCTCCCCCAAGTACCCCTCTGCTTCCCACCCCGGCACTACCCCTTCAAATACACCTCATCCCTCTTCCCCACGCCCCCCAACCCCATATCCGCAACTGCCCGCAATAACCCTCGCCTCCCACCCCCTCACCCGTCGTCACATCTCCCCCTGCCCGCCCCACCGCCGGGCCCTGCCCCCATCTCCGCACCAGGGTGGGGGCGTCCCCACCACCCCCCTTCCCGCGCTCGGGGAGCGTCTGCTGGGAAAGCCCGGTCCCTCCCGGGCGGCGGCTACTACTCACTGGAGTCCAGGGCAGGTCCGGAGGGAGCCCCAGTGAGGAGAGGGAAGCGCGGGGGGCAGCCCACAGCGCAGCTCCCCTCTGAGAGCCGCCGCCGCCGCCTCGCCCACTCCGCGCACAGCGCAGCGCCGCCGGCGGAGGTTTTTCTTTTTTTTTTCAATGAAGAAACTTTATTCGTTTCCCGCACAAACAGCAGCAACGGGAGACCAACTGGACCTTAACCACTGCGCATGCGCCATTTCCCCCAGTCCCAGTACTCCAATCACTCGGGCCGCCTAGATTCACGGGGAGGGCAGTTCTCCTAAAGGTATTGGTCAATGCAGGGCGGGAGGGGAATAGGACATAAGCCGCAAAGCATGGTGGGACATGTAGTCTTTAGAAGGGCAATCCTGGTGAGCTCTAGCCACTGTGAGGAATGTGGAGCATTGCATTCTGGGACTTGCAGTCTCGGTGCGTCGAACCACAGGGCTACGGCGCCTGCGTGGTGGTAACACAGCAGCACGTTGAGTGCCACCAGTCCCAAGTGTCCAAAAATCACGAGGCAAGTCTCCTGAATAATGAATTGGCCGCAAAACCATGAGATTCTAGAAATAGTAAATTCTGGACTTTTTTTTTTTATTTGACTGGAGGTTTTTGAGCTGATGAAGTTCCCATTTCCAAGCTTTTCTCCCCAGGCCAGCGGGCAGGGCACTGGTTATGTTAAATGAAAGCTAGCATTCTCACATAAGCAAAATCATGAAAGTTGGCAATGGTCTGGGCCTACTTTCCGGACAGGGCCACCTTTCTGTATGGGATGAGATCAACGCCTTGCCTGTTTTGAGAGTCCCCAGGGCTTCACCTCTCTCCTGGAACTGGGAGGAGTACTGCTTGAGAACAAGTGACAGACACTCCTTTTTAAAGGGGGTGTAGATGTATAGAGGAAAAAACTGAACAGGGCCTCAAGGATGCATAAGGAAGGGCTTTGCATGCTGGGAGGCAAATTCTTTGTAAAGCCAGAGCTCAGATTTGGATGCTGCACAGCCTAACGAAGTCTGCCATCTCTGACCCGCCACTGCTGTCAGTTGGATCATTATGAATCACTGCATGCTACAGCCCCTCCTAGGGAGACCAGATGTCCCAGTTTTATAGGGACAGACTCAATATTTGGGGCTTTGTCTTATATAGGTGCCTATTATTCCCCTCCCCTTGTCCTGATTTTTCACACTTGTTACAAAAGGATCTCTCAAAACTGGGTGATTGGACAACAAAATGGCAGATTACATTTAATGTTGACAAATACAAATTAATGCACATTAGAAAGCATAATCTCAACTATACATATAAAATGATGGGGTCTAAATTAGCTGTTACCACTCAAGAAAGAGATCTTGGAGTCATGGTGGATAGTTCACTGAAAATATCCACTCAATGTGCAGCAGCAGTCAAAAAAGCAAACAGAATGCTAGGAATAATTAAGAAAGGGATAGAAAATAAAACAGAAAATATCACATTGTCTCTATATAAATCCATAGTATGCCCACATATTGAATACTATGTGCAGATGTGGTTGCCTCATCTCCAAAAAGATATGTTGGAATTGGAAAAGGTTCAGAAAAGGGCAACAAAAATTATAAGAGCTATGGAACTGCTGCTGTATGAGGAGAGATTAATAAGACTGAGACTTTTCAGCTTGGAAAAGAGATGGCGAAGGGGAGATATGATTAAGGCCTATAAAATCATGAATGGTGTAGAGAAAGTAGATAAGGAAGTGTTGTTTATTACTTCTCATAACACAAGAACTAGGGGTTGCCAAACGAAATTAATAGGCAGCAGGTTTTAAACAAATAAAAGGAAGTATTTCTTCACATAATGCACAGTCAACCTGTGGAACTCCTTGCCAGAGGACATTGTGAAGGCCAAGACCATAACAGGGTTCAAATAAGAACTAGCTAAATTCATGGAGGATAGGTCCATCAAAGGCTATAAGCCAGGATGGGCAGGGATGGTGTCCCTAGCCTCTGTTTGCCAGAAGCTGGGAATGAGCAACAGGGGATGGATCACTTGATGATTAACTGTTCTGTTCATTCCTTCTGGGGCACCTGGCACTGTCCACTGTCGGAAGACAGGATACTGGGCTAGATAAACCTTTGGTCTGACCCAGTATGGCCGTTCTTTCATTCTTATTTATATAGTACCTACAAAGGAAAACTTATTTTTACCATTAACAGTAAAACTAGCAAATGAAAGAATATAACTGGGTATTTCTACAAAGTGCAGCATCTTAAATGGTCAAATGGTGATTCATTACTCGAACCCCTTGACAGTCCCATAGATTCATGATGGGCTGCTCTTACAAAAATTGTAAATTTGTTCTAGTCATTTTTCCTAGGAACAGTTATAGTATAGTCATTGCATACATAATACAATGAGAATCCCAGTGACTGACTTCTTCGCATTAATAAAATCTCCACTTGTCTCCTGCTGCAGCACACACACACACACAAAAAAATCACTGGATACTAACACTGGAATCATGGTGACCATTCATGTGAAGACACATCAGCCACCTTACTAGTACTGGATGATGGTATCACAATGCTGAGGTGGTCAGTATTACCAATCTTAGGAGTTCAAAAATGATGAGTCATATCCCAAAATCATCAGATTGGCTTAAAACCATGACATTTTACAGATATTTAAGGTTCTTTTTATTTGTCTTCTGGTTTATGGGCTTTTGGTAACACTTTTAGGCTTTCTACTGCAACTATGACGACTATAAACTTTCCTTCTTTAAAATGAAAGCTGAGATGGTCATATAATTACCTGATTTCAGGAGCCTGGGCTTTAAGAAAAACATATGCTATCATAAAATCATGAGAGTTGGCATCACTCAATATTATAATTAACATTTATGTTCCCAGATGACCTAGAGGCCTCAACAAGATTGAGGTTCCATTATGATAGGGACTGTTCAAATATATAGTAAATGACAATGCTCACTACAAAAGTTTTACAATCTAAAAAACTACAAAAGTGCTAGTTTCCTGGAGATCTCCCTACCTCACCATATTAATTCATATGGAGGGAGAGAATTAGGAAATATTTACATGGTTTGAGATCTTAGCACAGGTTTTTTCACAGTGTGTTTGACAGCAAATTCCAATTGTAATACTTAGCATGAATATAACACATTTTACCTTTAAAGCATTGCATGATATTAACATCCATTCATCCTCAAGACAACCAGATGAAGCATCTATGTGCAATAATGATATCACACATGAGTGGTGATAAAAATATGCTTCTTATTTCCAGGCCACAGACACATGATAAAGGCATAAATGGTTACAGTTACAGTAAAATATTATTAACTTCATTCTCTAGATGGGGAACTGAGGCAGAGAATTTTCAGGAGCCAGAGACAAGATCACAGTGTCAATTCAGGTCTGATCCAAAGCCCACTGCAGTCAATGGAAAGACTCCCATTGACTTCAGTGGGCTTCGAATCACTTATGAGAGTCATTGTTAGAATGCAGGAGCTCTTGGCTCTCAGGACTATGTTCAGACCACCATGCTCCTTTCCCCACTTTTGGCAGCCCTATGATTTGTTCTGTTTTCATCCTGGACTGACATAATCAAATTCAAGTTACTTTGACTTCATAGTCCAGTAATATTTAATAATCATATTTTACAAAGTAATTTGCCATTTACTGTAAAATTACTCTCCCCTAATATTAAAAAATCTACTAGCAAAAATATGGAGTGTAGCATACGCTATACGAAATTTGGGGTTCCAATCTGGCAATGATTCTATATATGCCAACTCCCGTGCTTATATGGAACCATAGACTTACTTCAAAATTACTTCAATTACTTCAAAATTGACTACAAATTTACTTCAAAGGAGTCCATCTATATGAAGTCAATTGCAGGATGGGTGTCCATATTATGTGCCTTTGTGAAATCTACTCTAATTTTTTATCATATTAATATAGTGGCTACACACTATACACACACTTTAAAGCATCAAATAGTACAGGCATCCAAACAAATACATCTTGTTTCAATAGTCTCTCTGCTATTATTTTCATTGACAATAAAATTGATTTTTTTCCAGTGTCAATGACTGAAGAACTCTTATTTTTCAGGAATACAATGGGAGGAGCCAGTAATTAAGGAATGAACAGTCTGATCACATGAAAGTGTCTCTCTCTCTAATACAGAAGGCTTATAAATTCAGACATCACAGCAAAGCTTTTTGAAGCTACCAGACATCAGTGACCAATCACAATTTCCAATAATGATGTTTAACTAGTTTGAATGATAATCTGCTTCCACTCTAAACACAATCATTTCTACTGAAATATTTAATATGGTCCAAAGTAGTAATAAAGAAAAGCTTTTCCTAGCTTACAGCAGTGACATCTCTAAAAATAGAATACATTTGAACTCAGTTCTTGCATGTAAATACATCTTTGTTCCAGGCTGGCATTTAATAACTGTACTTTACAGAGGAACAAAAGCTATAATCAGAGTACCACAATGAAAGCTGAAGTCAGCTCTCTGAATAATGCGTTACAATTCCCATGGCAACTTTTTCCTATCAAATCCTTGATAGGTCACACAATTTGCAGCTGTGTGAGCCAGAAGCCTTTCAAAATGAACTCCATTCACAATTATTCATACATTTTAAAATGATTTTTAGTTACCAGTATTTTACTGAAGTTCATATAAGGTAATCAACAGTACAGTAGTGGGAGGGAGTGGGGACAGACCCCCAGTTCAGCATTACTTGTGCACACAAAATTGCCTGGGGAATATTGGTAATACAAAGAGTACTGGCTGTGGCACACCGTTGTACTGCATGCAGAATGAGGCAGAAGTCCTGTGGACAGAATTAAAATTGCACAAACAATCTAAATTCTGGCATTTCTGAACTTTCAACTGCTTGACCCTGCATTCTAAACATTTTTTAACATTGCACTTTTGGATATAAGTGGGGTTTTTTAAAAAAAAGGAAAGGGGTAAAAACAAATTCTAATATGTGAAACTTTAATAATCCCCACCTTATGAATCACCAATGAGTCTGAACCTTCAGCCTTCAGCTTTACAGTAGCTGGAGCTACAGGATTCACATTAGCTGGCAGCAGCAGAAGTCAGTTAACCCCTTGGATGGGATAGGGGGAGAAGGGCTAATGGACTACTAGGGCTATAGGCTGGGTCTGTGGGCAGCCTAGACAATCTCTTTCTCCACCCTCCCCAGGAGGTGGCAAGGTCTCCTTCCACAGGTGATGCCCGCAGAAGAGGAGCCAGGCCACTGTGGCCATGTGCTGAGTCCAGGGACTAGTTAGTGGGGTAATCAGGTTCCGCTCTCCCTTCCTTCTTCATACAGGCTCTCTGCTCCTGGGGTTCCCAATGTAATGTGGGCTGTATCATTTCTTCTTTTTCTTTCTTTTCCTCTTTGAAGTCATTTTGTATTGTAATAATACTTTATTTAAATTTTTCAAACCTTTCTTCAGATAAATCCTGGGGTATTTCTAAAGTTGCTGTAATCCGCTCCATATCTCTTAGCCCTTTTACATTTAGGAAACACCTATTGAAATACATTAATTGGCAGCTGTGTCTACGTCTGAATATATACTAATCTCCAGTTGGGCACATAAAAATAGTACCTTTTTTGAAAATGTAGGCCTGAGTAAAACCCATGGAAGTAGAATCCCTACAAGATTGGATCAGAAATGTTATAGCTAATTACTCTGGTTTGGAATTTGGCCCATTCAGTGCAGAAAAATGAAGTATTCAACAACACGCGATTCTTTGAGCCTTAGAAAACTCACAGATTTTGAAAGGAGTTGTGAGGTATTGAGCCCAGACTCACAGTATTTAATGAGTCCTTTTAACTTCACTCCTTTTTTTTCCCTAATGGTTGTGATGAATAAGAATAGACCAAGAGGAACAAAGGCACAAATTACACACAGTGCAGGTGGGCACAACAGGGTCTCTGCACACTGAACCATTAAAGTATCAATCTTTGCTTTCAAAGACCACCCTCTATGTATAGAAACTTAAATATAGTCATCTCTAATCCTCTATTTAATTCAAGTGTTCCTTTCAGTAACTGACTGTTGATTGTTCCAGTGTTCCAGAATTGTACTGTAAGCTACTGGTTCACAGATTATTAAAGTTTCAGCTGAACTCACTGAAATATTTTGTCTTAGATTAGAATCCAGTATTTTCATCATTCTTTCCTATGAAGTATAGCAAGCCAAAAATATATGTTGGTGTCAAGGCAAAGGGTCATTTTTTTATACTGAAAGTGTATCTCACACATGGATGCTTGCCCATCCTTCTCCTTCACCAAGTATATATGCCAAGAAAGGCTCCTTATTTAGGAAGGATGGAAACTTTTATTCTGCTAAGTATCCTTTTCCCATTCTGTACCTCCCAGAACTTTTCTGTGCCAAATTCTGCACTTGCTTATGACATTGACTTCAGTACAGAAAGTGGTTCAGAGCCCTGTATTCTTCAGTGGAATTATGACAGGCCCTTACTTTTCTCTACAGATGTTGCTATTTATAGCTTTCAAAAGCTGGTAGGTATTCCTAGAGTAGTCCTTGAATTCATGGTAAAATTCTGACAGACCTCTTTTGTAGTCATCCTTTATGCAGAAATGGTTCAGGAATCCTGTCATTGCGATGGAAGGGGAGTCTTTACGCATAATCTTATCAAGATTCCTATTACTAAAAATAAAATCTGTACTTATTAATAATGCTTGCATAATGACTGTCAAGCCAATGTGTATCTGTGGATGATGGCAAATTGCAAGACTGAGATATAGGTGAATGTGATTGAAGCATGAATATTATAACAGCCCTTCTCGCATGTTTTTCTTTTATTCGGGTTTTTTAAGTTCATGTTTCTGACTTCTTTTGAGTTGGTTTTTACACCCTTTTATAGTCTTTCACTGCTACTTTCCTATTGTTTGGGATGTTCTATTAGTCTTTAAAATGCCACAATGATGGATGCACAGCAATTCAATACCCATGTATAACTATGGTCAGCTTAGCACAGTTGTTTGTTTGCCTTGGGCGGAGGGTTGCCATGTAATAGCAGGTTTGCCCATTCTATTTTTTTAAACAATTACATATCCTTGAGTTATTTCATCATATTTATGTCAGTGCATTTGTGCTAACAGGCATTCATTCTACACGGAGCATTTCCTTGTAGAGAAGGAATGTTGTCTCTGTAATCCCAGACCTTTTAACAAGGGAGGGCAAAGTGCCTTAAAGGACCATATTCTGGCTGTTAGTAATTAGGTTAAAATACTAGACTTGGGAGAAGAACTGCTGATCAAGTTCAGGCATGTGTCATTTTCTTGGTATTTTATATAGGAAGATCTGCTTAACTCTTACTTTTGTGCTTTCTACCATTTCACGAGGACATTGTTAAACTTAATTTTAAACTTAATTTAGAGCAAATTGTATTAAAGTGCAATATATAACTATGCCGCTCAGGGGGTACCTATAAAATAAAATGTAGTGAAGGGACATTAACAATGTCTCATAACTTTTAAAACTTAAATTTTAAAAGTTATTAAAAATCTCCTATAGACCAAAGAGATCCAACATTAATGTCACTGGGAAACTCCTTCTCAAGTACACTTTAATAGATCTCCAGTATCTGGGAAATGAAGTGGAAGTGTAGAAAACAATCCCCAAATACCAAGCTTATTAACCTTTCTAATTCCATTTTTATGATTGGATAGGTAATTTTATTCCATAGCGGAAGCTGAACAACTTTGCATGTACACAGAAATAAAGAACTATGAACAAAACATCCCTTCACTGATATTAGGAAATTATTTTGCAGCAGACAAAACATTATTGTTAAAACTATCCATTATGTTACAGTGGAAAACAGGGAAGGAGTCAGGACAATGAATTACTAAGTGTACAACAGAGTGCATTCACTGAAACCCTTTGATTCAGGGTTCAATCCTGCAAAGCCTTTGGCCCTATTCAACAAAGAATTTAAATACATGCATTACTTTAAGCACAAGAGGGTATTTCCATTGAAGACAATGGGACTACCTAAGTGCTTAAGTTATGTACTGTGCTAAATCAGGGCCTCTATGCCCAGAAAGCCCATTATTTCAAGGCATGCAGTCAGCTTGCAGAATGAGGATGAGGCCCTGTATGATTATTTTGCTCTCTGTTACAATTTATCAGAACTGTTTTCACAGACAAAAGCTTGTTTGCCTTAAAAATCCCCCATCATTTGCTGAAATCTTCAATTCAGATATATTGAAACCTACCTCAGAAATGGCTTGCAATGTCCCCGTCACACTTTCCATATAATTACATCTCCTTGCAAATGCATCCAGCAGCAGTATTTATGAAAAAGAAATTGTTACCAAGTTACTAATTGCTTTTATGGTGTTTAGTTTTGTATTCCATCCTGCTTCCATTGATTCCAGTGGACATTTTTGGCCATTGATTTGAATGGGAATAGTAGAAGCCAGAGCTATTATAAGTGTATATTTTATTTTGCTTATGCACTTACAAAAAGCATAGGGTCTTTTTAAAATGGATAGTTAACAGCACTCTTCCTTGGACACAAAAGAAGGGGTATGTTTTTGAAGTACTGTAATAGGACCGGGATTCTGGTCCGTGCTCTGCAGTTGTGTCATTTGAGAGGAGGTGGTATCATCGGACCTGCAATTAAGGTTTCATTTTGAAGCTAATTTTGATCCCCTTTGTAACACTCAGAAGAAAAATCCTCATGCATTCACAGTTTTAGACACTGTCAGTACAATGTTTTAGCAAACTATTTTTAATGGCTGTTTCTTGTGCCTAAGGCTGTATTCTTAGTTTAATAGGAAAAGTGAATAATGGTAGCGATTTCTAGTAAAATTGTGTATGCATGTGGGCTTGGATTTGAGACCAATCAGTATGTAGTCATTTTCTCACTAGATGCTGATACCAACGTGGGGTTCAGTCAAGGCTCCTTTCTTTTCCTCTTTCTTACTTACAATCTTTTCCCTAGAGGCTATTTGAGTGTCTAGTATTTTTTGAATCTTTTCACTTGCTTATAGTCAAAAAGAGCCCTTTACATGCTTTATTTTTTCCTGTAAATATTTCTCTTAAAGATATTTTCCTCATTTCTTTGTGCACATAATTTAAACTGAAAAATATCTTGGTCCTTCTCCAGTAACTACCAAACAACATTCCTAGCTTTCTTCCTGTAGTTTGCTTGATACAATATTTATTCTTTTAAGAGAACAAACAAGCTACCCTCTTTTCTGTTTTAGCCAAGAGTCATCCTGTCTAACAGCTGGGAAAATTCTTTTTAAAGACTATGTTTGATACAAAGTTCGAAAATCTTTTCTTGGTCAAGGGTTATGCCCCTCTACTGCCAACATGTGAAAGATGAAGGTTTATTCTCTGTTTGAATGAAGGGCTTATTTTCTGTGCTGAAATATATGCAAGTTGCCCAGAGAGCTTTCAGGTAGTTGTCCTATCACTGTTGCAGCCACTTGCTCAACTTAGATTGTTGTTTTATCTTTTATTGTTATTACATTCAGCAGTAAAATGCCTAAGTGAAAGTCAACACTTAATGCTTGAATGGTCTTATGGCTAAGATTCAGTCTGGACATGTGGATTAAATTCCTGGCTCTGCCACAGACACCTCGTGAGGCCTTGGCCAGGCCACATCACCTATCTGTGCCTCACTTTCACCAGTTGTAAAATGGATTAATGATACATGCCTACCTTTGTGAACAACGTTGAGACTTACAGAGGAAAAAGTGTTATACTATTGCAAAGAATAAATAATAGAGACTACTACAGAAAGGAGATTTTTCTACTAGAAAAAGAATGTTTATTATAATGAAATATACAGTATCTGATACACACTGCAATGAAACGGACTCTGAGACTTGGAGTTGTTCTGATACCATTTTTCATTAGGGATCCAGGAGGAAGATCCTGATCGAGCATGACAGCTGGGGTGAGAGTCCATGTGACACCTCTAAGAGGTGTAATACAGAACTCAGAGCCCAGAAGGAGAACAGGTAAGGCAGCTTTTAGCCACGTTTGTGCCCTCTGATCCTGGGCTGCTCTGAGGACTGGAGAAGTCCCCAACCTAACTTACAAGCTGTGCTACTGTCCCATCCCCAACACACTCTCCTGCCCGCAGCCCACCACTTACGCTAGGGCTTGGTAGGGGTCCTCTGGAGGTAGCCTGTTATCCAAACTTCTCAGCCAGAACTGTGGCTTTTAAGGCTCTTTTGCATCACTCTGGCCCTATTTCGCAGAGTAAAGAGGTTGCATCAGGGATGAGAATCTTATCTTTGATCCTTTCACTCTGATTTGTACTCCGTATAGAAAGCTGCATGTCAAGCCATTCCACAATAGCTTTGTCTAACACACACTGTGCATGTTGGCCTATACCTATGAATATAAATAACAGAGCAGAGAGGAGGCAGCTGCATAAAAGGCACCATTGTATGCCCCAGTGCTATAATTGTAAACAGTCTATATTCCGAGGAGGAGAAAGCTTTTATGTCACATTTTCTATCCTGGTGACTGCTAGATTGAATGCTGATATTTGCAGATGGTTTTAGTGAAAATGAAGAGAAACTCTATCAGTTCAACAGTCAGTTCATCCCAAATTCGGGGTAAAAAATATCATTATGTAAGAAATAATCCAAATTATGGCCATTTTCTTTTTGAGTGGGAGAGGAGGTTTTCAACAAGAAGGGGTGACTTGATGTGTGTGGACATGGACAGTTGTGTGACCTGGCATTTCATACGGGTGTCAGCATCTAATATGGCGAGGGGGGAGGGAGGAGGTGAGATGCTAGTGAAGGGTTAAGCTTGTCACTGTGCACAAATCTAAGGGACCATCATCCTAATAAGGGCTCGAGTGGGAGTCTTTCCATTGACATCAATGGGAGTTGGGCAGACTCGGGGCTTTCTTATATGGGCCTGTATTAGAACTACTTAAGATTGGCACATTAAAGAAAGTTTGCAAGTGAAGTGCTAGTTTGTGCCAGTGTAATCAAGGACTTTGCAGGGGAGGGGAAAAAACAGCATTTTTGTTTCATTTGGGAAGCAGGTCGTTTTTCTAGTTTAAAATTGCTGAGCCCTGAGAAAGTTGATAAATTGGATTGTTCTCTGTTGGACTCCCTATTACCCTGAAAAGGGTGGGATTAAATTGTGACCAGGCTGGAGGCCTAAATTAAGGGAGGCTGGACCACCAGAGGCCCAAAGTGGATGTCAACAGAGGGGCAAGAACTGCTATACCATGCCCAGCCATGAGTTGGTGCTCCACGGGCAACACCACTCTTTTACAAGGTGATATGAAGCAGTGGTAAAAAAAAAATGCTGGTGATCAGTTTACCCTAATGCTCTTGATGCTGTAACAATAGTGGAAGAATTTCACAAGTACTTCATTATAGATACAGCCATAGCATAGTCAAAGCTATTGAAGCTTGTTTCACTTGACTTAGTGATGCTTTTCTGGCTTTTTTTTTATTATTTATTACTCCTATTATTACAGAGCCAGCAAAATCCTAGGAGAGGGAGCTGGAGTCTGCTGTGGCTTGTGTATCATCATGGATATTTAAATTCTGAACGCAGAATCAGTTTTTCTTCTGAGTGGTGAGGCATGAACCAGAAAAGACACAGCTTAATGTTTAGAGCCCAGATTGAGTTTACAAGCAGGACAGAAAAAAATATAAATATGGCTTGTTTTCCTAAATAGAACAGGTTTGATCTGAAATTAAGGAAATAATCAATCTGTAATCACACTGTTATTTTTAAAGTCACTTTCCAGACTACACCTGCACTTTCAGAAGCTCATTGCATTACATTTCTCACTGACCATATAAAAGAAATGTGGGTCCAGGCCTTAAGCTGATGTAAATCAGTGTTGCTCTATTGGCTTTGATGGCACTAAATCAATTCATACAAGATGAGGATGTTGCCTATGATTCGTGGTTTATCAGTACAGGAAGTATATACACTTCTCTGGAGTAGATTACCAGTTATCAAATCTATACAAAACATAGTTATAAAAAGATATAATAATGTTGCAATGGCTGAGAAACCATGCTCTTCAGAGACTATGAAATTTACAGCTGTAGATTATAATACTTTGCATTTAATGCCTTTCATCTGAGAACATCAATGTCTTTCATGAGGGGCTCATTCTCTAAAACAAAGCTAAGATCTCGTTGTCAGCTTCTTATTCATTATTTGTGTTGTGATAGTGCCTAGGAGCTCTCGTTATGGTCCACAGTGCTAGGTACAGAACAAAAAATTCTAACCCAAAGATCTTACAATTTAGACACAGACAAGAGACAACAGATGGCTACAGATAGATACACAGGGGAACACAAGAAAACAATAAGAGATGATACACAGCGATCTGATAACACCAGCTGCTAACCAGTGTTGGTTTTTATAGGCATTACAGCAAAAGGAGCTTTTTAAGAAGAAACTTGAAGGGAGATAATGAGGTAACTTTGAAGATGTAGCCTTCCCTGGTTATCATTAAAATCTAACTGAATTTTTAGGCAAATATGGATAAGGAAGCATCTTAGAAAGTTACTTACACCAACAAATTAATGTCACACATACGTTTTCTAAGGGCTGCTGAGACCAGCTTAATCACAGGCCTTTGTGATATAATATCAAAACGCACCAGAGAGTTTTGTAAGGCAGAAATCTGACTTTCTTGGGGCCTGATACAATGCCAATTGAAGTTAACAGAGCTTTTCCATTGGCCTTCACTGGGCTTTGTATCAATCTCTTGTTCCCCTGGTATCTGGGTCACAACCGTCCCCAAAGTCACACTAGAATTGACTGTACAGTTTTACTATGCTGAGAGCCCTTACAGATTCCCAGTGTGATTCTGTGGTTGCTGACTGGTCTATAAAAGGTATCTTACCATTTTTTTTCTGTATAAATATGATGGAGTGTGGTTCAGACAGCAATAATGAAGAAATGACTGAATCTATCAATCCTATTTTTGTCGTGGGTGACAGAAAATAGAAATGACTCATGCTTTCACTCATCATTTGGCAGGCTCATCACACTCTGCAGCAAAGTTTAATAGAATTGTGTAGTGGCTTGAGCCAGGTTTCTGACTGGGAATGTGGGCTGGGGCAACTCTGTGGCATCCTGTCTCAGTTTTCCCTTTTGGACTCCTCAGTAACCCACAAAAGGCTTACACAAGTCTAGTAACAATAACTCTTCTGGTTTATTAACATAAAGTTGAAAACAAACACAAATGAGTCTTCCACTGCTGCCTCAAGTTGGACACCTCCCTGAAAGTCTCTCTGTCTTCCAGTTTCCAACTTGGACACAGTTTTTCAGCCCTTCCCAAGGTCAGTTCAGTCTTTCCCCTTAATCCATTGTGGGATCCTTTATGTCACTCCTGCTCTCTTCTGAGCAGCCTCTCACACACCTTACTAGCTTGAGTCTTTCACAGGCCTCTGTCTGCCTTGTGGTCTTCTCTCAAGCCAGCACCCTCCTGCTGGACTTCCTTCCTCCAATGATCAACCCTGCACAGGTTTATCAGGATGGGGCCAATGGAACAAGGTTGACTGGCACAAGGCCTCTGGCCCTTAAAGGTGCATGCCACCCTGTTACTGTTATGCTAATAAATTCATTATTCTGGCTTCAGAGAAACAGTGAACTTAAGAATCATCCCAAACTACTAAATAAAGGACTGGTCCTACAGTCATTTGACTCAAAAGAGTTTGCTATGATAGGAACTGCAAGATTGAATCTGTCATAGTATATGGAATGAAATGCCATCTTAAACAGGAAGTGTTTATTAAATAAAACAACTACAACTCAGACACAATCAGACTTCCCACCCCACTGGAGTTCCAGCTTTATCTCCCTTGTTTACAGGGGACGATGTCCTCAATGCAGCATGTAGAGACAGAGCAGCTGAATAATATTTGGCAAATAAGCATATAATTGGAGGGTTTTATGAGAGATTCTGTGGCACTTAGAGACAGATGATGAGGAGTGAGTGGCTTTAATCACAGAGGCAGGATTTCTGGCACTTTGATAAGAGCATGGTATTGGAGGCAGTGGGAGGAGTGTGCCAGAGACTCGAGTGCAGAGACCTTTAGCAACTGAAGCACCTACAGTTCTTGCTTCAACCATGATACATCTGGTTTACTACCAGGGACTGTGTCAGAGAAGTTTGATACCATTGCATGCTGAAGACTCCATGAAAAACTGCTGTTACAATTATAGTGCAGTTACAGTGCTATGTAATGCAATTATAGTGCAGTTACAGTGCAATGTACAATTACAGTACAATATTATAGTGCAATGTTATAATGCAAATTACTTCTACTGAGCATGCAAACCAGATAAGCCATGCAGAAGGCTGGTTAGACTCTGTGCATAAATATATTAAACTTACCAAGCAATGGCAGTAAATCCAGATGCACATGTGGTTATGAATTTGCATATGTGTTATTGCATGTCGTATTTGAAAATATGCATTTCCTGGATAATATTATATAATGTGAGCTTTTGATTAATCTACTAGGTGGGTGGCAGGGGGGACGTAGGCCCACCCACTCCACTGCATCCCAGCCTGGGGTCCTAGCAGTGGCAGAAGATCCACTGCTGAGTCAGTGGGGATCCTGGCTGCAACACACTGACACTGATATTGCTGCAGCCAGACTTGGGTCGTCTGCCCCCAGGCTACTTCCAAACTCTCCCTCTGGAGGTACCTGGGTTCAGGGGGTGTCCTCTGGGGATTCAGCACCATGGGGTCCTCTGGGTAACTAGCGAGGGGCAGGCTGGGCAGTTCCTCCAGGCTCTGGTTGGCATGAGGAGGTCAGGCCAGTCCTCAGCTCCGCTGTAGGTCACCAGGGTCTCCCAACCAGGAGCTAAATCGGAGGCATCTGGCCTCCCCGGCAGCTGCTCCTTGAGTGAGCTCTGGGAATGGGCTTTTATACTTCCTGTCCTATGCCTTGACCTCTGGGGGGCAGGCACAAGACTTTCTGGCTCCGCCCACTTTGATATCCAGAGGGGCTCATCCCTCTCCACGGCAGCAGGGAACCACACCGCCTCACTATATGCGATTCATTTTTTTAATCACTTGACAGCCGTATATATAATCATACCACAAATTACTCAGGAATTTATACATATCAAATACTTCCCCAAACAAGTGAAACTTTACATATCAAATACTTTATACATATCAAATACTTCCCCAGACAAGTGAAACTTTACAGCCTCATCCCTCAGGGACCTTCTTCACCCTTCCCAAGACACACAAACAAGGGAACCCAGGTAGACCCACCATATTTGGTCATCACATTCTTACTGAAGGAACAGCAAAAATCAGGGAAACTATCCTCAGACCACTCGTCATACACGGGCCAGCTTCCTCCAGAAGACAACATGCTTCCTCCAAAAACTCCGCAGCATAAACAACCTCCCTCTGAACACCATCATTGCCACAGTGATTGTCACCACCTAATGCACCAACATCACTCAAAACAACATCTGTGCCTGCCTCAAATATCTACAAGCACTCAGATATCCATCCCAAACACAAAATCCCAAATATCCATCAGATATCCATCCCAAACACAATCGCCCAACTCATCCATTTCATCCTCAACCATAGCAATTTTACATTCAACAACAAACACTTTTTCCAAATCATGGGAACGGCCATGGGTACTAGAATGGCTCCCCTATATGTCTCCTCATGGGCCGCATTGAGGAAGAATTTCTGGACAAATACATCATGAAATCAGTGATATACCTGTGATATATCAATGATATTATCATCCTCTGAAGAGACAACAAACTCCCCCACAGATTTCCACCAGCACTTCAGCAACCACCACCCATCCATCAAGTACTCTCTGGAACACTCCCACATCAGCATCAACTTCTAGGACATCATATCCACATCAACAATGGAATCCTATATACAACAATATACAAGAAACCCACTGATCACCACACTTACCTTCACAGATATAATATCCACAGCCAGCCCTCAGATACCACAGAATATGCTCTGAGGTGACAGTCCGGGATACACACTTTAACACACTTAAAACCACCTTCACCAAACAAGGATTCTCCACTTCCAGAAGTGGATTGCACCATGGAACGGGCCATCAAAATACTCCAAGAAAACCTGCTTCAGTACAGGGGGGAAAAAACCTCCAACCACACACGCCCAGTTGTCACCTTCCACCCACACTGGAACCCACATAGGCTATCATTATATAATTACAATACATACTTAATGGGGATCACATCCTGAAATAAATATTTCCTTAATCTCCTCTTCTGGCCTTCAAACACCCCCCTAACCTTGCCAAGCTCATTGTCCAAAGCAAACTCCCCACAGACCAGGACACACCAACTCAAAGCAGCAGCAGACCCAGCCAGTGTAGATGGAAAACCTGCAGACATCTATCCACTGCAATGATGATCAATATCACCCCCCAACATATCTTTCAAGATCCAAGGGTCCCACACATGCCTAACACAATATGTGGTGTACCTCATCCAGTGCACTAAATGTCCCAGTAACAATTATGTGGGTGAAACCAGATAATCATTACACTTGAATGAACTCACACAGAAAAATGATAAAAGACAAAAATACCATCTCACCCATGGTCAAACACTTTTCACAAAGCAGTCACTCCATATGTGACCCTCTGTCCTCGTCCTCATTCAAAAGATGAGCATGGGAGTTTAAATTCATATTTTTGTTAGACACTAAAAATCATGGACGTAATAAAGTCAATGGGTTTACGGCTTACTACAATAGTCTGTATCCCACCGATCACCCTTTTCAGTCCTCTGACTACCAGATGCTGAGACTGGTTGACAGGAGAAGGATCACATGATAATTGCCCTGTTCTGTCATTCCCTCTGAAGCATCCGACATTGGCCACTGTCAGAATACAGGATACTGTGCTAGACGGACCACTCGTTTGACCAACTACAGCCATTCTTATCCTCTTAGGTGTTAACTGACCACCTCATCTTGAATGGTCTCTTACAATATGTGTTAACTACTTATTCTAAACAATTTGTTCCACCTTGTACTTAGCTGTGACATTCTGAGCACTTTTCCCAGACTTGAAGAAGAGCTCTGTGTAAGCTTGAAAGTTTCTATGCATCCAATGAAATGGGCTGTAGCCTACGAAAGCTTATGCTTAAATAAATTTATTAGTCTCTAAGGTGCCACAAGTACTCCTGTTCTTTTTGCGGATACAGACTAACACGGCTGCTACTCTGAAACTTGAAAGTTTGTCTCTCTCACCAACAGAAATTGGTCCAGTAAAAGATATTACCTCACCCACCTCTAAGATGAGTCATGACCTAAAATGGAACAAAGAAGGCACTGAAAGGCAACACTGCAGAACTACAAGGTCTTATTATTAATCATTAATAACTGTTTCATCAATGACATGAGATAAAGATAAAAGTTCCTGCCATCAAAAGCCTCCGAACTACAAGCAACTGAAATCACAGCATGACTGTGATAAGTATGTCTATACAGCAATTAAAAATCTAAAGCTAACTTGAGGTCACAGGCAGTGCTTAATTTGTAATGAAAGAAGTGCCAGGACTCAAGTAATTAGGTGCCAGGATGCAAATAATTTTTTTACATTTATAACTAATGTGGCAAGCCCAGAGATGCCGGGGCTATAAACTGCCAAACCTACAGGTGCTGGGGCTCAGCCCCGGCAAGTCCTGGCAAAAATTAAGCATTGGTCCCAGGGCTTGGGCTGAGGAACTGTTTAACTGCAGTACAGACATTCAGGCTTGGGCTGCAGCCCAAGCTTGGGGAATCCTCCCACCTCACAGGGTCTTAGAGCCCGGGCTCCAGTGCAAGCCAGAACATCTACACCACAATTAAATAGCCCCTTAGCCCAAGCCCCTTAGCTTGAGTCAGCTGGCACCCAACCACAGGTTTTTAATTGCAGTGTAGACAGACTCTAGCAGTGGCAGAATCAGACCCTATGTTAAGAAGGCATTACTGTGTCTAGTGAACTACTTAGGTCAATAGGGAAGGAATAACAGGAAAGATATTGAAATGATGACAATGGTCATGAACGTCATAAATACACAGAAGACCTTTCTGAGTGTTAGCAAGGTCAAAGGTGGCTGAAGGGAATAGAGAAACTGAACAGGCAAGTGCGAAACAGATGGGAGAAGAGATGAGAGTAGCTGAGCAGACGGATGTGGGAAAGATGTAAAAAGAAGAGAGATTAGTGGTGGGGGTAGGCGGGTGAGTATCCAAAAATATAAGAGGAAAAAAAGGAAAGAATTAGTTATCATTTTGGAAGCACATCATGATACTGAAATTGCACCTTTGCAAATATATATATATGGCAGATATTTTTTCTTGAAATGATTAAAGAACAAAGTATGTCATCCCTGTCTCCCAGACACTCAAATGCTTCCCCACAATGTCTAGGAGAGGATCAAGAAAACAGCACGTATTTTTGCTGTGTGATTCAAGTTTGTTTTCCTTCACTTGGGTGACGGATATTTTTCCACTAGACTTTGCAAAGACCTGGCTTGGGTGTTCTACTGTTTGTTTACAAATACAAAAATATCTCTGACATCTGTCTGCATTCTCTCAGTAACTACATCATATTTCCTGTAATTTCCCACAATCAACATGCTAACCATTGCCATAAACTTAGTATAGTTGCGTTTGCTGAAACATCCTTAGCTTTACTCTTTTTTTTGAAACATCACAGCTAATGTAAATTATTGTTTGGGAGTTGCAAATTTTAAGGAACAAAGTTAAGGTGGATGGGTGGTATAAGTCATCTTGGCTGATAGTGAGGGATCAAAGATGCATCCATTTCCAAAAATTATGGACAAATCATCAGCTGATCGGGGCGCAGTGGTGGAGAAATAAGGAAACCACCTTTGTATCTCTCCCAGTCATAGGCTACGAGGGCAAAACTGGTGGCTTAACTAACTCAGAGCAGCTAGAATGGATCCCCTAGTGACTGGCTCACTGTCTGGGGATTGGTAGAACACATTACATAGTGGCTACAGTCTGTCTGTCTCCTAACAACTTCCCAAGCCTGTCTCCTGCAACATGGGAAGGGCTGAATCCTTGGTGACCTAATAGGGCAGCTTTCAAGTTAATTTTTGCTACTTCAGTAGCACAAAGTGAATTTGGAGGACAGAGGTTCTGGCCTTGTAATATTTTTGTTTTTAAATTAAGTGTGGATTTTTTGTAAAGAAATTACAACATTGTCAAGGGCGTTGGCTGGACTCCACTGATGTGCACATTCAACCTTAACTCCCTTTTAATGAAGATTTTTGTTTACGAGTATGTGGAAAAAGATCAGTGTGTGTGCCCAGTAGACTACCAGCCTTCTGCATTCCTGCTGCAGACCCTATTTTCCAAATACAAATGCTTCTTGATTTTTATTTTAGCTCATTAGGTAATTCTTTAGGATAAGGGGGAATATAAAGAAACTTTAATGGCTGAAATACTGGATCACAATGGGAGAAGGCACTTGAGTAACAAGATGATTCATTAAAATGAGTCAATGTTTATATTTCACTATTTGATAACTAAACAAGGATTTATTGTAGAATTCTTAGAAAAAGTTTAGACTGAAAGACTCAGCCATCTGGTATACTTTTACAGAAGGGACTGCAAGAATATAAGATAACTGAAATATTTATATATATTTTTTTATTTTGTGTAGGGACAAAATACCCATGGAACTGCCTGTTTTTTGTATTAGCCAACATAAACCCCAGGCTGTAGAATTGTGCAGATGGTCTTAAAAAGAATGTTTTCCTGCCCCCATAATTGCAGGAAAGTTGCATTTTATATAGTGAAAATCATGAGAATAAATGTATTTACAGGAATGCAAGTCTGACCGGAATTACAAATGAAATGGCTTAATCAGAAATACACAGTGATCTATTCATAGCTGTTTTGAGATGCCAAGAGCTTTGCAGATGCCACAGGGTCACATTTTACAAAGAGGCGGATTATAATGGGGACAGTGTGTGAGAGAATCAAACAAAACTCCTCAGAGATTTATTTTCTGACAAATAAGCAACATTATTCTCCCATGGCATGATTTCATAGTTGTTAACATTCTCTTATTTTTCATACAGACGTGGGCTAGTTGTCTGATCACAGGGTGGGGAACAAGGAACTGTTGGGGTGAGAATTCTGTGGTGCCCCTCTGAGATGCACAATACAGATCTCACATTTTATGGGGAGAAGGATAAGGTGGCTTTAAGCCACCCTTACTACCCTCCTGATCTTGGGCTTCTCACAGTGTAATCTAGCTCTGGTGCCCTATATAAATGATGGGAGCCCTAGGGGTAGCAATGCTGTCAGGATTCTCCACAGCCTTACAACTGTCACAATTTCTGTTCCAGGGGAATCATGTCCCAGGTGGAAGTGAGGCTGTTACAGGCCTTTTCCATGCTCTGGGCCATTTAGCTAGAGTAAGGAGGCTGGAGCAGGAGTGAGGATCTATTCATAGTTTTGAATCCAAGTTCTGGCATTGATTTCTTCTATGGGTTAGGTATGTTACATTTTTGGCCTGTATTTTATCTATGAACATGTACAATACTGTAACCTGCTTCTGCTCGTGGTTCTGTTCTACCAGTAGGGGTCGGAGATGGGAGTGCTAGGGTAGAATAGCCATCCGTGTTTTAAGTGCCTTGTCACCTTGCCATTCTCAGTTCTACATGGCACGATGCTTAAAACACCAGCAGATCTTAGTATCTTGTCTACACTAACGCTCCCATTGTTATTACCATTGGTGGAGCTGAACCACTGGTCACCACAGTAGGAAAGGTTAGGAAAAACTTAGTGGTGTAAACAATGGTTGAGTGAGTCAGTGACAGAGTCAGGACTAACACCTGAGAGTGAGTAGGGTGAATATGGAGTAACTCCACTGATGTTCATGAGAACAGAATTGGCCTGCTGTCTTCAAATCCCATGCCTTGTCCATGAGACCACAGCACCTGCTATTTTACTGTATATAAACAACCTGAAAACCAAGTCACTACTGCTACATAAGGCATGCTGAATGTATATTCTCATCAAGAAGTGTTTTAAAGCAGACTGTCGTGGGAGAGAAGCAAAACTCTCAGTGTAGCGGACAATGCTGGAAACATCTTATCAAAACATGTAGTTTAGACTCAACTTGCGGATTTAATAAAATTAGATGAGATCCATTACATTTGATTTTAGCTGACTAAATACCAAGGTTGAGATTCTGGGCTGCACCTCTAAAAGGAAGGTGTGGGGTAAGCTTTATGACCTCCTCATCCTGGGCTATTCCAGGGGCTAGAAAGGCTCATGACATATCTTAGATAGTTCTGGGGGCCTTTCTGAATTCTGGCAGTCGCTCCAGGCTGCTCCACCACCCACTTCAGCACCCCAGCTCCACCCCAGTCCTGTATAGAGGCTTACAAGGAAGTTCTTAGAATGCAGACTTCCAGCTGTCTTCCACAATACCCATGGTGGGGGAATCCTTTCTTATTTGGATACAGGGCTTTACACTGCTCCAGTCAGCCCTTTTACATGGCATAAGGGTGCCAGAGTGTTGGGGAGGGAGGGCAGGGGTGAAATCCTGGCACTACTGAAGTCAGTAACAAAATTCCCATCGACTTCAATAAAGCCAAGTTTTCAGCTAGTATATTGTATTTTGTCCATTTTCAATGGAGTTGGTAAAATGATTGGGTGGTAACAAGGAGCTCTTATTTCCAGCTCACAAAAGCTAATGAAAACTGTGCACTAGAATGCAAGCAACAACAGGGATATGACTAAGGATTAGGGGGGATGCAGAGCACAGAAATGATATGTAGAAATTGTAGAGATTAATTGGTTCTAGTGGCCTACGTTAGTCCCATTCATGGTTTGCGGAAGCAACAGCTTTTTCCTATAGTTGCAGCCAACTTGGAAAGTATTATTCAATAATGGGAAGCTAGAAATACACCATGGAGCTGTGGGAAAACCCAGGTCTGAACACCCCCAAACTTTCCGTTTGAAATCTAGAGCTAGATTTTCTAATTTGAGTCCATGTCTAATAAAACAGAAATTGCCAATTTGCAGTTATAATTTATGGGTAACAGAAACAGGCAGTTGATTGAATTTAATCCTGAAATGAGCATGACACAAGGAAAGGTTGCAGTTTATTTTCATAGTATGACAAATGTGGTTAGTTGGCTAAGCAGACTGTACCCTTAAAATACAAGATTCGCCTCTGCTGATAATATCAAGTGCTGAAATCAGTTCTTCAGGTGAAAGAAAACTCTAGTGCTTATTTTCTTTTAGCAAATTAAGATGATGGAAACAGAAGAGCATATGTCACATAGACTGGAATTGATGGTATCCGTGCTTTCAAGACCTATACCCAAAACCAAACCAAAATTAACACTGGAGTATTTATCTAACACCACAATTAGTTAACTACAAAATGACTCACATTTAGCGCTTGGCTCAGCAGAAAAATTGCAAAACTGCTTCTTTGAATTTCTACTGAGGAGGCACTTTCCTTTTAAATGAGGAAGGAGTAAATCTGGTCACTCTGTTTGCCTGGGAGGGGGCAAAGGATGTATTTTCTGTACCTGGAATCTGGGTTTTGAAGGGGGCAAAGTGAACAGGGACTTTTGTTTTCTGAGTAAGAAGCGAAAATTAATGACATAGAAGCCTGACAATGTTTTTAAATGTTTTTTGCTAGCGGGAGCTCTAGAGTCTACACATGGAACAACCTATACCCACATTTTCACAGGAACATGGTGTCTTGCAAGTGGAGTATACTCTGTACTAATATCACTATAGATGTATTTCCCACTTTGTCTAGTTGTTAGTTCACAGGACTAGGAGTCTGAACATGAGGATTTCATTTGGCTCTGTCGTTAACCACATCTGTGACCTCAAGCAAGTCACTTAAACTGGCGATGCCTCAATCTGTAAAATGAGATCTTAACCTATCTAACAGGAGGAGGCTATAGATTAATTAATGTTTATAAAGTATGTTGAGATTCTCCAATCAGAGGCATTATATAAACACAAAGTATTAGCATAAATTCTGATTTCAGTTACATCCACAACCTGGCTGCTCATGTGTAACACAACATAATTTGGCCAGTTTCCTTTCGTGAATGGCTTTGGTTTAACCTGCATTTGAAGTAATATTAACTAAAGACATACACTCACCATTTTAAACATTTGATTTACATACACTGTTTTACTACTGCTTGAGTGATTTACTTTGCTGGGTTAACCAGTTGAATATTTCCATGAGGCCTCATCTCTGCCTGATGCTTTTCACTTCTGAGAGGGGCTGAGCTCCCTCCATTTCCACTAATTTCAGTGGGAGTTGAGGGCAGTCAACACTTCCCAGAATCAAACCCTAGACAAAACCACTTTTTATGGGGGTGATTCGAGTTAAGGACTTGATTGCGAGAAACATTAGCACTGACGACCAAAACATTTACACTTTGAAAAGATTCTGCTGAGACCATGTACACCAACTCTAGTTTTGTAAACACTATGCAACCATTAGGAAGCCCCAGGTGAGTTAACTGTGATACCTAGATTGCCACCGATAATTGGAAAAGGTTGAAAAAATAAATATGCCAAAAGGGAATGCAAGTTAGCAGTCTGTATGAGGCAGCTGTTTAAACAAGCTGCTAGACACTGGTGGTGATGTCTAAGAGGTATTTGCAGACAGAACTTTGCGTGTTCATATCAATGGCAAAGTGTTTCACTTTGGGCACAAATGCCATTATGTTTGCCATCATTATTTATAATAATGTAAAATCAGAATGGGAGGTTTTCCATTGACTGCAATGGACTTTGGATAAGGTCCAATGTTTTTAAAGCATTTGTCAGCATTTCATATTTTGGAATTCACACACATTTCACACACACTCTGAAAGAGTATCATATCAAGGTCTGAGCTTTTTGATTGTGAGGAATGTTGGCTTTACATGGATGCTATATCAACTGTGATGGAGTCAGACCAGAAGGATATAAGAGAGTGCTGGATGGCAGATATATTAGTTTCAGGATGTGCAGGTCCCTGTTCCCTGGATAGCCAAACAAAGGCTATTCCAGGCCAATCAAGACACCTGGGGCCAATTAAGAACCTTCTAGAAAGGAGTAGAAACAGCTAGCCTGATTGGGACACCTGAAGCCAATCAGGGCCTGGCTGAAACCAGATAAAAACCTCCCAGTTAGTCAGGTGGGCTGTGGGTGTCAGGAGCTGTGGAAGGAAGTTATGCTGTTGGTGAGACTGAGTGGTGGATAACATATCATCCAGAAGGAAGGAGGCTCTGAGGTAAGGGTGAAGTGGAGTTTGAAGAAGCAGGGACTGCTGTGGGGAAGTAGCCCAGGGAATTGTATTGTGTTTTGTGGATAAAAGGTCAGGCATCTTAGCTGATACTATTAGGCTTCCTGGGCTGGAGCCCAGAGTAGAGGGTGGGCCCGGGCTCCCCACTTTTCCATCTTCCATACTGGCCTGTGATGAAGGTAACTCACTAGGCGGTGACTCTTGCCAATTATACTGAGAAAGGGAGGTCACTCTGGGGCCTAGATGAGTTTCTGAGGGCCCTAAATCTCCCAGGAAGCGCAGGACCCACAAGTACAAACTTGGAGCTTTGTCACACAACCTTTAGACATAGCAAGGCTACGCATGGCAGAGTTTATATTTTTAAAAAATACTTACTTGGCTTTTGCAGGATGGTTTGGTAATGCCAAACTTTTGGGTAAGTTGATCAGTACTGAACTCCCTCCATTTCCCATCCATCAGGCACTGTGCTTTTATTTCATACTTAACTTCTCGCTCCTGCCTAAGGCTGACAGGGCTACGTTCAGCAGTAAAAAAAGATAAAGCTGGGTCTGTATGTTTGACTCTCTGAAAAGACATTGCATCCAAGTCAGTTAAAAATCTGTAACATGCAGTATAATGGTAATGACGTTTGTTTATTAGAGAACCAACTCAAATATTCATCCATTCAACTTGGTATTTGAGATTTAAATCTTCAGAATCACAGCAAGTACTCATCTAAGCAGGATCTGAGCAGGTCATTACTTGGATGGGAAACCTCCAAGAAAATCTGATTCTAGAGGCTGAATGGAATTATGTTGGTGAGTCAATTGATGACATTCTTCTTTCTGATTCTGTATTGAACAAATTGCCCTCAAGAGATGCTGTCTTCTTGATGAGATATAAAACTAAGCTCTGGTTATTAATGTTTCTATGGCACTTTGAATAGGAGTGGAGACGATCTCATGAACCAATTACCTGTGCCTGCCTAAACTGTGTTAGTAATTTCAAATGGACAAGGCATTCTTCAGTTCTTGACCTGAGGGCTTGTAACTCTGTCAGATTCTTATGCATTATTAAACAACTGACATGTTTCAGTGAGGAGTGAAATGATTTCTCTGTATATAGGACCTGGTACTGCAGTCTTTCCTGTGTCTAAACTTCTTTTGAAATCACTAGGAATTTGTCTTGAGTAAGGACTGCTGGTTTGGACCCATGGACCCATGATTTCTAAAGCACTCTGTAACCCTTCTGAATGAAAGGCACTATGGTCCAGACTAAGAGCTGTGCAAATGAATGAGACTTCACTGATGTCAGTGGTGTTTCAGTTACTTATGCCAGCTCTGAGTTTGGTCGATGACAAGTCATTAAATTTCCATGAAAAAAATAAAATACAGGAAAGGCTCAATTCTGTATTATAATTTGGCCCCCTTTGCGATGGTTTAGTGACAATAATGGATTGGAAAATTGCTGGATCCTCTCAGCTCAAGGAAGTCCCCACCTAATATAGCACAAGAGTAGCTTTTTGCTATATCACCTGTTCTAGCAGCTCCAAGTGTCTGACTAGGTAGGCATGGGAGGGGACATGACCAGATTGTTGCTACATTCACTTCTGAGTGTACTTTTTCATTTCTAATCATGGGCCTGAGCTTGCAAGCATAGAATTCCTCTTTACTTTGGTGTGAATTTTGTAGGATCATGCCCTATATTACCTGGAAGCAATGGGAGTTCCTCATGCAGAAGACTTGCAGGATTAGGTCCTCTGTACTGCACCCACAATATTTACAAACATTAAACTTAGCAATATGTTCTCGGACTTATTTGAACAGGAAATTGTTACTGACCATGTTAATTTTGCTAAACAAACGAAACCATCACATTGCTGATTCAAATCTATAATAAGCCACAAAACTCAAAGGGAACTGAGCACTTTAAAATGGCGAGGAGAGAAGTTCTCACTTTAGCATTTAACTGACATCTAATTAAAACCAAACTCTTGCAGGGAAGGAAGAATTAAAATGGTAGCAGGTACACTATGAAACACTTTTCAGTCAGCATCTCATCATGCAATTTACTACTAGCATTAGCATTTTCCAAAATACTATGCTGAACATTACCTTCCCTTTAGGAGAAAAAAGCTTAGAATCTACAGCAAATACCAGATTATGTCCGTTCCACTATGCCCCGTCGAAGATACCATACAAAGAAGATGTGAGAGAACATGTTTTATTAGGCAGGAGACACTGCTGATATTTCATGCAGATTGTCAGCTACTAGTATTCAGAAAACTGAGCTAGGAAAATCCCTTGAGAATAAGCTGATTATGGATTTTCCAGTATTTCCTGATTATTGATTAACACCTTAAAATACAGAGTGAATATTTTTGTTTGTGGTATTAGTATTTAGTATTCCCATTTCTGAATCTAGTTAAAATCATCATGGGCAGAGAGACATGACTAAGCATTTTGTAGTCGGAAGAAAACTCATTAAGATGCCTGTCCCATCCCACACCCTCATTCTACATTTGTTTGCCTTTATTCTCAACCTCAAATTATTACCTTAAAGCAAGGTCAGAATTTACATAACGCAACAGAATAAACAGATAATAGACAATAAATATAATAATCAGGTAAATAATAAACAGAATTCACATAACGCAAGTGGTGCTTTACTTGAATGTAAAAGCTGTATGCTGAAGCTTCATGTCTGACTGCTTTTATCTCAAAGAAGAATCCATACATGGAAATTATTTCTTCTTGATATCGTGGCTCCTAAAGGACAATTAAAAAAGAAACTCTATCCAAAGTCATCTCAAAAATATGTGGGCAGAAATCACAAATAATCTATTATTAGGAAAAATAAGTCTAATTTTGCTTGTCATGGAAAAGAAAAAATGCAGTCACTGTGAAATTATATTTAAACTAATGGAAAGCTGCAAGCGGAGTGCAATGAAAATCAAATACAGATATGAAAAATTATAATGCTTTAGGTCCACAAGTGTTGTAAGGGGGAGTTTAAGGTGGGGGAACTTAAGTTCAGGGGATGTCTCTTGGAAACTTGGGGTCTGTGTCTTATTGTTCTTTGCACTCATCAAATTCAAATGTGTCTCCCATATGTATGGCAACTGAGGTGGAGGAGCATTAGGAGCTTAGCCTGGAAGGGCAGAGCAGGAAAGAAGGCCTTCTATTGTGTTTGATTACATATAATGAGTTTTCTATTCATCCAGGGTGGAATTCACCACAGTGCAGAGGGCCATCACAAGGCCAATGCCTTACTTAAGCCTTACCTAAGCCCTCAGAATTGTAAGGGAGACATTTAACCCCACAAAACAGATGCAGCACAGGCAGTGCCAGTGCAAGCTTCTTCCCGCATGTGTCTCAGTCTGAGAGTGGTATTCAGGTCCATTCAGTCACTGGCTACTTCAGAGATAATTATGACAGTGAATTTTGTCTTATAGACACTAGCCTATTTGGAATTGGACTGCAACTGCTATAAATTAGATAGGTAACTATCAATTTACATAGGGTTTGATCCAATGACTATTGAAGTCAACTCATTCCCAGCTCACCCTCTGACCGTTTTTTCAGGATCAATGAATACAATGAAAAATAGGATTTGGAATTAATACACATAGTCTAGCATTTCTACATTAGCTCATTTATTTAAAATATTTTTCTTTGTCCTAACAAAGAAACTAACTGGACTAGCAAATGTAGCTCATCATACTTGATTTGCTTTCCCATTTAAAATACATTACAGATCTGAAAACAGCTGCCATTTTTACAATAAAAGCTATGTGAGTAAAAATATTGGTATCCACTGAGAAACACACCAAAGCCCAGAGACTTCCGCCATATAGTTTTGATTTCTTTGTTACATACCTGTTTAAGCAGTAGACCAAATCTCACAGCTTGCATGGAAAAATCTCTCTGCAATGTCATGTCACCACCATTCTCCAGCTGAAGGGAAAGGAAAATATGCCCCATTTGATGAAGTCCATTGATTCAATATATTATATAAAAGAAGCATAAAGCTAGGCACAAAGAACTTATGACTGTTTCTGCTGCTTTCTCAGTGAGGCAATCGTCACAGGAATGAATATCCTATATATAAATTGACAATGTATTGTAGATTGTATAGTTTTTCTTCTTAGTGGTTTGGAACAACTAAGCAGTTAGTGACACAGGTTAGTTAGTCTCCACTGTTTTGCATTTTGTGTAGTCATTTACACTTGTGCCAAGTGATTGTAGGCGAGTGTTAAGTGGTACAAATCAGAATAGTAACATTTTACATCTACTACACAGGTATAAAACACTTCACAAAATGCAAGACATTGGAGAATCAGAACCATAACATAAACAAGATTTTTTTAAGGAAACAGAGTATATTTATGTTGTAAAAAGTTATGGCAAAATGTTCTGATTCAAACAAGCGGGACATTCTCAGTAATGGTCCAAGTTCTATGCAGCTGTGTTCAGTCTTCCTCTTCCCATTTTGCAAGGCCATTGACTTCAATGGAAGATGTACATGCTTACACCATGTATGAATTTGTCCCCATGTGCTTATGTGGAAAATAACCCCACTAACAGCAAAACAATGAAAGTGTCTAAGAAGTTGTTAATGGAAACAAACTTCTCAAAGTGTAGCTGGGTGTTTGTTTATGACAGGATAAAAAACCATCATATTATCCATGATCATACCTTAAGCTCAGAAGTAAAGATTGCCAAAGCAAAACAATTTTACACAGGAAAAATTAGACTACAGGCTTTTTTAAGCCAGGGATCATCTCTTATTCTGTTTGTACATTACCTGGCTGACACAATGAGGCCCGTATCCTGACTGGGGCCTTGAGGCACTCCCTCAGAACGAAATACAAGAAAACATCTGAGCTCCAATAAACACTTTCAGATTTTGAACAATGTAGAAGCATACCAACTCACTGCATGGTAATGGTTGGACAGAATCTGTGTCAGCCATGGCAGCGGGAGGAAGTTAATCCGTCGTAAATCCTCCAGATGCTTACCTTCAGGATTTGGGAGGAAAAGTTTGACAAATAAAATTGTTTTATTAATAGGAATTAAAGCAGACATATTACAGAGAACAGTTATGGCAATATGGGAGGATCCGAACATAGAAGTCCACTGAAAATTCATCACTTAGACTCACTTCAGACTCCCCACATAATTCACAGAAGGGATATTGTGGAAATCATCCACAAAAGACGCTAGGGAGGGGCATTCTGGGGATGGTCTCAGTGGTCAGGGTCATGACACAAGTTTGTGTGAAGACTGACACTTGCATATTAATAACTCCTGCTTGCACCCAATTCTGCACTTTGTTTCATATCCCTATCCCGTGGTAGGATTAGTTCACATAAGGTGTATAAGGCTATGAAACTGGCACATATTAACATAGTCAGCTCCAGGGATTTGCGTGCATCTCTAGATAAAATCCAATAAAATGGTACAGAAACAAAAACATTAGATTAGATTTGTATAAAATATATACCCCATAGGTAAGTATTTACATTGATTTGGAAGGCTGCTGGGCTCTGAAGATCTCCTTATTCAGTTGTCCTTCACCCATAGGGTATGTATTTCAAGGGCCAATATTTTTCATATATTTCAGAGAAATCCAGTTTTAAACACTGAAATACTGATTCCTACTGTACTACAAGCAAGCCAAGTTCTCACTTTTAACTTTCACTATGCATTCTGTATGTATGCAAAAGAAGTGTGCCTCTGTAAGCTAAGTAGACCGTTGCATAATTAGTTGATATGGACATACTCACTTGTGTGCATAAATTGGGCTTTTGCACACACTGAATTTTTGTGAGTATAATTTCAAATGCCAGTTTGAAATGCTTCTTAGGTCACAAACACACTAAAAACTTACTTGAAGTTATTCCATGTAAACGAAGGGATTGAAAAACAGTTATATATCTTTGTCCTACTTCCTTTTCCAGAAAGGAACATCTCTTGGGTAAACTAAAAACAAAACAATGTAGCAGAAAACTTAACATAACCCAAAATGATTTCATATCCACATTCTAAATTTCGCTATTTAGGTTTTGTTTTGTGTATGTATCTCTCAACATACTAGCTTTCAGCTGGACTGTATCTGACCCATTCATAAGGCAACTTTTATAGTGTAGGAATTAAAAAGTACTGATTTAATTTCATATCTTCTCACTGTTTTTTTAAAGTAAAATTGACTTCTTGGAAGTTATGCTTGTGTATTGACAGTAGGATTTGGACACACATGGTCACCAAATTCCACACATTTAAAGTGAAAAAAACAACAACCCACATAGTGAGTCTGCTTTGAGAAATGTGCTTCAAATGACTATTGTCTCTAAAAAGGAGATGAAAACATTATCATGCAAGTTTCTCAGAACTCATTTGGAAACAGGTTGTCACTTACCAAAGGCAGATCAAGGCAGGGACCAGCCCAAGACGCTCAGATTATTTTTCCATGAGTCAAGAGTTGCACTCAAAACAAAAATTTCCCTGCCCATACCAAGCCCATGTTGTTGCACTAAGCTCTTACCAGCAACACTGTTACCAACCTCCTTGCTATAAAAAAAATTGACAAATGGTTTGGAACAGTTTTTAAAATTTGATTCACTTTCTCTCTCTCTCTTATAATTATCCCTCATTTCTGAAGCCAGGTGCTCTTAATATCATGTGTTCAGCTGTACAGAGATTGGAAGGTGAGGAAAATAATAACTAACATATGTAAAACATCTCTAAAAATTATCTAAAATAGCTTGACTGAGCATGTGACCATCACAGATGTGATGAACTGGGAAAGTGGTTGCATTACTTTCTAGGACTATATGTGACTTAGTTTCCCTGTTCAGTTATGTACTGTTGCCTGCCCAAATGCAGAGAATTTAATCAAAGGAGGCCATACATGGGCTGTTGAAGGACCAAGCAGGAAAGAAGTTGAATGTTGACCTGGAGAAATGGATGTATCCTACCTCTGTCACAGAATTCCTGTGTGATGCTGGGCAAGTTAGTTACACCAAACTTTCCACTTTTTTGAGTTCCTGACTTGATTTGATTTGAGTACCTGATTTGATTTGCAGAAGTCCTGACCACTCACAACTGCAACTGAAGAAAATAGAAGCTGTATTTTGAACGTATAAACGGTTATAAAATGCTGAGTAATCTGAAAAAAACAGGTCCTAGGTGTCTCACATTGGGCACCCTAGATTACTGAATACTTTTGATCTTCATTTCTCTGTGGCTCAGTTCCCCATCTGTAAAATGAGGATAATACCACCTTCTCACCTCGGGTGCTAAGGGAGCCCGCTTGGGGACCTGCCACACCTGGGGGAGGAACACTCCTCTCCCCTGCCCCAACCTAGCCCGGCCCCCAATCTACTGCGGCCAGGTGGCCTGGACCCAGCCATGGCCAGGGCGCCCAGACCAAGGGGCAGCCCAGTCCTGAGCCAGGGCTGGACATACTCGGGCTGGGGGAGGGACACCTATCCTGCAGCCCCAGCCCTGGAACTGCCCCCATGGGGAGAGGCGCCTCTCCCCCTCCCAAGCCAAGTGCTGCTGTGGGGAGAGGGAGCTGGGGGAGTCCTCTCTGCCCTCCGTAGCCCCAGAGCATCCTCCTGAAACCCAAAGCTCTCATTGCCAGTCCCACCCCAGAGCCCTTACCCCCTGCACCCCAACTCTCTGCCCCAGCCCCGAGCCACTCATCCCCGAGCCGCTCATCCCTGGCCCCACCCCACAGCCCACATCTCCATCTGGAGCCTTCACACCCCTTCACCCAACCCTCTGCCCCAGCCTTGAGTCCCTCATCCCCAGCTGCACCCCAGAGCCTGCACCCCCCAGCAGGAGCCTTCATACACCTACACCCCAATCCTCTTCCCTAATCCTCAGCTCTGTCCCACCCTCCAAATCCCTTGGCCCCCACCGCCATCACATGAATTTTCCTATGTGCTCCAATATGGAGGTGATGTGTCACACCTCACATAAAATTCATTCCATACATGGGTGGGAGGAATTAGAGGGAACACTGCTCCTGGGGAATTCTGCACCAAAAAATTAAATTCTGTGCACAATATTTTAAAATTCTGCATATTTTGTCATAGCAACACAATATAATCACTTCAGTTTCAATTATGTCGGTAATTTATTTTAAAATACCTGTCAACAAGTTTGTCAACAATACAGACAACAGCAAAAAAGATTCCCCCAGGAGCAGAGTTAAATAAACCCCTATAACGATCTAGTTCCATTGGGGGTGGGGTACTGGAGCTGTGTGGGGCCCCCACAGCCCAGACACCTGCACTCCCATCCCCCCAGAATCGAGCCACAGGGCACCTTTCAGCCCAGAATCACCAGCACTCCCCTCCCCCTAGAGCCCAGCTGCAGGGTACTCCCTGGCCGACCCATTAATACCCTGCTCCCCCAGCCTCCAGAGCTTTTACTCCCCTCAACTTCTTTACCGTGCCACCATGGAACATGGCTTGGTGCAGCCCTGCCCTTCCTCACCCTTTGCCAGAGCTAGGTCTCCCAGGCCTTCTCTTGTCCTCGGGAGAATGAGGAACAAGCAGATCATGCAGCCTCTAGCCCCGCCAGGCTGGCACTCTGGTCACTGTGATCTGGGCTCTGCTGACTCCAGCAGTCCCTAGTGGTGTTGAGAAGGGTGGAGGAAGCAGGGAATTCTGCGAAATTCTGCATTGCGCAATGGCGCAGAATTCCCTGAGGAGTAATAAGGTTACAATAGGGGGTTTTTTGCATGTAATATAATATCTGAAGTGTCCAGGGCTGCATTTATAGACAACCTGCTTAGAATCAACAATTGGCTTTACCCAAGGAAACCAAATGTGAAAATTCTGGGAAATTTTTTCCAGGTTTGACAGTGGACAAAACGTCAGAGTAAAGCAGCAAATGAATATGCTTTTGTACATATTACTACTGCTCTGAAAAGGAAGTGGAAGGTAGTAAGACTTTGTTCAGGAGCAAGGCAGAGAAGTCAGATTTCATTTCCTGAAAAATCACTTGCACAAGCTATATATAGTTTTGTTCCTAAAGCGTAGCTGAATAGTTTATAATTTTACAGTATATTCTAGAGCTGGGTGAAATATCTGATGCAAAATGTAAAAGATGCAAAATGGGCTTGCTTTTGATTTAACGAAACTCCTTTACTCAGTTAGAGCAGATCGTCAGAGTCGCAGAGCTCTGCTCAGCACAGCATCTGGGGATGGGGAACAAAGGTCATTTAAAGTTATCCCTGCAATCACCCATTTGTGGGGATGCAGCCACGGGACTGGTTTTCACTTATGCTGGCTGTTAGTAACACCTAAGCGTCTTGTGCTGTGGTTATGTCTTCCATATTGAGTAGGTGATAAGACGTCAGCTATGCTGTACCCTGGGAAATTCCTGGCTGTCATATTCAGGCACAAGAATTATTGGAATTGAGCACAAAATATTTTTCATTATCTGTCAGCAAAATACATACAGTGAAGTTGAAATGTGAGTTTTGAATTGGAATTATGCACATGGCTGAAGTCACAAGATATTCCTTCTATTTTCCGACTGGCTGAGTCATCCCATGGGCTGAGAAGCCCATTTTGATTTTTCTCAGAAGGAAGGGCTGCAATGTGTGTGTTTTTGTCATGCTAGTGAGAAAAAATGAGCATGTTTTCCATAGGTCTGAACAGTGAAGGTCACAAGGTCTTGTGGGACATCTATATCCCAAAACTTCTTCAGGTGGCCGCAGGAGGAGGGAGAAGCTTTGAACTGTTTCCCGCAGTAACCCTCAGTGGCAGACCACTTATTTCCTCTTCACCAAAGCCCATTGTGGAGTGAGGGGCAGCAGACCTAACACACAGAAGAGACCCTGCTATCTGCTAAAATCACCAGAGATGGAAGAAGGTAAGAAGGCAACACAAAGTAAGAAAACAGGAGCTGAACTGAGAAGGGAAGGGGAAGGGTGCTAAAATGCTGGCATAGGATCATAGAAGATTAGGATTGGAAGAGACCTCAGGAGGTGATCTAGTTCAAACCCCTCCTCAAAACAGGACCAGCCCAACTAAATCATCCCAGCCAGGGCTTTGTCAAGCTGGGCCTTAAAAACCTCTAAGGATGGAGATCCCACCACCTCCCTAGGTAGCCTATTCCAGTGCTTCACCACCCACCTAGGGAAATAGTTGTTCCTAATATCCAACCTAGACCTCCCCCACTGCAATTTGAAACCATTGCTCCTTGTTCTATGATATGCTACCACTCAGAACAGACTAGCTCCATCCTCTTTGGATCCCACTCTTCAGATAGTTGAAAGCAGCTATCAAATCCCCCTCACTCTTCTCTTCTGCAGAATAAATAAGCCCAGTTCCCTCAGCCTCTCCTCATAAGTCATGTGTCCCAGCCCCCTAATCTTTTTTGTTGCCCTCCACTGGGCTCTCTCCAATTTGTCCACATCCTTTTTGTAGTGGGGAGCCCAAAACTGAACACAATACTCCAGATGTGGCCTCACCAGTGCTGAATAGAGAGGAATAATCATTTCCCTTGATCTGCTGGCAATGCTCCTACTAATGCAGCCCAATATGCCTTAGCCTTCTTGGCAACAAGAGCACACTGTTGACTCATATCCAGCATCTTATCCACTGTAATCCCCAGGTCCTTTTCTGCAGAACTGCCACTTAGCCAGTCAGTCCTCAGCCTATAGCGGTATATGGGATTCTTCCATCCTAAACACCTGACCCTGCACTTGTCCTTGTTGAATCTCATCAGATTTCTTTTGACCCACTTTGTCTAGGTCACTCTGGACCCTATCCCTATCCTCCAGCATATCTACCTCTCCCCCCAGCTTAGTGTCATCTGTGAACTTGTTGAGGGTGCAATCCATCCCATCGTCAAGATCATTAATGAAGATGTTGAACAAAACCGGAACCTGGGGCACTCTGCTTGATACTGGCTGCCAACTAGACATTGAGTCGTTAATCACAACCCGTTGAGCCTGATGATCTAGCCAGCTTTCTGGCCACCTTATAGACAATGCTTCCAGTCCATACTTCTTTAACTTGCTGGCAAGAATACTGTGGGAGACCGAATCAAAGGCTATGCTAAAGTCAAGATATATCACGTCTACCGCTTTCCCCATCTCCACAGAGCCAGTTATCTCATCATAGAAAGCAATCAGGTTGGTCAGGCATGACTTGCCATTGGTGAATCCATGTTGACTGTTCCCGATCACCTTCCTCTCCTCCGAGTGCTTCAAACTGGATTCCTTGAGGACCTGCTCCATGATTTTTCCAGGGATTGAGGTGAGGCTGACCAGTCTGTAATTCTCCGGATTCTCCTTCTTCCCTTTTTAAGAGATGGGCGCTATATTTGTCTTTTTCCAGTTATCCAGGACCTCCCCCCGATCACCACGAGTTTTCAATGATAATGGCTGCTGTAATTGCAGAGCCGTTGGCCAATTCCCTCAGCATCCTCAAATGCATTAGATCCGGATCCATGGACTTGTGCATGTCCAGATTTTCTAAATAGTCCTTAACCTGTTCTTTCACCACTGAGGGCTGCTCATCTTCTCCCCATACTGCGTTGCCCAGTGCAGCAGTCTGGGAGCTGACCTTGTCTGTGAAGACTGAGGCAAAAAAAGCATTGAGTACTTCAGCTTTTTCCACATCATCTGTTAGTAGGTTGCCTCCTCCATTTAGTAAGGGTCCTACACTTTCCCTGGCCACCTTCTTGTTGCTAACACATCGGCAGAAACCCTTCTTTTTACCCTTCACATCCCTTGCTAGCTGCAACTCCAGTTGTGCTTTGGACTTCCTGATTACACCCCTGCTTGCTCAAGCAATATTTTTATATTCCTCCTTAGACAACTGTCCAAGTTTCTACTTCTTATTAAGCTTCCTTTTTGTGTTTAAGTTCATTGAAAATTTCTCTGTTAAACCAAACTGGTCGCCTGCCATATTTGCTACTCTTTCTGCACTTTGGATGGTTTGTGCCTGCGCCCTCAATAAGACTTCTCTAAAATACAGCCAGCTCTCCTGGACTCCTTTCCCTCTCATATTAGCCTTCCGGGGATCTTGCCCATCAGTTCCCTGAGGGAGTCAAAATCCGCTTTTCTGAAGTTCAGGATCCGTATTTTGCTGCTCTCCTTTCTTCCTTTTGTCAGGATCCTGAACTCGACCATCTCATGGTCACTGCTGCCCAGGTTGCTCCCCCACTTCTACTTCCCCTACCAATTCTTCCCCATTTGTGAGCAGCAGGTCAAGAGGAGCCTCGCCCCTAGTTGGTTCCTCCAGCACTTGCACAAGAAAGTTGTCCCCAACTCTCAAAAACCTTCCTGGATTGTCTGTGCACTGCTGTATTGCTCTCCCAGCAGATGTCAGGGTGATTGAAGTCCCCCATAATAACCAGGGCCTGTGATCTGGAAACTTCTATTAGTTATCCAAAGAAAGCCTCATCCACCTCATCCTCCTGGTCTGGTGGTTTATAGCAGACACCCACCACGATATCACCCTTGTTGCTCTCGCCTCTAACCTTAACCCAAAGATCCTCAACAGGCTTTTCTCCAGTTTCATCGTGGAGCTCTGAGCAATCATACTGCTCTCTTACATACAGTGGAACTCTTCTATCTTTTCTCCCCAACCTGTTTTTTTTTTTAACAGTTTATACCCATCCATGACAGTGCTCCAGTCATGTAAGTTACCCCACTAAGTCTCTGAAATATTCAGTGGTGACCACTGTGAATATGTGTAAGTAAAACAGCTTTGGGAGGAAACTTGGGGAGAAAAAAAGTAACACTATACAGGTTAAAAATCTTTTTTCTTTCTTGCCAACAATGTACAAAAGATTTTTTTTCAAATATTTTACCAGCTTTGTTCCAGGTTTCAAAAATATGAAGTGTTGGGTGTACTGGGCTTTTCACAACCTCATATTACAAATGGAAAAATAAAAACTACCCAAAGCCTCAAAACAAAAGTAAACCAAATAGTGAAATTTTCACTGTATGTAAAAAAAAAATAATGCACGACTTCAACAGTCTTATTCAGTCTTAACTTCCTCTCACAGCGATAAGGCTTGTTCTTTACAGATGCATTGATACTATGGTGATGGACATCCCAGAAATATTTTCGATAAATGGATGTGGGTTTTGTCATTCCCTTCAATGGGATCAAGACTGTACCTTTAAGGGCTGGTTCTCCATTACATCGCACCATAAATAGGCAGTTGTGCACATGCCTCGTTGCTGTAAAGTGGACATTAAAACTTCCTCCTACTGACGTGAACTAGTTCTACACCTCGAAGGAGAGTCTCCCTTTGTTCAAAGTACTTGCAGTCCCACTAGCTGAGGGCCAAAGAACAAATTCCAAAAAAGACATGGCCTACCTAAAACTGTAGTAGATATAGTTCTTATACTAATTGCATATACACTTTTTCTGACCCCAAGCATTCAAAAAATCATGAGTCAGGCCCCCAAACTCATGAGGAGGTCTTAAAAATCGTGAGAATTCACAAAAATAATTTGGGAGTTCTCTGTATTTATCTTCTGTTTTCTGAGCCTTAGGGTACACTTGGTTCAGGTTTTCAGGCTTTTCTCTGTAATCACGAGGTCTAAAAAACCAATTTATTTATTTATTTATTTATTAAGAGAATGAGATTCTCACAACACTTGCCTTCAGGAACTAGGGTTTTAACAACATATCAAATATTGTGACATGTACAATAAAGTTGTGAGACCTAGCAACAACAGTATATATTGCTAAATCCTGCCCTATGTTGTGTATCCTCTTCCTTCCTTGTCTCTGTGCGCAATAGCATAGCAAAGATAAATCCTCTACCCTTCTCTTGAACACAAAGCCTGCAATTACAAGCGTGGCCTCAGAGGACTGAATCAGAAATTCCAACCGTAATTTAAAAAAATTTACATCTTCAAACCCAGTTTATGGTGGGAAGCATTACTTAATCTTTTGAACTTACAGGATAACTGGGATAGAAACATTGTTCAAATTTTCCTTTCCTTAAGAGGAAGCATTTTTAATGACAATTTTAGTTTTTCCTTTTTTGTATGTAAACATCCCACACCACTTTTGCATATCATTTAATTCTGGGAAATTGACTTTCCTCTCTTTCCCCGCTTCATCCCTCCCCTGCTGCCATGAGAGAGACTTTTAGGGCTCAGATATGTCATGCATCCTGCAGTAATTAATAAAATCACTGGCTTTTTGCTAAACATCTGGCAAGGAGTCATTGCACAGGTTAAGAGCTGTCCACACTCAGTCTAATTCAAAATTAATAAATCTGAAGGATTTAAAAAGCTATCCATCATTTTCTAATTAGTTTTTATTGGCTAAAGTGCTAGAGCGAGTTCTATCCTAACAAGTTTGGCAGCAGCATCTGTTTCATAATAGAATAAAATGTCAACATCTCATTTTTGAAAACGACTTTCAAGTGGTGTATAGACAACACATTCAGGACTGGATTCTGCTCTCACTTTCACTGGCATAAATAAAAAGTATGATCCATTGGTTCTGTTTATGGAATTACTCCTGGTTTATACAAGAGTAAATAAGATTGGCACGAGGCTTTTAGTTTTATCATCTGTGTGGTTTCCCCTATTTTATCTGTTGTGGTGCTCACTGTACCCAGAGATTGAACACATGGGGCTAGATCCTTAGCTGGTGTAGCAGCACATAAGTTAATGGAGGTACGCTGATTTACATGAGATAAAATGCTAGCTCTTTAAGCCAAAGATGCTTTAATACAGGAGTAAGCAACCTATGGCACAGGTGCCGAAGGCGGCACGCGAGCTGATTTTCAGTGGCACTCACACTGCCTGGGTCCTGGCCACCAGTCTGGGGGACTCTGCATTTTAATTTAATTTTAAATGAAGCTTCTTAAACATTTTAAAACCTTATTTACTTTACATACAACAGCAGTTTATTTATATATTAAAGACTTATAGAAAGAGACCTTCTAAAAACATTAATGTATTACTGAAACCTTACATTAGAGTGAATAAATGAAGACTTGGCACACCACTTCTGAAAGGTTGCCAACCCCCTGCTTTAATATATGGAGACAGAAATTTTCAATATCATGTTTAAACTTGTTTTTATAATTATCTAGGCTCTTCTTCAGCTGCTCAGTGAGCAGTGCTGCCTCGCCTGTTTTCATGGTCCCAGTCACACAAACACACCCTCTGTTTCTTTTCCACTACATGCACCTTTAATCCTCTGTTTCCCAACAGGACTGGATGTAGCAGGAGGAGCCTTCCATACATCTTCTCTCCACCACCCAAGCTAACCCTCTGAGCTTCTCCTTACTTGCTATTCCTACCAATTACATAGGGCTAATCTTCACTATGGGCTAAATCAGTGCCGCTGCAGTGGCATCGATCTAGTGGGCCTGGTGAAGACGTAATAAGTCAATGCGAGAGCACTCTCCCACCGACTTAATTAATCCACCTCAACGAGAGGCAGAAGCTATGTCAATGGCAGAGCGTCCCCCATCCATATAGCGCGGTGTAGACACTGCTTTAAATTGCTTTAAAACTTATGTAATGTGACAAGCGTAACTTACATCAACTTAAACCATTAGTGTAGGCAAGGCAATACACTCCCCCTTACTGAGCTAATTGTCTCATTAGCCCAGCAGTTACCACTAAGTGTAATCCCCATTAGAAACAATGGATTGGCTTCAATTAAGTCTGAAGCCTTCTCTGTGCTGCAGCAACTTGAGTGCCCCGGGTGCTACAGCTAGCATAGATACTGTCACACTATTACATGTGAAACATGGGCCTCATTTTAAAACCAGCTTTCCATTTTGCACTTGTATCTAATTAAGGGTAAAAATTCATGGATGAAATTAATTGTGGGAATAAATAATGGTAGTTGGATAAGTACCCTCTCTTCTGAATACATATCAGGAGATATCTCAAAGACATTTTTTCTTGCAGTCAACTCTGCTCATGATTCTGCAGTTATGTGTGGGTGCAAAATGGGGATGGGTGGGTAAGTGTTATATATCAGGTCCCAGACTAACTTGGGCTGCCCTGAACAGAGGATGGGGAACAGTTATGGAAACTATACTGCTGATCCTGCAGAGAGATGCACATCATAACCTCATAGAGTCCCACTGACTTCAGTGGAAGTTTATATTTAAATAGGATGTGGTGAACTGGGTCCTATATAAATATGTGCGTAACAATGTATAGAATACCTGTACCTACCACTAGCAATGGAAACTATAATAAAGCACCTTCCAATTACTACAGTAAATACCCACTTAAAAACACTGCTAACGTGAAAGTTTTTACATATTGCTCTTCTCTTCTGCTATTCTTAGCCCCCCCCCCCCCTTTTTTTTTTTGGCCTGTGAATGTTTTTCCACTGTCGTGTGATATAAGTCTCCTTGTTGCTTGTCAGTTTTTGGCTCCTGTTGTTGCATCAGGGTTTGGTTGCAAAGTCTGGCCACATTTGATCTTCCTGAGATCTGGAACCCTTTTTTTTTTTATTATTATTAGAACCTGATTCTGTCAGCCCTTAGCGCCCAGTACAATTGTATGTGCATTATTTGATGTTAAAACTATAATAAATACACCATGTTCTCTCTCAAAATGTCAGATATCAATATGCTATGTCAGATCGTAGCATAAAAATCCAAATGCATAAAGAATGCTATGATGAGAGTGATTTAAATACAAAGTATACATTTAAATCCACTCAGAATACAGTCTGAGCATGAAATTAATCAAATAAATAGGCCTGATAAAATTTAAAATCCATGCTAAAAGTAAAATATATATGTATATATTAATGTATGTGATATAACAGAGAAAACTCTTAGCTTATTAAAAACTTGAGATTTAGCACCTTATGTCATTTTAATCATGCATTACCCACTAATTTTTACAAACACATCTCAGGTCAAACTAGTAAACAGTGAAATCATCCACAATTTCAGCTCATTTCCTATCTCTCATGGCAAAAATGTTGATTCCACGCATGGGTATACAACTGTGAGCCAAAGAGTAATTACTTTATGGTGTTCATGACTCATAGGAAATAATGTCTCATGAGGATCATCTTAAAAAAAAATCCCTAAGTACACAGGTTTTAAACAAGAACACAAGCAAACTAAACAAAAAGGGTCAGGTTCTGCCCTATGCTTGACCTCTGTATACTGCCCTTGTGGCCCCCACAAAATCCTCCTGTCTTAGGGGGTTCACCACGCAGCACTGAATTGACACAATGGCTGTATACCAGACCCCCATGGAGTTTTTGATGCTGGAGGCATATCAAAGGTGGCCCTGGAGAAAGGAGAGCAAGGGACATGTTGCTAGAACACACTGTGCTTCAGCTAGTGACCCCTGGAGGATTAACATAAACCAGTGCAACTTGGAGAAGCCCAGTTCAGAATTCAGGAGGCCTTCCCAGACCACTTCTCCTACCATGCCCTGTCTTGGGCCTTTGCCTCGGTCTCTTCCCTGGCTCACAGTCTATCAACTCTGTCTCTCTGTTCCTCTTCCACCAGCTCACCTCAGGGCTTGTTAGCCCTTTCTGCTATCCAGCTGGTTCTGCTATAGGAGAGTTTTCTCCAAATCCCTCTCATGCATTGCCTGAGTCAGTAGGAATCTTCCTGTTCCCTGCAGTCCTCTCCACCACAGGCAGACTCACTTCTTCCCGGTTTTCTTCCCAACTGCCTTAAGTGCTCTGTTTCAGGCTTACCTTCCTTCAAGGAGCCTCTATCTGCCATAAGTTCAGCTCAGCTCTGTGATGGCCAGGCTTCTCTTACTGAGTGAGAGCCAGGCACCTGCTCTCTTCCCTGGTAAGGTCCCAGCTGAGCCTTCTTAACTCCTCTCTCCAAACTTGACACCTACTGCAGGTGCAGTGGGGAGACACTGATTGAGCCCACAGATTCCCCTTAACCTCTTCAGGCCCAGTGTGGGGTTGGTACGCATCATCAAACCGTCCCTTAGTGGACTCCCAACAGAAGTGTGGGGCAGAGAGATCTACTGGATAGGGCACAGAATGGGGAATCAGTAGATAAGTATCTCTCTGTTTCTCTCCATGGCTTGTGTGACCACAGGCAAATCTCCCCCTTCGTCACTGTTTCGCCATTTGTAAAATGGGAATAATGCTATTTACCCTTCTATAAAGTGCTTTACATAAGAACATAAGGAAGGCCGTACTGGGTCAGACCAATGGTCCATCCAGCCCAGTATCCTGCCTACTGACAGTGGCCAATGCCAGGTGCAGATCTCTGCATGAAAAATGCTAATACTTATATTACATGCTGCCTGCCCTCCTATGAAAGTCAATCTTTCTGGAGGCACAGCTGCCCCTGCTAGCCTCTAACACCAGCAGAGGTGAATCTAGATTCATTAGTGATATTTAATCAAAACACCAATTCAGCAAACCACAATGGTGGATATAAACAGAGTTCCAATTTAGCTTCTAGCAGCAGTGCCACTGACAAATTGATTTCAACATGTTTAGTTATGTATGTTTACAACCTGTAAGTAAGTTTAACATTAGGGTTTATTACAATCGAGTTCTGATGACAAAGAACATAAAAGCCAGGGTCAGAGGAACAAAATATTAATGTGTGGCAGTTCATTTTTTAATAGTAACTGCAGACTATTATACTTCATTATGAGTAGGATGTATTTAAAGAACATTTAGAGTGCCGATTAAATTCCAATGCTTGTTCATAATTACACTGCTTCTCTTTTCTAAATATAATTATTTAGAATTATTACTATTGTAGTATTTATTACTTGTATAGCACCCCTAATTTCAGTTACATTGTAATTAATTTTGAATCTTGAGATGATTTGCCTGTACAAGACTAGTACCATGTTTGGGATACTACACCAAGTATGTATTATATTAGCATATGAGAAACAAAATTCTATCATTTCTTGCCCCAACAGTTAAAGACTAATTGAAAATATGCATTCTGCAATGGATTCTTATTTAAAGACTAATTCCAAGAGGCACAGGAAATTATATTACAAAGTAATGTCTGTGTTCCACCATAATGTTAATTGAAAGGATTTCTTTTTACTCAGACATTCCCTCTGTTACCTGCTAAAGTACATTAGGATTGTTTCATGAGATGGTATTATCTGAACCCTTGGGTTTAGCTGTAGGTAGGTCCAACAAAGAGTTGTTTTCAGGAGGTGGAATTCATTGAATGTAAACAACCTGCCAGGAAGAAATGATATATGAACAATTGGTTGGTATGGATCACTTGTATTGTCATCTACAGAAAATAAATGCCAGAGATTACTTAAAATTACAATTGAAGAGCATTAGGAATAGATTTATAGATTAGGCTTCTAGAGATATTTGGAAAATAACAATACTTCACATTTAAACTGAATTTTGCAGCATAAGAATTACTGTAGATCAGTCTAATGACCTATTTGCTCCCAGTATGAGATAGTAGTCAGTGCCCAAAGCATCAAGGTAAGGCATCAGACTTAAATACTTCACTTGCTGTTGGATGACATTCAACCTGGTACGAGTCCATTACAGTTAAGCCTAAAGTCATCTTTCACATGTTGTCTACCAGTGGGAAGGGATCTCCCCTGTAGTCCCATATTGTCAGTGTGAAAGACGGTGATGCCATCACACAGAAGAGTTGCATTATTCCAACTTATCAAACTCACAAATTTCTTGCAGACTAAGAAAACAGAATTTGCCCCTACAGTATCCTTAGCATGCTTCCCCTCTGTAAAGCGGACTTCCTTAGGCTATATGCAAGAAAAGTGAATTTCACTCGACATAACAATACTATTTCATGGAGTAAGGTGATTGTTGGGGTGGGGGTTCGGGGGGAGGGACAGAGAGAAATTCCTTCTGATCCCAGTATTCCGAGCTGTCCTTTTTATTGGAATTCTAGAATTAAATCACCCTAGAGCAAAAGTGGGCACAAAATACCTGAGTTCCAGTTCAATGCACAGCACAGTCAGCCCCGCCCATTAAAATAAAATACCTATCACTTTATACTATTCACAACTGTATCCTTCCAGTTATTGGGAAATTGCTTTCATGGAGGAAAACATGTCTTAATAATTCAGGAAAGTAACAATTAGTTCCTATTTTATGCATAAAGTGCCTGAGCATTTAAGGAGGGGCAGGGTGTGGTGGCAGATGGCTTGAGCATTAGAAAAAACAAATAGCTGGCATTGTGAGGAGTCATAGCGTGAGAATCACACAGTAACTTGCCTACTGGGCATAAGAGGATCAGATCTGATAAGGAAGACTGACAATTTGGAAGAGAGAGTAGAGAATGAGCTGCAGTTGTGGTGTGTGTTAGCACCAGAGATGTGGGGAGATATAGGGGAGAGGTCTTGGAAGCTAAAGCAAGACTGGTAAGTATTGTAGGAACAGTAAAGCTATGTATTCTGTATTCCTTACACAGCACTAACTATGCATCTGGAATCCAGGCAGCCCAAATGCATGGTTGAAAAGATATTACAGAAAGGAGAGTTCCAAGTTACAGGGAAAGGAGACTCTTTGATTCATCATGCCATTTTTGTTATAACATGAACCTAGAGACAGCAAGCAGTGGAGTGATATCTTCTCATATCACATGCATAGAGCACCAAATCATCATTAGACATCCTGCAGACAGACACATGCCAGGAGATGGGAAGCTCTTCATCACATAAACCCACACTAATTTGTCCCCTGTGATAGCATTATTTGTTTATTTTTAAGTGTAAAATCATTAGATTTTATTCCTCACTTCTCTTCATAATAGCAATTACTAGGTGGGATTTTGGTCCAGAGAAACAACACGCAAGGGAAATACGCCAATCTACATAAGACGGGAGTTCTTCGGTACAAAGAGTTTAGTGCATCAGACTGTTGACACTCTGAACCTTTTTGCCAATCCACAAGTTGTTTTGAAATGAAACTAATATTAACCTCACCAAAAGTTTTCTGTTTTATGGCCATCATAATTTTTCCTCTGACAACCACTACATAGCAGATATTCTGTGCAACAATGCAGTATTTCCAAGCCTGTAAGAATGCTTATAAATCTGAAGGGAAAGTCTTAGTTATCATCTTGAACTGCATGTTCACTAGGTATTTTCCTTTATGGGTATGGGCCACAAAGTAATATTGATTCGAAAGAGTCACTGAGTATTTGATTCATTGTGGACAGATATTCGTTGTGGGGCGTGCACAGGGAGTAAAGAATATTTGCGTGTCCAGAAAGCAATGAACGGCACATCAGTCTGACCTGGGAGATCTGAGCACTTTCTGCAGCAGTTCTTGTGGCAGTTTCCGTAGATGGATCTGAGAGCTAAGATGAGGGACAAGGTTCACCTCTAGCCATCTTTCACAGTCTGTTACCAGTGTTTCCTGTTTGTACTGATTAAGAAACACCAAAAGAGAGAATAGAAAGAAAGGTATAAACCCTGGGTACCACCTTGTGGCCAAAACTGGTAATATTCAAGCTCATACACAGCTAACCAAAGGATTGGGATAAAACACGCTTTTTCACTGACATCTTAAATCTTCAGCTATACGTCTGTATATCACCATGCATTCAGTTAATGTTATCTTACAGTTCAGTTTTACGACATTGCTCAAAATTATTAGGAACTGGCCTGTTTCAAATTGAGAGGGAAATTGTTTTAAAAGTTCAAAAGGCAAAGAAAAATCATCCTTTTGGGAAAAATTCCACAGCCCAGATCATGCTGTTCATTGGAATATGAATATTTTAATTAGTTGGTGAACTACTCAACATTTACATTTAGATCCAACAACCCTAAACTAGGTGTTATATTTCATATCATAATTCCCACAGACTGTTGATAGTGATGTAATGTATTATGAATCTAAATAAATACCCAATATGGTGTTACAAACAATTCAGCACAACCAGAAATAATTTACTAATAAGAATCTAGAACCTTTAAGACAGTTTGAACTTTCTCTGGAGGTCTGAGATATAACTTGAAGCAACCTCAGTAGCATATCTAGCTCACCTTGGAAGCAGCACAGTAATAGCTACAGATATTGGCTGAGCAAATTCCATTCTTCATAATGGACACACACCTAGTACAAAGAAATAATTAGTTTTAAAAGCAAAATAGAAACTATTACAGCATTAAAAAAACAGGAGAGTATGGTTTACTAGTTAAAGCACGGACCAGGAAAAAAACACTTCAGTTACTCCAGATTGGGCCACTAAGTTGGACTGTAATATTAAAGGACGTACTTAACCTTTCTGTGCCTTGGTTTAATCATTTTACCCATCAGTTTGTCTTACTTTCCTATCATCCTTAACGGTAATAATTTATATGGTAATTTAAACAGCTCTTTACAAAACAAGTCAGAACTCCTAATGTAAGATAGACAGGAAGTTGCACACAAGACATGATATGGACAACTGTTCAGGGAAAGGAGAGCTAGGAAATACTGTTTGTAAAGTGAAGGAAGAAAGCCAATTTTCTCAAAAATCCTAAGTGAACTGAAGCGAGAAACTGTTCCAAGTACAGGAAGGGCTGAATGATAGAAGGCACAAGGCCAAGAATGCATTGGCATTTTGGATAGACTGGAATGAAGAGAGAGAAGACAAGAAAGGACAAGGTTACACTAGAGAAGACTAGAGGTGAGCAAAGCATTGATAAAAAGCTTTTAATATTGGAGACAGAGAGAAAAATAGATTTTGGTGAAACTGAGGGGAAGGAATGACGAGACTTAGCAAGGAACTGCACTTGGGGAAAGAGAAGAGTCAAAGGATGCACTAGAGTTGTGACCTGAGCTACAGTACTGATAGTGGAGTCATCAGTTGTTACAGAGAAGGATGCAGAGCAGTGGATTGAGGAGGAAAAGGGAGAAGTTATTTTGGAAAGACTGAGTTGGAGATGTAGTACATGGAATATATGTAAAGTGCTTTAATAAGTGCCTGTTTTATAAAGTAGTTTTACATGCATAAGTCCAGATCCCACTGAAACCATTCTAAAAACTCCAGTTGATTTCTGTTTCACTGGGATTTATACCTGGTAAAAAAATGCATTTGAAGTATACTAATAACCTAAATTGTTCTGTTTGGCTGGGCAAACAGAGTTCATCGCTGGTAGTGTGTATATGTCTTTGAGTATGTCTTCACTGCAAGTTAAGGTTTAGCTTTCATCTAACTAGCACAGGTAATAATAACGGGCACATGGTAGCATGGGCTTCAGCACTGGCTAGCAATCAGAGTAAAAGCCCCCCTGGGTATGTATTAATGCAGTGAGTACATGCTGAAGCCCATGCTACGTTGGATTGAAACTAGCAAAGTTATGCCTATCCATTCGTTTGAAGTGAGGACACACACACACTCTACCGGTGATGGACTGTGATAGGTCCAACCAAACAGAACAATCAGCATCCAACATTGGTGGTGTGTGAACGTCTCTGCAGATATTATGCTAATGTAAATGGCAGATTCTCCGTAACTTAAGTATTGAAATCATGATTTGAGGACTTCGTAACTCAGTCAGAGGTTATGGGTCTATTATAGGAGTGGATGGGTGTGGTTCTGTGGCCTGCAATGTGTAGGTTAGACTAGATGATCATGATGGTACCTTGTTACCTTAGAGTCTATGAGGCAGATCTTAGAGTCTATGCTAGCTTTGATTTAATTGACTTTGACTGTGGTTGCTAGCCTGTGCTGAAGCCCATGCTATCATGTGTACACTACTGTTGTTAACTGTGTTAGCTACATTAAAGCTAACATGCGTATGCCTATCAATGCTACAATCACACCTTCACTTGCAGTGAAGACATACCCACATAGAGGGACTGTGACTGGTCCAACCAAACTCAAAAATAAGAGTCCATCACTGGTAGTGTGCCTACCTCTCCGAGGATACATCTTCACTGCAAGTGAAGGCGTGATTATAGCACAGGTAGGCAAACCCATGCTAGCTTTAATCTAGCTATCCTGGGAAACAGTAGTAATGTAGATGTGGTTGGATCTCAGCATGTACTGGCCACTTGAGTACATACCCAGGCTAACATGAGTGTGCCTATCCATGTTACAATCACACCTTCACTTGCTGTATAGACATACCCCGTGTGCTTGTAAGCATATTTTACTCTCAGAAGAATAACTGATTCTTGTTTTTCACTTGTTAATATTCATCTCAACATAAAAGTGCCTCCAGTATTTCTCCCAATAAACTTTCCCTTTCTCTTTCTTTGGAGAATTCATGGCAATTGTGGTCTACATTAATAATCCTGAAAGAATGGCTTTCTGAAAGTAGTCACCCACTCAGCATCCATTTCCAGATTGCCTCAAGGGACCAATCCTAAATGCTGCTGTACGCTGAAATCAGTGGGACTTTAGGATATTCAACAATTCATAAAATTGGACATCAGTTGAGTGACTTTGATATTTTATTTTAAATATTAGTGCCCATCTCCTTTTTGTTGTGCTTTTAGAATTCTGCCTGTAGCCCAGACATCTCGGGGCAAATGTTAGGATGAACAGAGGCAGAAGAGAGATATTATATCCTTTTTGCCTGTGAGAGATAGAAGAGAGGTATTATATGCTTTTTGCCTATTCATAGATCCTGAGGTCAAGTGCCCTTTGCCAAGAACTTCTCACTTGGCCAATTTAAGAAAAAATATTTAATTGTAAAAACATTTTCCAGTGAAACAACAAACCAATGGATGATTCACTTCATGGCTGTTGGCAGATCAAGGGTGCTGTTTTGTGCTTCCGTTGGGTGACAACCACATATTTTTCCATCCTCTCACCCTAAGGATGCTCACACAGGGCCCATATGCCAAGAAACTAAAAATATAGCCACTGAGAAGTAAAATAAACTGTTTGTAGAAAGTGGTCTACAGGCAGCACAAAACATCCTTATGCCAGCAGGCTGATTGGCAACAGTAAACAGCAGTTTTATAGTGTACTATACAGAAGTGCTAGTGTAATTCAACTAGCACTATGAGTTGACTCTAAAGTAAAACCCATAGGGAAACTAATAGCCAAACATACATCCATCATAGCAACTAACTGTGGCCCTGTCTATTCTATGCTAGCTACAACCATGTGTAAATGCTAACATGGACTAGCATGTTTAACCTGAACAGTGTGGACACGCATAAGAACATTAGCCCAACTGTGCTACAGATATTCTTAGGTAGCCTAGACTATAGTTTTACAAAATGGCTAACACCATTTCAGCTACACACACAAAAATAAACACAAGCAAGATGGTTAAGTTCTTAATCTATTACTGGTTGTAAAGAATAAGAATTACAATAAACTGAAGATGTGAAGAGTTATCCAAGTAATTGGTTACATAATTTAGGGCCTGATGCAGAGTTTATTGAAATCAATACATTTTTCCACGGATGTCACTGGGCTTTAGATGATGTCCTTAAAAAACATCTTCCTTTTGCGGGACAGATACAACTAATAGAAAAGACTGAGGAGATGCAGGGGATTTTCGTTTGTTACTCAAGAAACTCACACTGGTCAAGAAGTCTCCAGTATTTGGACACAAGACTATTGGATTCACGTTAGTCATGGATGTAAAATGCCAAGAGGGAAAAATTCTCTTGCGGCATTTTTCATGTTTTCTATTCATTTTTTAGTCTACTCATTCTTGTGCAAGGTTTTGATGATTTACTGATGCAATAGAACAGGGGTAGGCAACCTATGGCACATGTGCCAAAGGCAGCATGTGAGCTGATTTTCAGTGGCACTCTTAGTGCCCGGGTCCTGACCACCAGTCCTGGGGGCTTCGCTGCTGGCCTGGGGTACTAGCTGCCGGCCCCCTGCCAGCCAGGCTTCCGTCCACCCAGCCCCGCTCAGCCCATTGCAGTACCAGGTACCAGCCACCGGTCTGGGAGGCTCTGCTGCCAGCCTAGGGTCCTGGCTGCCAGACCAGGGTTCTACAGCCACCCCCAGCTGTGGCCCAATAGCCCCAGCCTGGGGCAGTGAGGGATGCAGAAGGAACAAGAGGGGTGCAGCTCGGCACCCCATCTTAAAAATTGTTCCAGCCTCACCGTACTGGGATATTTTTAAGTCCTGATTTGCTCCTTACATCATTATCATGCCACGTGGAACAGCGCACTGCGTTTGACGTCTTGATTAAAATGTACATGCAAGAACAGGAATCACAATTTTAAATCAGAGATTTTAAGATTTCCAGCAATTTGGCCCAATTCTTTCTTTTCTAATTAAACCTGAAAAGTTCAATGAAAGCGACTTGGATTTGTCTGTATTTCAGCGGATGGGTTGCTGAAGATTTCGAAATGCAACTCATTCAGTTAAAAAGCTCAGAATAGTGGGCATCAAAGTTTGGAGATCTGTAGAGCACACATGAAGCTACCAAGAGAGATTATAGGGCCTCTATTCTGACCTGCTGGATTTCCCTGCCAGTGAAATTTAACTGTTTGAAGAAAATTGCGAATGCAATGCTTGGATCCACATACTTGTATGAATAGGTATTGTCACACATGAAATCTGTCCTCTGTCCCTCTCAGAGCTGATTAACAACTGATCACTCGGAAGCCTGTGTGCAGCTTAAAGTATTCAAATACGTGCCAGATATTGGATAACTCAGCAAGGAAAAGCAAGGGCAAGGATCACACTAAACTGATAAGACCTGCTTTTTAATTTAATTTTAAATGAAGCATCTTAAATATTTTTAAAGCCTTATTTACTTTACCTACAACAATAGTTTAGTTATATATTATAGACTTATAGAAAGAGACCTTCTAAAAACATTAACATATTACCGGCACACGGAACCTTGAATTAGAGTGAATAAATGAAGACTTGTTACATCGCTTCTGAAAGGTTGCTGACCACTGCAATAGAATCCACTCAGTTGTGACCCTGATATCATCCAAGAAGCTCTTTATTTGAGACTATTGCTAGGGAACAGTTCCAGCACAAAACATTTCAATGTTTCTGAACAATGAGTGTATGAATGACTGGCACAGCTGTTGTTGCCTGCAAAGCCTAGTCCTTCTGATAGAGAGGTATACGTTGGTTTTTGCTGGCATAAATGCCCTACTGTGTTATTCTTTGTATGCTGCTTCCCCTGCTATAAACAAGATGATTTTACCTTTCTGGGAGTTTAAATTTGTTGTTTTGCATACTGCTATTTTAAAAGCAATTCATAAACTCAGAAGAGTGAGAGAGCACAGTTCATGCACATCAGTATCCGCTAATCAGAATGGTTACCGTAACCCACCATTTTCAAATACGGCCACCAGGGGCTTTTCTTGCAGCCATAGCTTCCTGGGTAATGACTGGGGTGAACGGTTGGTGGGAAGCAGTGGCCCCTCTCCAGGGCCACCAGCAGGGGTTGGTCCCTGCCTCTTCTGGAGCTACAAACACTGTCAGAGCAGGCAACCAGTGTGAGTTCCCCACCTTCCCAGGTGTGGTGAGGCTTGGGCTTTGGGCTTGAGCCCTGGGGTGGTGGGTGGCAGGCTCCATCTCCCAGCCGCAGGGCTTTGGGCTCTGGCCCTGGGCTCATTCTCCACCTTAGGCCCCCGCTGCCTCCCCCAGCCATGCAGTAGGACCACAGGATCCAGCTCTGGACTCACCTGCCCACATTGCCCTGAGTTCCGCTCCCCAATCAGTCCCTCCCTCATTTCTGGTCTTCCTTACCCACAGCCCCATCCAGGGGGTTAATTTATCCCCCAGCTTGCTGGGGATGAGTAAGTCTGCTGTGAAAAGTGACTAACACATATACAAATATCACTTTTCACAGTAGCAGACTTATTAGCTAGCAATTTAAAAAAAAAATCAACCAAAAAAGGCAAAATACCTTATTTGTGTTTTTATTCTTATTAGGTCCAGTAAAGATTAGAGATAACTATACATTATTTTTATTATTGAGTCTGCAAAAAAACCCTACATAATTCCATTACAATGATTTGGACATGAATATGTGCATATGCATTTGTTTTTCCTAAAGTTAATTTAGTATTTTAGGAAAAATTTTCAGAGCGGCCACAAAGAGTTGGTGGCTGCACTCTGAGGCCACCAAAAAATTTGTTGTGAGAACCTCTGCTAGCACATTTCTGATTCTACTGACGTGCCAATTCCAATTAGAGCAAGAGGATTTATTTGCTGTATTTTATTGTTAAGCCACTACATGACCAAAGTTCTTCCTGGGAACTAGGTCATTCCAATATAGCTGCTGTGGTGGAAATCAATTTTCATTTGGTCCTTTCCTGCAGCACTGATTATGATCTGTTAGGGTTGCAGCCTCAGGGTCAAGTACCAGTATTAATTGTTATGGTTTGCAACATGACATAGTGCCAGTGGCTGGCCAATAAAACACATGATTAATTCCCCTTGATTCTTTCTGATGTACTCAGTCCTGCCATATAAAAACCACCTCATTTTGCACTTTAAAATGATGAAATATAGTCGACCTGTTAGAGAAATTCAGTTTTCCAAGTGATGGCATCTATATTTTTACTGCCATCTTTCCATTTCAGTTACAGGTGCCCAGGTTTTAGGGTGACCAAATGTCCCAATTTTATAGGGACAGTCCCGATTTTTGGGTCTTTTTCTTATATTGGCTCCTATTATCCCCCACTCCCTGTCCCGATCTTTTACACTTGCTATCTGGTCACCCTACCAGGTTTCCTTAGCAAAACCTTTGCCAGATAATATAAGGGTGTACTAGCAGGACAACTAGCCCACTCAGCACACATTATACATAATACCCTAAGTCCCTACACATTGAGAAGAGTTCAGCACTTGATCCACTAATGGAGGAAAGAATTATACTAGAAATAAAGCTGACAGGTTTTTACATGCAAGGTACACAGGTACAGGCAAATAACTGATGATGAGAGAACTAAAGCAATATGGTAGAATAAGAGCGCTAAATATATTTGGGGCAGTTTTCTTTATCAAAGTTCAAAAGGGAAGATGCTGAGCTGATTGTGATGAACTTGCTCAGAAATTCTGGTGCTTCTTGGGGTTTTCAGGAGGAGGACACAGATCACAATGTGACATCTAATGAGATGCTGTGAACTGCCCTGACAAAGAGCTGCCAGCCATTGTATACAGCTACAGAATCAGCTGTTCTACACTTAATCTATCACAGCTACCCATGTAGTAATACAGTCATGTCAGAAAGAAGTGGCCATTTCTTTTCTCTTTAAAAAATGGCCAAACGTTTAAGATTAGCCTGGCATTCCTCTTCTGCTCCTAAGATTCAGCCACTTTCTGATGTAGATTTGTGTACATTTGTGTATGTTAACAGTCTGGTAGCAAAGCTGCTGGGAAGAGGGTATATTGTAGGTGTTGTGTTGCAAATAACCCATGTGCTACAGGCAGCAGATACAGTGATCATATCAATTACAATCATCTAGGGCAACTAGGCCTAGAACCCTAATCCTTCAGTTCCAAAAGCACTGGCCTCTACCACTTGAGGTAAAGGAAAAAAAATCACACCGCATCACACATACACACAACCAGCATCTTACAGCGGCACAATGATTACTTACTTCTGGAAAAGACTAGGGAACTGCAGCATGGATGCAGCTGCCAGGACTTCCACAACATCACCCTCTTCCACCTCTGGTTCAGTATTGTATAAATTCTTGAGTGCTATAGCAAAGGCTTCACAATGCAATATACAAACAAACAAGAAAACCTTTAGCATTAGGTTGTGCTTTCCCTTAAAATGGGGACGGCTGCTGCACAAGGTATATGGAGCCTCTTCTGTTCAGTGTTGATAGTAAATTATTAGCTGAGACCACATGGTGGGGAAAAGTCCTAGCGCAGACAAAGCCTTACTGTTAGCTTCCTGCTCAGTTCAGTTAATGCTCAGAGATCAACCCTGGGCTTACCACCACAACCCAAGAATCTGGCAGTGCCCAGAAGACGTCCCAGAAACACCAGTGTCGAGACCTTTAGAGGGAGATACTGAAAAAAAGTCCTTTGAATTTTCCAGCAAATGAATGTCATACCCAGCTGCCCTTCCTGAGAGAGATGTTTTCCATGCTTTCCCCCCACATGATTGCAAATAAGTGAGATCTAGGCTATAAGATAAGTATAGGCTGCTCTATGATAAAGTTAACTTCTGTGCATTGGGCTACTACAAACCTATGTGCTGCTCTTGCTTAAATAGGATATAAGTGGTGAATTGTCCTTGTGCTGGCCCTCTGCACAGGGACGAGGTTGACTGTTAGCATATAAAATGCCACCTCCACTCCATGGCTCAAGAGGGAGGACGTCTGATCTGAGTAGCAGCGGATAGACAAGCCCTGAGGTCCTGAAAGGAGGAGGAAAAGGGGCTGCTCCAGACTTTCCCACCTCCAACCAGAATGCACCTGGAGATTGTGCCTAGGCAGGGAGTGGAGCAAGGGAGGCACAGAGATTTCTCCACCTCTCCCTGTCACCTATTGGCTAGACAGAGGAGGGTGGGAAGTGAAGAGCTTATTGTCTCTCTTAGCCTACACTTCATTTGCTCTATATGAAGTCCATAGCACATGTAGCAGCAATTCTGCTATGGTTGCTGCCCTGTCCTCTCTGCCCTGTAATGGAGGTGTGGCATTTGAATGGCATTTCCAAGACATAGTGTGACTGATCACTGGGTTTAGGATTGGGAAGGAGATTTTCCCTCAGGGTATGATGGGCAAAGGTGCAGATGAGGGTTTTTTTTGCCTTCCTTGCAGCTTCCCAGAGGCCTGGTGTTAGGTTTATAAGAAGTAAGGACTGGAATTTAAGAGTTGTGTATGAATAAGTGGTGTTTGTAATTGTGTTGCAACTTGTGCCCAGTGTACAGTGCAAGTAAGAGGCTCAAAGGGGCCAGTTCCCAGAAGTAAACAGGAGTGAGACAGCCAGGATATGGTTGGTGAATACTCAAGGCAGAATGGGAGACCTTACATCTTCTTCTACTGAAGTCCCTTCATGTGCGTCCTCCTTCCCCCTCAAGAGAGGAGGGGTGAGAGGACTTTGAGGTGGGCAGAATCCCAGCAGTTAGTCTGAAGGGGATCAACCTTGAATTCTGGTTAATCGAAATTAGGCCATTTAACACTCTACTGAACCCAAGTAACTGCCTGGTATGTGCAGGAGAGAGGTTAGCCCATTCCTGTTCCCTGCTACCCCATTAAAATGGATAAAGTTGGGGCCTTCCACTTTAAATCCTATCCCTGTGTCTGCGTTCCATTCTCATGTGTCCTAATCAATGGGCCAAATGTCAGCATCAGAAATCTCCTTAAAAATAAACATAACAAAATAACAAATGCTTCTTTATACTGACATTTCAGAAGTGTCTCAATAAGAAATCTGTCTAGGTTTTATTTTAGTCCCCCTCAGACCAGAAAGACTTAATTTGATGTAGGAATGTCACAGATGCAGTGAAATTTCCAGTTTGCATTTGTGGTGACAGTCACTATCTAAAAGACAATTTGCCATCTCTACATTACCAATTCTAGTGACTTCTGGGTCCTGGACATCCAATGAAATGGTGATCTTTTTCATTTTTGACTTCTCTTTGCCGAGTGCTTTAGTTTTCTGAACAGCCTGGCTGGATTGTTTATTGTGTTTGTCTTCTGCCAAGAAACAAGTTTGGATCTACGTGAAGATTTCATATGGGACTTGTGGTATCGTATTCACAGTACACATTCCAGAATACTTTGCGACACCACTCACTTTGGCAGCCAATAAATAATTCACGCTTAGGTGTAATACACAAAGAATGAGACATTTCCTGCCCCTAGCAGAATTGGCACCCTTCTTTGGAAAGTTCAACAGACCATGGAAACTGAGCTATCCTCCTGGCAGTGGTCCTTCCAAAATCAGGTTAAAGAGATATTGGCCATAAGCTATAAAATGTTTCCATTGACTTCAGTGGACTATGGGCTAGGTCCGATGTTTTTATGGCCACGCAGAACAGACTAGGAAAAGCTATCATGAGTCTGTGTCCACTCATTTCTCTTCTGCAGAGGAACTAACCCAGAAGTCCAACCCCTTCAGGAGCACTCAGAAGTCAGGAGAGATCCATGTGACAAACTGTTTTGACTGATAACTGGGCATTGTCCTCAAAACAACCAAACCTTAATTATAGGAGATTAAAACCAACTTGATTTCTTATTAATCTTCTCCTCTCCGAGACAACACCATAAGACTTCTGAATTTTTTCTTTAGGTACTACTAAGAATACCTTTTTTGCTTTGGTGCTGGCTTTCCAAATCATTTCTGTTCATTGGCTCTACCGCAGAAATTAAAAGCTGTGACAGCGTCTTGGATTTAAATAAATATATACGGTGAAGCTCCCATAAGAAGCCCAGGCACTCCAAGGCCACATCTAAAGAGACAGAATAGTTGGGTAATTATAACACTTGTGTTAAAATTCTGATTCTGATCCCAGTTACACCAGTGAGAATGTGGAGTAACTCCATGGAGCATTTTTTATTCAGATCATTATTTCTGTGATAGTATTTATCTGAGATGACCTCACCCGGTTCCATATCTTCGGTCATCTTCTGTGTGTGGGAAAAGATGATATCACTTTTGCAGGCTTGATTGGAGTGTACCCTCAAAGAAGAGAAGTTGAGGCAAAATCAGCATTAAATACATTTATACTCATTTCTCAATTTTTTTTTAGGCTAGACTAAAAACATGTAAGAAACATTTGTTACCTCTCAAGCTCATTGTCCTTCTGACATTGTGGTGATAAACATGACAAATGACCTTTTCTTTCAAATTCCAGAGCTGATGTCTGAATCTTTGGTTCATCAGACAGGGACACAGGTGTGTCAGCTGAAGAATTAAGGAAAGCACATTTCCTTATTATTGACTCAATATATGTTGGTTAGGAAAATCCCAGGCAAGGTCAGTTTAGCAAAACAATACTTCTTTTCCACCCAAGAAAAATAGTTGGATTGATCACGTTGTCACCCAAGAACTCGAAGAGCTGAGTTCTTGATTCACAATTACAGGCTCTTTAAAATTTTCACATCATTCACAGAAGAAAATAATACTTTACTATCCTGTCAGAATTCAAATACAGCATGATTAGAGCCCCTACGTGCTATGGTAATATAAATAATAGAAAAATAAAGAGCACTTATCTGCATTAGAGCAAGAAAAGACTGATGGTGGGAATTCTTGGGTGAGGATGTCTAAGTCACGAGTATGGAGAGTTTGTTCAATTCCTGGCTTTGTCCTTGGCTGCTGTTAGGCAAATCACTTAGGCTTTCATTCAGCAAAGCATTTAACCCCATCTTAATTTTACGATCGGGATTAAAGCCCATTGACTTCAATGGGACTTCAAATGTGTCTAAAGTGAAGGACATGCATAAGTGCATTGTTAGGTAGGACTTTGCGTTGCCTAAGAGATTTGCCAAACTGGAGTGTAAAAAAGAAAATCTATCCTTACCTCAGTTTCCCCATAATGAAATGGGAATAATGCTCTAATTAACAGGTCATAGGGCACAGTTATAAAACTGAAAAAAAAATCTGTGAAAATAAATGCATCAAAAATCTTGTGTGTTTCATTAGAAGTTGAAACTTTTTGAAATTTCCCAATCAGCTCCATACGGTAAACAGTTGCCTCCTGCTGGATAGAATCAGAACCGCTAATAACCCTAACGGCTGTCACAGTTTCTCTTATCTCAGATGCCTGGAGTCTGATTATGGGGCAGGAAGAAGAGAGTTCTATTCCTGTTTCCACCATGTAGTTCCAAGTAGTAATACTGTGAAGGAGAGTGACAATTGTGAAGTTTTAGGCAGCAGCAGCTTTGCTACCATTCTTGCCCAACCTCATAGGTGTATTGTGTGGCTAACTTCATTGCTGTGTAAAGCCCTGTACAATTAAAAGTATTATTTACCACTGTTTTTCTAGGTAAGTAAATCCTCCCTGCATTGAATGACTTATAGCTGAAAACCCATGGCTCTGATGCAAACTGTACCTGTAGTTTTAGTTTTGCCAGGGATTAGGCCTTTTTGTGGACCTGCAGCTTAATATTGGCTTCACCTAAATACACTGATAATCTTTTAGGAAAGGACCCTAAAGAGATTTGTTCAGGCACGTGGCAATATGATGAACAACAGCAGTGACTTGGGTTGTTATAGTGGTTCAGATACCAACACAGATCTCCATTCTCGCAAAAAATCCTTTCCTTCAGAACTCTTTTGAGCTTCTGAGGTACTCACCCAACATACCACCCAAAGCTCCCTTTTGCCTGGGGGTCCACTCCCTTGTTCTGCAGCAGCAAAACCAGAAATAATTTGCTGGGCCCTTTTGCTGCTGTCGAGTCTGTGAATGCTCCAGAAGGCCACTAGATCTGTCCACCATCTCATGGGTGCCACAGGACTCTGTCGCTTCGGCAGATCCAGATTAACACAGCTATCCCTCTGATTCATTTCATGTCTGTGCACCTAAATATTTTAATGTTTAAAGGGACAGCAGCAGCATTTCTGTTGCTTATTGCCAACACCAAACATTCAAAAATCAAGTCTGTTCCAAAAAGAATGAGACTGGCTTTTTTTTTTTAAGAACGATTTTTTTAAAAAGTAATACATTTGAAGTTTTTTCCTTTGATTTCTAGTTTTTGAGTTTTTACAGCAGAAGCTCTTCCTTGCAACCACAAGAATTAATTTTTTTTTAAAATGAAAGCTGAGACTCATGAACTCGGTTATCTCCAGAAAGTGAGGTTAAGTCACACGCCAAATATGCAAAGCTCATAATAACATTGCGAGAGCTGGCAACACTGCATTGCTGCAGAATGGGAGGGCAAGCAAGCCGTCTGCCTCCAGAAGAACACCCCTACAGCCGTTGGAGAGGAAAGTGTGCACCAGCTGCTATGTCAAAGACATCATGCCAATTGCTCAGCTTTAGCAGTAGGTTGAATGGCCTGAACATCCAAAGGAGGAGGAGGGATCTATTGGCTGGTTCCAAACATCTAGCAGGGGAAGTAACAGACATCTATCATCTCTGGAATAATAGACTAGATCAGTAGGTGGTGGTTGATCAGATGGATTTTCCCCAAGTAGCAAGGGACACCAGTTGCCGTGGGTTTTAGATGGGAGGAGGGGGACTCTAAGTTCAAATCCAAACTTACCCAAAGTTCAGGAGTGTTTGGAGTGGAAATTTTATTGTGGGTGCATTTCTACTTAAAATGCATGAGAAATAGCAAATCATGCTGTCTACTGTCTCCTTACCTGTCATTATCCTCTTCAGGGTCTCGTTGAGGCAGACTCTGAAAGTCTTATTGGCTTGTGCGGTTCCTAAGAGATCACAGTTTAGGCCATAAGGGAACTGCCAGCGATTGGTGAAACCAGCTTGTATGCGGAAGTAACGTCGTCTCAAGGGCAATGGAGCCTTAAACAAACATTGATAAATCTTTGTAATATGTGTTTCTCAAGGTCTGGGTTCCTTCACCAAGAGTGTTCTTGGAGCACAGAAGCAAGCACTCTATTAAGTCAAATCTACAATGTGTACACCAGTCATCACTGCTCAGAATGGAGGTGGGTGAAAACCAGAATTATGTAGCAACTCCTCTTCCCTGACCTAAAGGTCTTGGAGAGCTGATCAGATAGGACCCACATATACCATGCTAGTCTTGGTTTTACTAAGCCAATACCTGAAAAAGTTATGCAAAATACAAAGCACTCCAGGTATTGCCCACCTTATTTAGAGTCTTTTCCTGACTTCTAAACTCAGTACTTATCCCAATAAAAATTCCACTACAGGCACTGACACTCACTTGGCTTCATATCAAAATCATGAAAAAATGCACATTTCATTTAGTTACTATGTAAAACAATAAATTGGCCCTGGGTCACTGGTAATATGTGTGAACCTTCTGATATGTTTTGGGCTGAACTCTGAGTTTATAACAAAACCTGAAACTAGAGGCCTTTCAAGGTCAAAACAGACATTTTGCATGGCTCGTTATTACCAGCATTATTTACTTGCACCATTCAGCTATCCTTTCTCTGAAGTCAATGGGAATTTTATACATGTATGATAGAAAGAGTAAAATATTGGCGAGAAGTGTTGATTGAGTCTGAAAAGAAAATGTTGCCCTTAGTATAGACATGTATATGCATATTTGAGAATTATTCCAAAATTTTCTCTAAGATGGCTGTGCCTTTTTCCATGTTTGATTTATGCTGTTTAGAGGTGCACTTATTTAACTATTAGTGATCACAATGAAATAATTTGGTAGGCTGGTAAATTATTTTGCACATCACTGGATGGAAGGTTGGATTTGTGGGCACTTGATGGTGCATTGGGGCCACAAGCAGGCAGTGGAGTGACAGGCGATTGCAGGTGGGCTTTGGAGACAAAACTATCCATCTTTGATGATATGCCTGGAGGAACATGTTGTGGGGGATACTTACATCCATCTACTGTACTGATTATTCCTTCAGAGAAGAATGATCTTTCTTAAGGCTTGCATTGAGATGAATTTAAGAGTCAGGATTTAGCAGGAATGTTGGTTGGATGTGGGCCAGTGGTGTTAGACCTAAAGGAGGTTTGGTTTGAAATGCTTGCAAGGCAGCTAGGACAGGGAGCTGTCAAGTCTACTTATGTGGATCAGAGCTGGAGAAGTGTAAACCAGGACATCGCTACAGTCTTACTGGACACAGGTGAGCAATAATGGCATGCAGGAATATCAGATACAATGGTCTTGAGCACTACAGGGAAACTGGGCACATTTATCAAACCCTGGGGCCAATTTGTGATTAGGAGAACTTAGAGTCTGAATTGATGGAAGGCAGATACCAGGCACTGGGTGGAGGAATACGCCAAGCTAATTTCTGGCATCTCAGTGACCGACAGGTGAGATGCTCAAGCGTGTTCCCAGAGACAAGCATGGATGAGAAACCCTGAATATGATTGATGGACTCTGTTAGCTTGGAGGAAGAAAGAGAGCCCTTAAGTTTTCAGACTGAGATGCTGTCATTCCTCCTCACAGAGAGCATCCAAAGGTGGGCTGAATTGAAGGGGTTGGGTTGAATATATATTTAGTAAGAGACCATTTAAGAGGCCATCGTGTAGTTTAGACCTCCCTATTAAAGTTAAAGCATAATAAAATGGTGGCTTTCTGCTTTAAAACCCACCCCTGTACCATTTCTGCATTTACAGATCAATGGCACTTTGAATTTCATCATTAACTTCACAATCCCAAAAAGCTGGAGTGACATTTGCAATCTCTGCCACCTAATTACCCTAATTATAGATTTGCCTTTAAGAACTGAATTACAATTACTACAGTTGTGGAGTGTCTAGTAGTTGTTTTCAGGAGCCTGTCTATACAACAGTAGATACATATGTAACTCCCATTAACATTATTGGTAGTTATCCTCATGTATATGCTATCAATGAGAGAACAGCTCATAGTCTTCAGTGCTTTTAGCTACGAAAATCAATAACTGTCATATGTTTGGGAGTGACAGTTTAAAGATTCTTATGCTATTTAGAAGTTTTAACTCTAATCTGAAGATATTATACCTACCTTGAGTATTTTTTTTTCACTTGGGGAAAGTCCTCCCAGGGCTGCAAAAGGGGCTGAGAGCAAACAGCTGAGAGGTAAAGGAACAAGGTTAAAATGTCAAGAAAACGCATTCTCTGCAAAGGTCCTGTTCATGTCAGTTAAGCATGAGACCAAAACTCCATTTTAAAACTTCATAAAGTTTCTCACATTCTCTCTAATAGAGAAGAATCAAATTCCACCCTTTGATTGGGTGCACAATTCCCAGTGAAGTTAATGAAGACAGAATTTGACCATTTTGCATTCGAAATCAGTGGGTGCCGCGGTGCTCGGCACCTTCAAAAGTCAGATCATGGAGGTCTCAAACTGAGGCACAATGAATTAGTGAGCGCATCTGAAAATTTGGCCTTAACTTTGTGTCTTGGTTTCCACATCTATACAATGGGGATATTTTCCTCTTGGTAGGGTTTTTCTGAGGCTAAATTCAGTAATGGCTGCAGAGCCCTCGGAACACCGGGGACAGGAGGAGGACAATGCAAGTATGTCAGGTGTCAGAAGGAAGTTTTCCTGCAGCAGGCTCGGATCAGTTGCACAGTGTTACAGGAATCATTTGAAAACAAAAGTCAATACTGTGAGCTGGGAAGTGATCTCTATTATTAGACAAGCAATCATCAAGAAATCTCACTCTCCTTTCAAATAGATCTGAAAACATTAATTCGTACTTACCAATCTGCTGGTTTAGTATCTAAGGAAGGAATCTTGGGGACAAAAGTAGTCAGCTGTGCTAACTCTACTGATTTCCGACTGGAGACTAACCCAGCAGTAGACTTTAAATTCGCCATGACGAATGCTGTTAATAATGGTAAACTTTCTTATGTGTTGCAGGTCTTAAACACAGCTGGGGAGGGTTGGGTACTAGCTGCAAAAGGCTCACAGCCCTCTCCCCTGTCATCCACTGCCTTGGATTTCTTCTAGACAGGCTCCTGCATCATGTTTCCATGGAAGATACGAGAGAGAGTCTGTATTGGAACACAAGGGACCATTCTGGTAGTCAGGCGCAGACAATTTGTTACTATGACAAGTTCTTCCTATTATGACATCATGAAATCCTTGAAAAAATGACATATAAAGCATCCTGCAGCTACACTGAGGTAGAAACACCCCCATTTGATAATTCCCCATTGACAACTAGCATTTGAGATGTCATTTAACTAGTTCTTAATCCATTGGTGAGTTTTTGTACATGATACAGACCGGGGGAGCTCCCCCCAGCCACACCCACGCCTTCTTCCCTCCCCCAGAGCCATGCCACCATTTGGGCAGTGCTCTGAGGGGGTGAGGCTGCATGCTCCTGCAGGGCTGTGTCTGGCTCTGCAGCCAGACATGCTGCTGAGCAGCATGGTAAGGGGGTTAGATAAGGGGCAGGGAGTGCCCAGGGGCAGTCAGGGGATAGGAGGCTGTTGGATGGGGCGGAGGTTCTGGGGTGGGGGGCAGGAGATGGGGGTTAGATAGCCCATGGGAGTCCCAGGGGTCTGGCAGGGGGTGGGGGGTGGATAAGGGTCAGGGCAGTCAGGGGACATGGAGCGGGGGGGGGGGGACAGGGGGGGGCTTCTGAGGGAGGCAGTCAGCGGGCAGGAAATGGGTGGGGGTCAGATAGGGGGCAGGGCCACGTGGTTTGGAGAGGCACAGCCTTCCCTACCCAGCCCTCTATACAATTTTGCAACCCCGATGCAACAAGGGTAGCGCAGCTGTGCTACAGATGAATCCTCCCTCAATAGCCTGAAGTACATTTTTACAAAAGGCCCATACACTAATATTATGGATAGAGAGGCTGCATGTCTATGTAATGTGAAGTCTCTGGATGGGTCGTCAACTGTAGGGCCTGAACCCAAAACCCTATGGATCAAAAAGTATAAATCTCTACTGCCTGGACAAAAGGACTGAGTTCTTAGCTTAAAGCCAGTAGCACAATCCAAAGCCTCTATGTAGTCCGGCTATTAGAAGAGGCAAAGCAGCAGCCTTGGTTACATTCACACTGAAACAGCCTTGCAGCAGAATATCTGAACACACACACGTTTTTATTTAATTTGCTACCAAACAATGGTATTGAAATTGAGTCCTCATGTGGAAAATGTTTATGTAAAAGAAATTTTTAAGCTGCCATATACATTCAGTTCCCAAATCCTTGCATGGCAATTTAGATATGCACCATCATTAAAATCCACAGTCTATTTTTAAGTACTCCCCCTTTAATATAGATATTAAAAGTCAGAAGCCTTCACAGTTTCTTATTCCACATCAAGAACTAGAGATCAATCCTGAAGCGTGCTTGTAGTTGCAGAAAAATCTAGGGATGAAGCAAAGTCAATATAGATCTATAAATTCTTAAAGGTGTGTTTGTCCCACTAATTAGATCAACATTTTAAGCCTTTTTAAAAAAACACATTTTAGAAAGACTTAATAGTAACATATATTTCCTGATTTACTTTTTTCAAATTTTTTTTTGAAATATTCCACTGCAGCCTTGAATCAAAAGATTTCAGTATTGAGCCAGTCTGAGTGCCTGAAACTCTTTAGAAAATGACTATAAAGGGACTTACAGTGAAAGGGAATGAAAGGTGTAGGGTTCGTCCATTAAGCAAGGGTTTGATTGGAGTTTGCCATTCTTACAGATGGTTACCTTCTGGAAATCTGTGTCCCAGAAATACCATTCCAGACTATGGGTTCTTTTCACTGGGAGGCAGACATCGCCTGCCCACCTACTCCTTTCCAGATCATATATTTAATCACAACACAGTCTCACCATGTATTGGGGAATGAGGAAGCCCAGTCTCTACTTCTACTGACCAAAGGAGATGAACAAAGGAGATTTGGGGCATGTCTAGACTGCAAAAAAAAAAAAAAAAAAAAGACCCACAGCATCAAGTCTCAGAGTCTGGGTCAACTGACTTTGGCTTGCACAACAGAAATGAAAATAGTGGTGTAGATATTTGGGCTCTGGCTGGAGCCCAGGGTCTGAAACCCAGTGAAGGGGGTGGGATCTCAGCGCCCAGGCTCCAGCCAAATGCTGAATGTCTACCCTGCTATTTTTAGCCCTATAGTATGAGCCCCACAAAATGAAGTCTGATGACCTGAGCTCTGAAACTCACTGCCATGGTTCTTTTCACAGTGTAGATGTACCCTCAGTTCCATTTTGGTCTACTACCATAACAGGTAGAGATAAATGAGTGAGTCCACATGAACCCACCTAGCTACTCCCCCACCTCCCAGGGAGGAGCCATAGATCTCCAAGGTAATGAAGGTCAGAGACTAGGAATAAAAACAAACCAAATTATCATTCCAACTGATCCACTGAGCCCATCTTTGGACTCACTTCCCAGAAAGCAAGAATTGATTCCCATAATCAGCCCCCGATCACATTCATCCCCAGGGCCTTTCAACAGTTTGAGGAAGAATTAGCATCCCTAACAGTCAGAAATGGGTAGAAAATCTTGATCCTAGATGAGAAAAAAACTGGATGAAGTCTCTCAGGCTATTACTGGGGCCCTATGGAAGGTAGAACATAAGATCAGACCTGCATCATAGAAGTTTTAGAATATTTCCCGGCTCATTCCTCCCCATTTTTTATGGACGGCAAATACTGATTTCTAGTATCTGGTTTCACTATGTTCTGAATGGAGATCAATTTTATATGGATTTTTGTTACTCTTCTCCCCACCATCAACTCTGTCAATGTCTATATCTAAAAAAATTTTAAGGCATCTCTTAAACATTCACTTCACAGACATCATGCATCATTTATTTATATAGACATACAGGTTTATATTTAATTTCCAGTATTACAAAATATTAAATGTTACATGTATCTATATTAAAACATTGTCCTTTAATGCTGAATAGTAGCAACTGAAGGAACTATTACGTAGATCCAGCTTGACTAAAGGGCCTTCCCCAAATGCTAGCTTCAATGTTGGGTGAAAGGCAGCATGTATCTGAAGAATTACCAATCTCCCCTTTGTCCTCTTTGGTGCAATTTTTACAACTAACTAATATATACTTTTTGTCTTTTCTTTACAATATTCAAAGAATATATCCTGTTAAGCAATGTAGGGATTCTCTCAAGACATCTTAGCAGAGGAAGTGATTTGCAATCCCAGTTTAAAGACACAGTTTTGTTGACTAAGAAACATTATTAGACATCATACAAATTTTATTCTCTCATTAAAGTAAAAGTATGTAATGAAGAAAGACATTACTTCTGACTAAAGCTTCACTACTACAGAACTGTCCCAAAATAAAGACAATAAATATTTAGCAGAATATAACAGTTTCAAAGAGCTGGATCAAAGTAATTCAAGCTAACAATAAAATGAAAAAAACCTGCTGATTTGCTAAATACCCTTTTATACATATTAGATTGCATTTGTGTGAATAGTCTTAGCAAATATGGTCAGCTGAGTTCCTTTGTGTTGCTGCAATCTTATTATTTAATATTTCTATTACCGTAGCTCCCAGGAGCCCTAGTCATAGACCAGAACTCCATAGTGTGAAGTGCTATAAAAACACAGAACACTGTCTCTGCCCCAAAGAGCTTACAATCTCAGTATAAGACAAAAAACAACAGATGGGATACAGATGGGAGAGTACAAGGAAACAATTAGATAATATTGGTCAGCATGATCAACAATACTTTCAAAGCAGATCAGAGTTACATTGTACCCTGAAGGTATAGCAGTGTCAACAATATTATGTAAAGCAGCAATTAAGTCAAATGGATTTTACAGTCATCCTAAATAAAACAAAGGGAGTTTTTAGATGTTTTCAGTCTCCTAAGAATAAGTTATTGTCTTGCAATGACTTTCAACACATTACTGAAGTCTCATAACTGAAAATTTAGTGAAGTTTTAATTTTATTGTGAGTACAGTTGCATTTGTCTAATGTGTTCTATAAACAAAAAGATCAGTTTTTTTCAATGACTTTGTAAAGTTAGATCTCTAAATCCATATTAAAAATATACCCTCATTTAACTATAGCAATTGGACTTGAAGCAGGAATTAACTCGGTAAAGTCCTATGGTCTGTGTTATGCAGCTAGTCAGATTACAACGGTCCCTTCTGGCCTTTAAAAGCTATGAATATTAAGCACCAACATAAGTAGGTTGATATTCATATGTGCTGTGCATTTGTTAGGTCTGTATAAATTAACGGCAGACATGGATGCTCAGTACCTCTGAAAGTCAAACCACTAATATCAGGAGTTCACGTCTGAAATTTTTGGTCCATATGTATAACAACTGATATTATCAGAAATACTACCAGGACCTGATCATTTCCCCACAGTAGACAATGGCAACAAGATTGGATGGTCATTGCTCACTTTCAACTTTGAGAGATATGACATTGCTCTACTATGCTATGAAAATATGTTGTGAAAGCATATTATAAAAATAATATTAAAATGTACACATAATGGAAAGATTTGATATTTAGGTTGCTATGGAGCACACAATAGTTGAACTACTAATGTCTGCTGTTTATATATTGCCTTTCATCTTGAAGGATCCCAAAGTGCTTTATGCTTTACTGTATAAGCAAAGTAATTATTATACACAAATTATTATCTTACTCCTTTTCCCATTGAAGTCAGTTAGAGGAGAATCTGGCTCTATATACAGGGATCACTCTACACATTATTAAAATACATATATTTAGAACAGAAAGCAAAGAATACTATATCCATTTAGATAAGCAGAATGTCATTACTCAAGTCGTAATTTGGCTAGAACACTGGGATTAACTCCACTATCCTTAAATCTAGCAATAGAGTAAGTTGATCTTTTGGAAGGAAGCCCACCAGCTGAAAACCATTTTATAGATTAATATTATTTTGCTGTTTCATAGAAAGGCTCTCAGATTGTAACATTGGTCTACAGAAAATATCGATAATGTAGGATTATTTCATACATTGTTCCTCCCTCCCCAACTTTGTTTTGAATCATTAATGTTAACGATGACATTCTTTGAAGAATTGTTAGATACATTATGATTTATTAGATTTTTCAATTATTTCTTTTTGAACATTTCAGTTTGTTTTTTAATTTACTTATGCCAACAATTCAAAAATATTTTGAACAAGTAAATCCTTCTTTACCATGCTACAAGGCTGCTACTTGCAGCTAAGGTAGTGGTTGTTTTTTTCTAGGTATAATATCACATTCATGTATAAAAGTTCTGTAATAATGTGTATGTTCCAGTGGAACATTATATATTATCCCTAGAAGCTCCTTATGCTAAAGAGGGGGCAGGACAGTGAGGTTTCCTACACTGTTAAATCACAGTATAATCTTTATCCGCCACTGTAAATTTCCTCTGAGCCTCCATCTTTTCATGCTAGACTTAACTACTTCCTTTCAGATTTCTTCAATCTCCACTAATTGTTGCATTATATGTGAGTAACATTCTTTGCCATTTTTTTCTAAAAAGGCAGCCTTGTAGCGTTGGTTTACTGGGGTTTTGTTTTGTTTTTCACTTCAAGTTAAACAGCAGATGCCACAACACTGCAGAGACAAGGAGCGATAAGTGGCTTATGGAGATGGTGTTTCTTGAACCCAGGCTTTTGGCATTACAGTTGTTTGAATAACAACAGTGAACGTTCACTCCAGGTGCTTTGGATCCATCCCTTCTTGCCCGTTCACAGAATGATTTGAATGAACAGGACTTCATAACACCACCTACAACAGAGCCACATTTAATCCAAAATATATCAAGATGTTCAAGTTTGCCTAGTTGTTTCACTGTCTTATTAACTTGAATCTAAACATCCAGTGATCAAACTTAATGAGTAGACGAGCATCATAAGAAGCAATCAGTCTGAGGCTATGGCATTTTTATAAGTGTAAATGAATTCATTAATTCCAACACTTGTTATTTTATCTCATCTAAAATAACGCACATCTACATGGTGCATTATTATAGAGCATTACTAACAAGAATTTAATGGCTACCTATATTACTATTTGTCACATTTCTGATAATCCAGACATGATAACTGAGTTAAGATTTACTAACAGAACTTAAAAAAAGAGAACACGTTTAACTACATCTATTTTCTCATCATCTCACGACTAGCCTCTTCTACCAAATTGATAATTTAATTCTCACAGGTATCTCTTGACAGAAATTAATACATTTGATACTTTTTCATTACAATTTTGTAACTACTTACTTGCCTGTCCTCTTATGACTGCACATGCATCTGACAGCCCTGGGCATTGCTGAGTGCCTTGTCTGTTACATTCTTCATCACTAGAACCTACACAAGTATAACATTGCAGTGCTTCACCTGTCATTAAGAAAAATTACTTTATAGAGGTATCACTCTTGAACTTGTTAAGATATTTTAAAAGCAACTGTTCAATTTCTTGGTTTTATTTCTGTCTGAAGCAAACACTGAAAATGGTTAATTTAGTTACAATGAATTTTTAACTTACAAGGTGTCTAAGGATTTTTCAAAATCCAATCAAGTTTTATTTCTGATTTGGATCTCAAGGTTGCTTTTAAAGGCATACAATCCATACATTGCTTTGGCTTTGGTATTTTGCATGTAATGAGATATCTAAGATTATTTAATGTACTGTAATTGGCATCAGACCTTTTTGTACAGTTAGGAAACGGATTCCACTAAAACAAGCTGAAAGTATAACATGTATTTTTTCACCACTGTCTTCACAGTTTACAGTTCTGCGAACAGAATACACACCCAAGATCTATAAACACCTACTTGTCACTATGCTACCAGGGCTAATTTTCGCCTAAAGTATTTAATTCATTTGAAATACTATGACTCATTCCTCCCAGTGCGGACATAGTATAAACTGTACGGTAGTTTTAAAGGTAAGCATGAATTTGATAAGCACTTTAAACAACTGAATTAAAACTTGCACACACAAGAAGCTGCTCTCACTGTCCACTGGGAAACATGCATTAAAAATATATTAGTATAAAGATTGTATTTTACAATAATTGTGTTAGATAAAATTCTGCTCTGTTATCCACATTAACAAACCAGTTTTATAGCACACAAAACCAATGGAAAACCAAGACTGACAAAAATAAATGACAAAGATCCTGAACTCTTTGCATGTGTCTGATATCAGTGACTATAAACAGAATTGACTGAAATTACTTACTTTTGATTACAAAAAGCAAGCTGAGAAGAACCAGGCTGAAGATTGTCTTCATCATGGATATCCAAGAGATGCACCATTAGACAAAGAAAGCAGTTTGTCTGTCATTAAAGTCCTAATGCTTGTCTTACATACCTAATCCTCTATAGAGGATGACTTAGAGGATGAAGAGGTGTGTAGAATGCTACTTATCTAGCTTATTCTGGTTATACTTCTAACCAGATGTACTTGTCCATTTCCATAGGGCAAATTCTTAAAGTAACATCAGGAAGAAAATATATTCACTACTTACCCTAAATATACTTAACAGATGCCATCTCATAAAAATGGATCCTGCAACATGTTTTTCATATGGATAGTTCCATTATACCCTTGAGAAGGTGCTTTGCTGGGTCAGGATCAGAGTGCTCAGCACCTTGTAGGATTACGGCCATGTGTACATGTCTACAGGGCCCAACTCTGCAAATACTTAAGTGCCTGAGTAACTTTACTCACATGAGCAGTGCCATTGTATTTAAATGGGGCTGCTCCAGAGTAAAGTTGCTCATATGTGTATTACTTGAGCAGAAATGGCATTTTCCCTTACCACATTCTGGCATTACATACAGAGAAAGCACCACGTAAATAAAATCATGCTTATTTCCTAATTCCAACGAAAAAATTTATTTACAATAGAGAATTTTATTTAAGAGACATGCATTTTTTTCATTTTTCATTTTATTTTACAAATCAACAAATGCAGATCAAGTTTACACACCTTAAGGCAAGAGTCCCCATGCAAGTAATACATGTTTATATTAAATCCAAAAGACATCCAACATGGGAACTCATGTACGAAGGGAAGGCTAGGATCAGCAACTTGTAATTTATTAGAGAACTTGACCATCTCCCTGATACAGGAACTTTGAGATCAACTTGCTATGAAATATACTATGAAAATGCAAACGATAGCAAGAAATTCTGATAGTCATCTTAGTACTGCATACAATTAAATCAACTTTATTTAGAAAGAAAATACAGTAGTGCATACGAAAAAGTGAAAATACAACCTGTCCACATCAATATATGGACATCAGTGTGCCAATGTTCATATTGCACTCAATATTGAAGTCCAGAAATTTGGTTAAAAGTTAGCTTTTCCCCATTTTGGCAATCAGTTCATCACAAATCTTTGTTAATTCTTCTATCTCTTTATTCTAAAAAAGAAACAAAACAAATTAATAGTGCAAAAATTTCTTTTAAAATATAAATATTTAAACATAAGGTTTTTTTGCATTTATTATTATGTGATTTTAGGTTAAAAAAATCTTTTTCATCACTAATAACAAAAGAAAGATAGAAATGGATAGTACAGCAATCAATGCAGCAGTGTCAATTTAGCAGGTCTAGTGAAGACACACTAAATTGATTGGGGAAACACTCTCACATCAATCTGTATATTCCACCTCCCTGAGAAGTGTAAGGGAAGTTAGTGGGAGAGTGTCTCCTGTCAAAACAGCGCAGTGTAGACACTGCGGTAAGTGGATCTAATTATGTCAACTTCAGTTACATTATTCATGTAACAGAAGTAGCGTAACTTAGGGTACGTCCTCACTACCGCGGGCAGCGGTCGATGTTTTAGCGATTGATTTCTTGCGTCTTGTGAGGACGCAAGAAATTGATCGCTAGCGCTGGCCCCGTCGACTCCGGAACTCCAGCTCCCCTGGAGAAGTAAGCTGGAGTCGACGGGGGAGCGCGCCGCCGACTGCCATCGCCATGAGGATTGGAGGTAAGTCGGCTGCCGATACGCCAACTTCAGCTACGTGATTCACGTAGCTGAAGTTGCATATCTGCAGTCAATCCCCCGCCCTAGTGAAGACCAGCCCTCAGACTGATTTACCGTGCTAGTGTAGACCAGCCCTCAGCCTCTGTTACCTCCCCATCCCTATTCAGTTTGACAACACTGCCAAATCCTGGTTCTTCTCTGAAAAGTAGCTAGGGGTCCTCACTGACAGACAGCTAATAACTGTGACACTGCTAGTTCTGTAAATCCCAATAAATATGCATGACTTAAAACAGGATAAAAGCTGGTGCAAGTATATGATTTAAAAACAAAGGAAATGACAAACAAATAAAAAAAAATTAACATTCTACAGAATTCACCACAATTTCTGTGCACTAAAGAACTTTTCAGTGAAAAGGAAGCAGATATGACTTAATCAAAGACTAACAGGAAAATACACAATTTGTAACTCAGCATATAACACAATGCATTTTATACACACAATTTTTTCCCTCTGAATTAGCCTGCAAATTATCATCATAATCATCATCATCATCATCAGGGGGTCATTCTGTGACTCTAAATTTGTTCAGACAGATTAATTGCATTAGCCCCTCGAGCCAAATGCATCACTGTAATTGAGCTCTAGTACAGAAATGCTTAAATTACCTTTTGTTCCAGTGTTCTTTCCAATGCATCCACTTTCAGCTGCTCTTTACGGAGACTGGCCTGATATGCTGCTTGTTCTTGTTGAGCCTTGCCTCGGACTTGTGCAATTTCAGCATTGGCTCTACAGAAATACAGATTGCTCTGGTGAATGTTAATTCTTGCAAAGGAGAGGACTAAGGCTAACAACCGCTTAAACAGATGTGGCAGATTAATGTGGATGGGTAATTGCTGGGCTCCACTTTGAATGTGCCCTTGAAACTTTACAGCCACCTTTCACTAAGATCAGAAGATACTTCTGTCTTGTTGCTCCAGGCCTCCCTTAAATAGAGACTGTGAAGATCCCTTTATCAACTGTTTCATCCTGAGTTAAATGTCCTAGTGCCACAAAACTGATTTCACTTGAAGCTCTTTATAAACCTCTGACCATGACCACCTCTGGTTTCCATGGCCTCAACTGAAGCTGGGAGAGCACTGGAGAGGTGAACCCAAATGCCACTTCATTTTTGACATAGGTCAATTTTGGTGTTAACATTTTGGAAATCTCTTGTGTGTGTCTTAATTCAGATAATTATCATAAAACAAACATAAAAGGGCACTAGCAACCCTTACTTGATCTTACCAAATTAGCAAAGAAACCCTTTGTAACTCTCTGTCTTAGGAGGAGGCTCTCCAAGTAGTCCATTTCATAGAGCACTATTATCATTTACTAAATGGTTTTGCCTTGTTCTCTGTGATCAGTTATTATAGTGTTGGTGATTAGTGCTCACTTGTGGCTATGGATTTGACCCCCTCCCACACAGAAAAAAAATGAAGAAAAACTCTTGGTGATTTATTAGCCCAGACCTTCCCGATCTCAGATGAACATGTACTCAGTAAGGTAAAATATAGGCATACAGTGCTGCAAATCATAAAATATTAGGCCTGTCTATTGAGGATGTTCCTGTAATCTGAACACCTGAAAAGATAAACACTCAAGCAATTACCTGTCCAGTTTTTCTTCAGCATGAACTTTGAGTGCTTGGTACCTCTGCTCCTCTTTCTTTACTCGTGATAAATACTCCTGTGCACATTTCTTTAACACTTCTTCATTCTTAAATGAGCAGATTGAAGTGTCAATGGCATATCAGTAAACAAGGGGTCAGTTTTCTGTCTGTGCTGGTGAAATTACACGTTTTAAAGTCCTGTAGCAATACGTTGCTACACACACATCATCTGAGACAACATTTTCTGAGCCAAAAAGTTACAATACTGCACTTTGTATGTTGTAGTTGAGTGAAATTCTTTGTTTTACAGGTTTGGGACCCCCACTGCCCTAAGCCCTGTACAAACATATAAGACGATATGGTCCTAAATAAGAAGAGCTTACAGGTGGAATGCCAGCTATGCGTGACCCATCTCTTAATAAATAAAAAATTCAAATCACCATTAACAGAATACATACTGCAGCTGCTGTGTAGCATATATGAAGTTGTTCTTCTATAATACTCTAATAATACTTCTGGGGCTATCCCTTCATAACCAAGCATAAACACATATATATATACATGCATTCCCCCCCACCCCAACTACAATCTAATGTTAATTTGTAACTTGGACAAAAGACTCAAAACAATGACAGTAGCTAAACGTAAGCAATATTTGTATACATCTACAAGAGAGTTTCTTTAGGTTTTTTTTGGAAGGAGGAGAGTTTAAACTGCACTATCTTTAACTTACTTTCCGAAATCCCTCCAGAACCTCTTTCATTTTTTCATATCTCCTAAAAAGGTCTGCCAGTGATTTCTCCACAGAGTTCAGGTCTGCCAAAGCTTGTTCCTTCTCCACGATTAGCTGCTGGACAGTATGATGGGAGACAGATTTCTCTCTCTGTTCATCCTCTGTAAAAAAGCAAGTATATGGAATGGGTTATGTTAAGAACACTGAATGACTATCACCTGTAGTTTTTACGATACTCTGCTGTGTAGCTTGTATTAATAGGTAAGTGGTTGTATTGGATCCAGAAAAGGCATTATACAGGGGCATAATCCTATGCTTAGTATAATTTCTCTCGTTATAGTAAACTTTATTTTTTAATGTGGCAAACAAATGTGATCATATCAGATCACACTGATGATTTATATAACTTTGAATTCAGTTGTTCACATTAAAAGAAAGAAAGGTTGGATTCTCCTTTTTTGCACCAAAGAGGAGCCATCTGTAAATAAGTTAAATTTCTACCTGATATTGATATGTGGCATACCATTATTTGTAATGCTCAATCTTAATGCCTCCTGGTCTAGTGATTAATCCAGTACAAACTGCTGGCTTCATTTAAATCCTCCTGAGAAATTAGGCCTTCAGTTTACGTAGAACAGAGATGTGATTTTGTAGTGTATTGTAGGCCAATGCAAGTCAGGAAACTTGGCACCAAATGTATATTTTCTAAATTCAGCTATATGATAAACATAGGAATCAAGTACAACACCATCGTTTTTGATCTTCTCATTTCTGTAACTTCAAAACCAGGAATGAGGTCAGGGAAGAGCTTGATTCTATATAAAATATTCTACCACTCTTTTCTCCAGGTAATGACACAAGAGATAAACTGGCACTTCATTGCAACTATAGAAAGGAAGCTCTGATATTCTATTTCTTAAAGTGCTTCATTTTTCATACCAAAAGCTGCAATTCCAACGTTCCATATTTCAAAGTGCATTCTGAATAGTTACACATTGTAAAGAAAACACTATTGTGAAAGATAATTTTATACTGTTTTCTTAAGTCTATTAAGGAAGTTTAGATGAGGTAACAAGTTCTCTTGCAACTTTCCAACATGTTTTTTACACAAAACATTTAGCCCTATTGTGTTATCAAATATGGCAAAGTTAAATTTTTAATTGGAATTGAGGTTGTACTTTGAAATTAACTTTTTGAAGTGCAGTTCAAGTCAAGACAACATAGAAATGACACTCTCATACTCAGATCATCTGTTCCTCAGAGGTATTCAGAGGTTTCTACAGTACTGCTTATTTTGTTAGCCCTGCTGAGTCAATGCAGTTGAGAGAAAGTGAGCTGGTTTTCCATCTTGTCCATCAACTGAAAATGGTTTTCAGAGTTTTAATCAATAAATTTGTGCAAACTCACTGATAATACTGGCATTAGACAAGTGTGGCTGAGAGCATATTTTCGCCTGCAGACTTGTTTTTGTTATGGGTGATGTATGAGATGCAAAACCAAAGTGCTTCTCCCGGTGAGTGAGCTGAAATTAGAATAACATTCTTTTCTTGTAAACTGGACATATCTGATAAGGGGAAACTACTGGGAAACACTGACCCCCACAATACCATGTCACTTTTCAGAGTTTCCCTTTAATATTATTTTAGAAATCACTGTTAAGAAATTCTAAGTACTTCATAGAATCATAGAATATCAGGGTTGGAAGGGACGTTAGGAGATCTAGTCCAACCCCCTGCTCAAAGCAGGAACAATCCTCAACTAAGTCATCTCAGCCAGGGCTTTGTCAAGCCTGACCTTAAAAATCTCTAAGGAAGGAGATTCCACCACCTTCCTAGGTAACCCATTCCAGTGCTTCACCATCCCCCTAGTGAAAAGTTTTTCCTAATATCCAACCTAAACCTCCTCCACTGCAACTTAAGACCATTACTCCTTGTTCTGAAGGGCTGGACCAGCTCGCACCAACGCTGATCACCACCACTACTCTCTTCAGCTGGTCAGTGGAGATTAGAAGATAGTGACATTTGGTGTTCACGCCATCTGCCTCATGTTTTGCATGCTGTGTCTGTCATGCCTTCATGCCAACGTCTGGCCAGGTCCCAAACTCAGACCCCAAAGAAGGAGAGGAATTATTTAGGTGGTACAAGGCAGTACTGGATAAAATGATAAGGAAAATGTAGACTATCAGGACAAAGCTTCCTAACCGTGAGCTCTAGCAAATGTAAGAACAGTGTCATAAGGGAAATGTTGAAAGCTCCATTGCTTGAGACATTTTAAACAGGGTTGGACAAAGTGTGAATATACACTATGGAAACTAATCCAGCATTGCCTGAGGTGAGATTGGAAGACCTAACAGACGTTTTCTATCATTTAACTTCAGTGATTTCCCTGCTCAGTAGTACTGTGCAGCTAATAAACTGCCAGCAAAATCCTAACTAGACAATTATAAATACTCATATGCAATTTTATACAATTCCTTAATTAAAATGGCTTCTACATCACTTCCATGTACTGTCCACAATTCACAAATAAGAAAATCCACCTTTATACTTAAAAATGATATTTGTATTGAAAAAGCCAGAGAAAAACTGATACCAGCAAAAGATGGACATTAACCAATATCTTTCAAACCTATTTTCAATCTCAGTTAATATTTGCATTATTTAATGGGGGTGAGGCAAATACAAAGAATAAAAGCAAAAAAACAAATAACAAACAAACAAAAGCGCAATATGTCAAAGTTGGTGAAAAGCATTACTTACCAGGTTTGCCTGTTTATTTGTTTTGCAAGCAAATAACAAGAAGCAAAAAAAAATGGAAGCAAAATAGAAAATCAGGGAATTCGTTAGGAAAGCAGAAATAAATTAATGCTCAACAACCTGTAATGCAGAAAGCATAAAATTCTTTTGTTTTTATAATGAGATTTTTAAAAACATCCTTTAACTTTGAAATATATGAACATGTTTTTGAAGAGAAAAATTACAAATCCATTTCCATTGCAATGGTGAAAAATAAACACAAAATGGACCTTCAGGGAAAAAATTATAGATGAATATGATGCTAAGACCACTGGTGAAATGCATCCTTCTACAAAGGGCCAGGACAAGTTACCACTTACACACTGCAGAGTGGTGAATTTTATAATGAGAAAATAGATAATTGACTTGAGCCCAACACAATGAAAACAAGGGCAGTGCAAGCTTTCTTACACAGTTCAGCTGATGTACCCCATTCCCGATCTGCAACACTGTTACTAGTCCACTCAATGAGCCTCTCCTGAACATAGCAGGCTAAGGCTGTGTGTGTGTGCATGTACACAAACGTGCAATAGGTGCTGAGGCAAACTGGAATTAATTTAATGAAAAAGAAAGCGAAGACATATGTGCAAAAAGCCACTAGCCGGGTATGGAGCCATGTATCAGCACCTACATTGCTCTCCCCATGCAATACATATCACTGAATGGAACTACTTGCATGAGTTAAATAGAGCAATATTTGTCCCTATAGGTATAAACTAGCAAATTAGGACCTGCTCCTGCTCCCGTTGAAGGCAATGGTAAAATCCCTGTTAATGAGTTATATATAGAGACAAGACATTCTAGAAAAGCTCTATTAGGAGCTATTGACCTAACTGAATATTCCTTCAAAGGGATTAGAGAAATAGGTTCTCAGTTGTAATTAAGTCATATTCTAGTAGATGGCTTTATAAAGAGATCAGAATGGTTCAGTCATAAATAGAAACAAGTTAGGTGCGTGTACTCATGTTAAAGTACTCTATTTTCCTTATTTTGTTCTATCATTAGAGCAGCATTGTTTGCAACAAAGCACACCTGGCTTTTCATGAGTACAGGTATAGTATATTGCCAATCAGCTTTTTCTCTACATGCTAAATGTCTCTATTCCTTATTCAATTAAGTGAGCTCATCTTTATCCAAAATTAAAAACATACATTAGAGCCATGTTTCTAAATATCTGCTACAGATCCTGTTTTGACACAATTAGACACAGTTCAACAATCATAATCAATTTGTATGAATTCAAAGTATAAGGATCTTACTGTTTGCTCTGTGATCAGTTACCAGAAATTTTAATTCTTCTTAATTTGTTGGAAATAATGATAAAGAAAACAGCTGCAGGTCTTTAGTATTTACTCCACGGTGATCCTATTTCAGTGACAGCAATTTCTATTCACCAAACATTACATGACATAAAACTGACACAGTGTATCAGTGAAAGGAGTTCAGGCATCATAGTCATGCGTGACTTAACTGCCTAGTGATAAAATAGATAGAAGCAGCTTTGACTGAGATGTACAACTATTAAATTACATTTTATTTATAAATTTCAAACACTGAATGCTCACTTTCAGGCAAAGGCTAAAGGTGTTAACAACACAGTAAGCTGCAAACTGAAAAACTGTGTGTGCAGTTTAAAGTAAGCCATCTGTAATGGGCACCAATTTGCTACTACCTACAATGTCCTTTCTCTATAAGATTCCTGCACTGTGTATTTTCTTGCATCATTATTTTTATTGTTAATTTTTATTATTATTAATAATAACAACAAATAATAATTTTATTATTATTACCATGCTGCCTAGGAGCCCTAGTCATGGATCAAGGTCCCTTTATACAGCTCCAAGCACTAACTGAACAAAAATTGTGTCACACTGAAATGACTGTATAAAAGGAAATAAGTAGTCCTCTCCAGCAGGTAGAAAATAAAGTGCTCTAAATAGCTTAAAAGTAGAACTTGGAATAGTAATCAATGAAAAAGAATATTTTGGTGGTTAACTACTCAAACTGGCTCAGGAGAAAAGGACAGCTATACTATCTGACCAAATGTTCAGCCACGTGAGACTAAAGAACTTTCGAAGTTCCAGTTGCAGCAGTTCGTTCCTGTGTGGAGGTTGAATACAAACTTAAGTATTGGATCATAAAGAATGGAAATATATCATCAGCCTCCCTGGCTATGTGCTGCCCAACCCTAAAGAAGGAGACATATCTAAGATACTGGATGAAAACATTTGACAGAGGGAAAAGCCAACTCAGTCCTGGGATATACGAATCTTGGACATGAAACACAGAAAGCAATTTCAGTTTGTATAAGAAATCATCATTTGGAAGATTCTAGGGCCTGACTCTCCACAGCACTGAGCCAGTTTTATGCTGTTGCACCTCTACCAACTTCACTGGAGACACACCAGCATAAATCAAGTGTAAAATAGTGGAGAATTCAGCCCAGTGTGTTTTCTGCTATTATAAAATGTGCATTACAAATGGCAGGGCACCAACCAAAGGCAATCCAAATTAAATGGGGATTTAAAGCTCTTAAATTCAAAAGGGTAAGAGAAGTTAGGTCACCATTCCTTGAAGAGGAGTTTAAGACCTTATTCTGAAGTCACTTATGCAATTATTTAAATTTTTCACATGAATGGCAAGAGACACACAATGCAGCAGTGAATCAAATCAGTGACTGCAGGGAAGGGACTGTATCTCCCTAAGAAGAAGTTGAGATCTCTTGGTGGAAAAGAGTCTAATTATTAATTAATAATAATTATTATTATTATTATTATTTTGCATTGGGCAAAAATAAGCAAGTCTGTTATATTCACTGGTGTAAATAAAATGTGTTTAACTCATGTTTTGAGCTGCTTACTTTCTCCTTCCACAACATCCAGCCCATAGATCTGTGCAGTACATGCGGGAAAGTGCCAACATTATGAAAATATTACTCTGATTTTAGCGATATTAGTGTAAAAGAAATGATAAAAATAGCCAAAATATTTGGTGTCATGCTGTACGACACATAAAAAATGGAATGTGCCAGTTTCAACAGAGGGTAACGCAACGACATTTATAATTGTCAATGAAAATACACTACTAGATGTAATGAAAACTTCTCTCATTATCAGTCTATTTGTAAGACAGAGGCACATACACATTACATGCCACACATTATCAAGCTTTACTTGTACTCCCCATGAGCATTCTCTGCTATAAATAATGCTATATTGTATTGAACCGTAGAAATATCCTGAGCACATTACAATACTACCACTTTCCCCTCTTTCTGATGAAGTCATTAGTCTGAGCTGACCTCTCTTCTGAAGCTCACACTCCAAAAGAAATAGATTTAAGTTTATCTCCTTTAGGCCTATCTTTCCTGGCACTCGGAAATAATGCTCCAAATGAAGCATTCTGTTGGACACAACACTAGCCATTCTCCTGCGCCTCACAACCTGAGAACCTTCTCTAACGAGAAAGCCAGAATCTGAAGATGATAAGGGTTAGGCGGTCCTCCAAAGAAGGCTTTTTAAAACAGTGGCTTTTGAGCTAGGCCTCATTTACCAGCAGAATCCAGGAGTCTTGCAAATTCTGTTTTTGAGAAACTTTGTAAGTAATCTTTTATTTGCAAGATATTTTGTGAACAGATATTTCCCAGTTTTTCTAGGGGTAGATCCTTTCATAATTTATATTCCAAAAGCATCATTAACTTCAGTAAACCACTCAGGGTTTGGCCACTAGTGATCTCTCATCTGGGAGTGGAGTTAATTCACATTTTTACTGGGATAAATGTACCTAACAAGGATGGTCTCTGCTGCTGTGAAGGACCAAGTTTTGGTACTGGTAGTTAAGAAAAAAGTTGTATGTGTCGGGTAAGAGTAATTTAAATGACACAAATGCCTTTCTGCGAGAGATATTTTTGAATCTCAGCCAAAATAGCTGTACATTCTGGACATGTTTTCTATGGAATAGCTTGCTTTAGTGTAGAAGAGAAACCCAGGACAATCTTGAATGCTTCAGATTATAGTATCTGCAGAACGGAGTAGTTATTTTTCAGCTTAAACTAGCAGCACATAATTCTGCCCTCAGATGTATACACAATTCCAATGAATGTTAATAGGAGTTCAACAGGTGTATCCAAGGTCAGAATTTGGCCCCTAGCCATAAACAATATTTCTGTGCTTTCTTCAGTCTAAAAAAGCATATTTCATAGCAGTAACACCTACCTATCATCTGAGCAATCGTCTTCTCATATTCTGAAACTATTTTCCTATAAAAGAAATGAAAAGAAAAGTTGTGTTTGCAAACGTTATAGTTGCTAATGGCTTATTTGAATAACAAGACTATTAAATAGTTGCACTTCTATAGCATGGCAAAATGCAATAGAGATCCACTTCACACACACTTAGAAGTCACATAATCTCTTGTACTTTTTTGTTTGAGGCTGTTGCTTTATTGACTGTATGAAACACAAATAACTAAGCAATAAATTCAATAGAACCAAGCAGTTCAAATGTCAATTTTAATTTTTTAATTTGCCATTTGAATATAAAAGGAAGAGAGGAGAAACTGATTTTACTGATAATCCTAAGGTACTTCACCAACCATGAATTATATCAAGGGTCTTATTTTCATTTAGGATCTGGAGCCATGGGCAGTTTGATTCATGTCAGTGTGTGGGTGAGGGGAGAGAGGGAAGAAACAGGGTAACACAATTTTCTTCTTTTCTCTCTCTCTCTCTCTCTCTCTCTCTTTTTATTGGCTTGTGGTTTTTTTTACTTTAAACTTCACAGGAAAGTTAGGTTGGTTAGGAAAAAGATGAGAGGCTCTCATTTTAAAGATAGCTACCGAATCTTATGTGTGTCCAGTACAAAGTAAGGGACATTCATTCAGTTCTTAAGACTGACTATTTCATGCGATTTTTCAATCATGCAGCACATGATTGCCCTCATTTAGTGCAGTTTCTATAAAACAATCAGCAAAATGGCAATTTTATGCGTAGTCTGTATTTTAAATAATACAGTCACATCCTGCTTTGAATTTTCCTCTTGAAAAGAGGTTAGCCAAAATAAGCAGATTAAAAGTGATTTGAAAAGCTGATCCATTCCTTCCCAGATCCAAATCAAGCTAATGAAATGAGACTAGCCTGAGCTGTACATTGAATGATGAGCCACATATGACTGTCTATTAAATAAAAATAACCATGTGCTTAGTTCACCTGAAGTGCGTATTCAAAATAGCCCTTTGACATTTTTTAGTTTGTATTCTGCAAAGTCGGTTTTAACTGCTGCATTTTGAAAAAGTTTATTGCGTTACTGGGGTGGGAGAAGGGCAAAAGTTTATAACAAACGGGGAAGTGATGCGACAGCCCCCCAAAGTACAAATGAGTTATTTTAACCTCTCCATCTAAACAAAAACAAAGTGAAATCCAAGTTGAAAGTGACTCCAGCAATTCATGTAAAGTCTACCCTTAATGAACACTGTACTTAGACTCATTGGCCCAATGCTGCCCCTATGAGTCCCAGTCCTGCTGATGGGTCAGAAAAGCATGACCCTTACTGAGCTGGGAAGTCATGTTGACCTCAGTGAAACTCCATACTCAAGTAATGATCCAGGTTTCTAGAGCTCTTTGCAGGACTGGAACTGGGAAATGCAAGGTCATGTGCTGTGGTATTTGTGGAAAAGTAGGGCAAAGCTTTGGCATGAACTGCACAGCTCTGTAGCATCCACCTGGGGATTTGCTCAGAGTTGCTGAGGCTGCTCTTAAAGCATTAATTTTGCTGTAAAAAAGGCAATTTAAATTCAAAAACCAGTTAGCTTTAGGGATTTTCCCTTGAAAGGAAGGGCTCTACTGGCATCCATAGAAGAGTCCAACAGCTACAGTAGGAAACTTTGAAAATTTTAAAGACACATCATGTCTTTAACTGCTCTGTACATCTTAGGACATTACATGGTGTTAGAACAGGAACCTGAGGACTTATGGCATCAAACTTGTTAAACACCATGTGCTAACACAATGTAATTTCCCAGGCTAAACTCGCTTATACAAGTTAGAAACAGAAAGACAGGAAACCATCCTGTCCATCTCTTAGCCATTGCAGGACTATTTGCTACAGAAAATGTTCTAGTGTTTTGCCCTGTCTAGATTTAAAAGTTCAAGGTGAACCTTGCGAGACTATTTCACCGCCTCAGAAGATGTAATGTCAAAAAAACAAACACTTTCCTAACATTCAGTCCACATTTTTCAGTACACAATTAGCTCCTCAGTTCTATCCACTATTATGTTATTACCCTTGATCCACGCATACAAACCTCTGTGATAGCAGCAGGAGTTGTACAAATAGATCAGCATTTGAAATAACCCTTACATTTTTGCTTAAAATGCTCGTTTAAGCCATGTCTTTACAAGGAAGGTTTTTAAGAACTCCATTCCCCCTCTTGTAAAGCCTCAGATGTGGTTGTGGTTGTTTGCTCCTTAGAGGAGCAGTTAAAAAAACTAGCGCTGAAATAGTTGTCTTATTTACAAGATAAAAATAAAAAAATACATAAAAAAAATAAAAATCTTAAAGACCCTCTCTAATATCTTTTATTGGGTTTCTTTTCTTATTAATCATATTTTATTATTATTTTATTGGGTTTCTTTTCCTATTAATCATATTCACAGACTCAGTTTGGTGAGACAGACCAGCTCATCCTGTATCTCATTTGGTCTTGTACAACCTATTTATGCGATGATAAGGAATAAAGAAAAAAACTCATTTAGTACACATCTGGTAACAAGACGAAAATTTCAGCAAAAGGGAAAAGCAATATCGATCCTTTGAGCAATATCTCTCAATATATCAAAATACAGCGTCTTTCAGAGAGAAGCTACAGTTCTCCATCAACTTTTGGAATGGTAGAAATAGACCCAAAAAACAAAATCAAGCTGATTTTTCTGCTATGTACAACTTTAAAATGACCTCAAGAGTTGGGTGAATACTGCCAAAAACTTCTTTGCCAATAGTTACTTGGATGTGTAAATGAATCTGCTTTGCCTGTACTATCTATTCTCTTTTTGTGTTCATCTTCTGCAAACATTTGTGTATTTGAATTTTACTGGCACAAATGTTATTAAATTTACCAGAGTGAATATTCCTACAAAAAGTGTAGGTACATACATTCAGCCAGAAAACAGAAACAATACCACGTTATCTATCTGACTAATAACAACTAAACAACATAGCCTGAATAGGGGAAAGTTTACCCTTGGGCAGAGAACCAGCCTAAGATCAATACACCATTCCTCTTAACTCTCAACATTTTGAGGATTTTATGTGGTTAAAGTGGAGATTTGGCCTTATCTCTATCTGAACAGTGGTAAATTTCACCAGTAGTGAATAGCAAAAACTAGCAGAAAATGATTTAGGATCAATCCAAAGCGTGTAGTCCAAAAAAAAATATTAAAAAATTTCAAACAACATTTATGCAAATCCCAGTTTGTTTGTGGATACTCATAAGCAGAAAGTTTCAATTAATCTTATCAATGACTGCCTCACCTCATCTCCATCACTTCCCTTCGGCTTTCTTCGTATTTGTCTTTCCACTCAGATACTTCTCTTTCTTTGGCCACAGTCTATACAGAGGAAAAGGAAACAGGTTGTCAGAAAATTAGGTAAATCCAAAGAATTCATTAAGACAGCCAGGTAGCTAGATACTAGAACTAAATTATATTTTAATGGTTACACAACTGCTTTTTAAATTTAATATTCAATGCTCATACTAGAGCAAGACCTGAGCTGCAGATTTCTTATCTATATTTGGATCCAAATCTATATAACCTCAAGGAATTTTTCCATTTCAAATCATAAGGCCTGCATTCAGACGTGTGTATGTGGAAACCAACTCAAACTTCCCCAAAGTCTTTTGAAAGGTGGTAAATCCTGTGTTTAAATTTATACTCCCCCTAATTACACATAGCTACTTTAACAGAGCTATTCTACTCTTATATAGAAGGAATGCCTTTATATTCGATTCCACAAGGGACCAAATCTTTAAATTTGTATGTAGGTCTTGAATAGTGCCTTCAGGATCTGTCCTGAAGAAAGATCCTACTCTCCTGCATGTATGTCTTAGCTGAGTAACCATGGAATCATACTATCCATAACCTACATTCCTCCTTGTCCCTACTTCTCCTGGTATATGTTATAGCTACACAGTTTGTGCTTTTCTAACATTAGATTGTATCATCTTTTCAGGAAGGGACCAGTTTTTCATATTTTCTGTGAAGCACCATATAGGTATTATAAAATAATAAAAAGTAGAAGCCTTATAACATTTGTTTTCAGTGTAAAGGGGCCTTACTGTATAAGAATCAGGCCCACGGTTTTGAGTATAGACTACAACAAGTTCAGGTGCTTGGCTTTTGAGAAAACTATAAAGTAAACTACTAACAGAAGAAACTTATTTCCAGACACTGTAAAAAGTTACCTCCTGTCTAGCAATTCGTAGTGCAGAATCCAAATCTTCCTGTTGGTAAAGCAGATCTGAGGTATTTTCTGCCTCAGAAGTGCTGATTCGGGAATACAAAGTACTTTTAGAGATGGAAACATCTGCTGGGACAACAGGCTCTTTCTGTATTTATAATAAAAAAAAAAAATTGACCATTGATTATAGATTTACTAATAGTTCAGCTGGCCTTTTAATGGGGAAAATGAAACAATGAGGAAATGTGACCTTACAATGAATGGAAAACATTAGAGTGCTAATCTGTTAAACGTTGTTCTTATACAGAAAACAATAAAGATAATGCTGGGAAATCTAAAATTGTGAAGCCATGAGTTAAGCCTTCTCAAAACTACTCTGCACTCAAAAAAAAATGTAATATCCAACAATAAGAATATTTGAGTGAAGAAAACAAGAAAAAACTGGAAGCTTTCATCACTGAAGGGGAATCAGTTTCCGTAAAACAATATTTAAAATGACAGAAAAAAGTAAGCTGGCAGATATTGTACCTCATACTAGTTCTGACCAACCAATGTACTCTATCTACTGTAAATCATATTTGGTAGATGGTATTAGGGTACTTCAGTATAGGTGGTGCTACTGCTCCACCTGTATATAATGTGTGAGTACTATACGAGAAGATTAATAAATTAAGTTCAGTTTTATTTCTAACGGGCCAGTCTTACTCATCCTGCTTGCATGATTCAGATCAAGATACTACCTGAGTGAGTAAGCAGCTTGGCCCAAAGGTGCAAATTAAATGAGAAATGGGGAAAATATTTACAAACCAACTATGCAAAATGTATATGCATTATCTTGCAAATAATATAATAAGCCTAAACAATGCAAGATACAATGCATTCAGGGCTAGCCACAGAAAAAAATGAGAAAGATTGTAAGAGGGCGCTAAAAAATAAATTAGCACTGTTTTAAGAAAAACACGTGGAGGGTGAAAACTGCACAAGAATTGTTTCATATGTGCAACAAGACGACAGTGAAAGAGACAATATAGGTAACATATTGTTAGAAATAACAGCATTTTTAGCCGATTTTGTATAGTATTTCAAATTTTTTTGGACTCAGAGAAGATAACAGAAATGAGGTTCAGTGTTCACAAGCACTCACATGGCCCATGTTACAGATCTCAGCATCCCACAAACATTAATTAGTTTAGCCTCACATTACCTTAGTAAGGGAGGGAAGTATCATCATCTTCACTTTACAGAGAGGGAAATGAGGCACTAGAGATTCTCCATTACTATGTATCTCAGATAGTCATTTACACTAGTGCAAAGTCAATATAAACAACCATTCAGGTTTGAGAGCAGTTCATGTCCAATTTGTACTAATGTACATGACTACATAAAGTGCAGGGTAATAGAAAATCAGGCCCTACATGATTTGTGCAAGGTCACATGGGAAGTCCACGGCAATGCTGCAAATTGAACCCAAGTCTCCTGGTTCCCAGTCCATTGTTTAAACTATTGTTTAAACAATATTTAAACTATTAAATTATACTATTTATTATTATACTAATATTTAAACTATTGTTTAAACAATGTTTAAATATTGTTCAACTGATAGCTGGATTTAAATTACCTTTAAGCACTATTAAGAAAACCAACCAAAAACCCCTACCCTCTCTCCCCCAGCTCCTTTAGCAAGTGGATGGGACTTTGCGGTAAAGCACACTTCAGTAAGATATACAAAATCCTTAAGAAAAAGGAGAACTGATATCCGTAAGAATTTTTTTGAGCTGTCACATACAGTACTAGGAATAATGGGACAAACTTCTGTTAAAGAAAGGTCAAGTCTCAAGGAACTTTAGCTTAACTCTTTACACACAAAACACCTAACGTATTAAGTAAAATACTAAAGGTGGCAACAGAAGCAACTTGCTTTATCCAGTAAGTAGCCATGCAGACCAAACAATGTTTAATGAATAGGACTGAAGATGTTGACATAACTTGTGACATTCAATTAGTTGTATACATGCAAGTACCTACAAAAATACTGCATGTGACAGCCTTTGGATTCTGTGCCTTGAATTTGGCTTCTTTAGGATTTGCCTTTACTGTTATGACTTTGTTTCAGGTATTCATAGTGCTTTTGGGGTTTGTTAGTATTTCAATGTTTACATCAAAGTTGTATTTGTTCGTATCTGTTCAAAGAAAAGTACAAATATTGGGCCAGACCTGCTTACTTTATCCAATAAATTAAATGGCTAACTAAAGTTAGCAGTACTGGCCTCTTTTCTAATCCTCAAAACATCCCTGTGAAACAGGTGAGTATTATTCGGATTTGTACCAACTGGGAAACTGAGAGCGATTAAATGACTTGCCCAAAGATACCCAGTATGTCCACAGTACAGTCAGGATTAGAATTCAGAACTTTCTGATTTCTAGCCCTGTGCTAATCCCACCATCCCATGCTGATTTGGCATCATGCTTTAGTTCATTCATAAACTTATGATGCTTTTTCCTTCCCTTAAAAATTTATATTGAATAATTCAAGTACAATTTGTTTCTAAGTCTATCTCACTCTGTATTATGGTTGTTTCGTTTTTAATATTAGAGCATACAGTTTATCATTTTCTTTAATTTATAAAATTTATAGACATTTCTATGGTGACTTATTACAGTTGTTTTCTATGTATTATGGATCAGGTGAAAAATGCATAGCAAATAAGGAGTTCAATCATTTTTTCTTATATTACTGTTCCAGAATGACCCCAAAGCAGAATGCAATTTTCTCTTATTATTCTAAATTATTTGCTGTGTTATGTTCACTAGTAATATCAGCTCTGTACTCATTTGTGACAAGTTTTGAAACTCAAACTGCATTAGAGTAGAGTTGACACAAGTGATACGGCATGTCCCTGTTCTGACTGGATGAGTGTATTCTTAGTATCATGTTTCTGCTCTGAATATTCACTTTTCTGAGTTGAAAGTTTGTTCTCCATGATTATACAATATTTGTTCAGATTCATTCTCCCAGCAAACATTTCCAGCAGTTAACTTATTTGCCTGAAGATTTATGGAAAGCAAAATCAAAAAGAGACACAAACACACTAAAAAAATCATTTAAGAATCTGAATGAACATCGGAACAAACTTTTATCCAGATCTGCTATTCATAGTTGCATCATGTATTATGTTCATCAATGCTAACACCGTACACATTACAATAAAAGCCAATGGAAACATTCTAGGGTGAGAGAATTTACAGCCAGCTGGTCAGTTATGTTTATGACCAGCATATAGGAGTCAGGAAGGAGAGAGAAAGAGCCACATTAACAAAACTAAAAGCTACAATTAGAAAGGAACAAGGCATTACAGCACCAACATTTCAAACAATCGAACACTGTTTTTCTTTGTTGAAAAGCAGTATTTCATATGGTAATGTTGATCTTTGCTTTATGAGTTCTTGATGCACTTGACAGCTTTGTCAAAGAGAGAAAACAATATTAAATTGCAGAAACTCAGACTTCAGATCAACAGTTTCCCCAGCTGCTCAACTACAGTCTCGGATATCTGAAAAATCCATGAAGGGATTGTCTTCTTTCACAGAAACTCAATTTTATTCAATGGAATTTACCCTTCAGGGCAGGAAGTCCCCTGTAGAACAGGTGGTCTATTAAAGAACCAGGACTGTACCTGAACTGCAGCAAAATAACGTATCCTAAACCATCATAGTGGTATTACACTTAAATAGAGTGCAATGACAAGGGGTGGAACTTATTTCTCAAATAGCTCATTTGCTCTTAGAAATAAGCATATTGATGATAATAGAATGTTTTTTCAAGCTTCTATTAAACCATAATAATCGAGATAAAGAAAACTTTTTATGCCACATTTGTACTAACTACTGTATTCTCAATGAGTTTGTGTAGTATGAAAAGCTTGCAGCACTTCACTCAGCTCAAGGAGTTCCCCTCCTGTAGTGGGGCGGCTGCCCCACTCCTGGGTAAACAGGGCTGTGGCTGGGAGCAAGCAGTTCCCAGGCCGATTGGGGGATGCAGGCTCAGGTGTGGCCATGCCCAGTTAGGGCTCAGATGGTCCTTATAAGAGGGCAGTGAGCGAGAAAGAGAGTCTCCTCCTCTAGCTATGGGGGCAGACTGGCCTGGTTGCTGCGGAAGCTTGAGAATGTACCTGGAGCGGAGCAGGGCTTGGGGGAAAGGCCAAAGGAGTGAGAAAGCTCCAGGCTGCAACTCTCCAGGCTGCAGGGCCTAGTCTGAGGCCTAGAAGGGGTACTGGAGTTGCAGGGTGCAGCCCATGGGTAGGTAGAGGCAGCAAGCCAACTCTCCTTGCCTATGATGACTGGCTTATACAGACTGCAGTCGGCCCCAGTGAAAGGGGGCTACATGGTGACTGGCAGTTGCCTAGACTGAGGCAAGGTGGGGCTCAGAGGGTTGGGGGTTCCCCAGGGAGGGGAGACCCAGTGAGACTGTGGGGGTACTGAAGGGGTGCAGCACCCCAGGGAAGAGGGCACTGGGGTCTGGGAGGGACACGGGGCCAGTGGCAAGCAGGACAGCAGACTGCAGAGGGCGCCACAGGGGTAAGGCGCCGTGATGTTACACCGCCACAGAGGTTATCAACCTCATCTGTCATACACAGTATTTCAAATTCTGATATATCCTCATTTGACATCAATCCATCTCTATTGGCAAAACTTTTAAAACCAGTGCTTCCATGTAAACATAAATGCCACAACGCACAAGAATTTAGATAACAGAATATGTAGTCATTAATAACTATTCCTTTCTATGAACCATCTGTTATTCTCTTCTCTGATCCATATTACACATCTCCATTTCACATTATGTGCTACATTTGCATGTCTTTCCTACCAAATGATATTTCAGATGTCAGATCTCTCCCATGACACAGTCTCTTGCTCACATCCCCTATACAATAATCAATTCTGGGTCTAGTACATAATCCCCAAGTTGCAATCTGGAGTTTATATGTTATATATCTGAACTAACTCAGAATATTGTAGATATAAATCTGTTTTCTCAATAAAGTATTCTTTCCTCCTCCTTCCAGATTAGCACATTAGTGAAATTATTTTACTTAATTAAGTGTAAATATATCTATACACATTCTTTATATACAGACAGGGTGTGCCTGCTTGGTGGTTTAAAGCTCAGCTTTGAATTTATGCTAATACTCCACTACTGCATGCTAATACTCCATGACTGCATCACACTTTCCTTAGGAGAGTAAAACTGGTTTTAGGACCAGATTCCATTGTGGGTGTGATGCAAAGCAGCCAAAGCACAGGGCTAGAATCTGGTCCATGATTTTTATTTTTCGGAAGCCTATTGTACACTCATTGCCCTTTTATTAACAGTGATGAGATATTCACATGCATACACAGATTCATATATAGTTTTCCTACACAGGAATTTCTATACTATTAAAAAGGGGGAAAATATTTTTTCTAAATCTATTAGTTACTTTAGGTACTGATGGAATTCTGACTCTATTTCACTTCTGTTCACACTGAAGTATAGGAAGAAGTAGTCTATAAAACACCCAGCATTAAAGTTCTTACATCTTCTCTATATGTAATAATTTAGTCCCTTTGACATTAGTCTTGATTCACAGTTACTGTGACCAATAAAACTACAGTATTCACCTAAAATAATACTGTCAGTACTATGAATTCAGCACCTAACAACAGTACCAGCACCACTAATCAGGTAAAAAGTTAATTAGGGCAATTACAAGCACAGGGATTTATAAATCACTGACCCTTACACTGAAGGATTAGATTCTGCAGGGGAATTAATGTTACATGTGGGTCACTGAAATCTTAGTATAAGTAACTGGGAAGCATATACACTTCCTTTGTCAAGCATCTCGTCTAGAATTCAGATATTTAATTAGAAATGTGACCTGATACACCTTGATTTACCAACTATGCCACTCCCAGCGCTCAAAAGAATTCAGAGTAAACAAAACTATGCAGGGATACGGAAATGAAATGAAAAAAATTACTATAATGTTCACATAGAATTTATCCATTTAGCTGGGTTGAGGTCTGACTTTCCTTTTGTAGAAATATTTTTGCACTTGCAAATGTACTTAGGGCAAAAAGTGGAATAATCACACCTGTTAACCACAAAAATGAGGAGTCCAGTGGCACTTTAAAGACTAACAGATTTATTTAGGCATAAGCTTTTTTGAGGTAAAAAGCCCACTTCAAAACCACCTTTTAACGACGTGATTTGTACTTCCACTCAAGTTAAATTGTGGGCCCAAGAAAGTGGACTCAAATTTTGCAAGCACGACTGTACCAGAGAAAGGAAAGTTCTTGTCTGAAAACTTACCCCTTAAAGTTTTGCTACTTCTGTCCTCTCAAAACAATTATGTATATTGCTTCTCTTGCTACAAACAGCCTTTTTCCATTGGTTTCTCTAATTTACACAGGAGAAGTGCTTATTTCAACATTATAGCTTTACATGTTACCTCAGCAATTCTTAAGCGGCTGACACAGACTCTTCCTGAGACCTGTCCTGCCTACACAAAAAATGGGAGTTGGACACACAAGTCTGTTCAGTAGTCCTAGATTGTTCGGCCAAGCAGCATTCAGCCATTTTAGCACCAGGCAGGCTGAAGCCACCTTTTCCTAGTAACTGTTCTTTTTCTTCGTCTGTTTTCACTCTCATTTTTCAGTTGTATCTGAGAAAACTCCATCTGCACTGTTTCCATCTTTGGAGACTGAAGAGACCCTCTCCTGTGGAAGTCACTAACAAAATTCACTCTGATTGCAGAAGGCCAGGACCGGACCCAACATCTCCTCTCAGAAAATCCCCTCTTCATCTGAATGAAAAGGACTATTTCCTACTGCCTGGTAATATTATGATTCAAGTGTTATCATTTTTAGATTAGCACTTAATGCTTGAGTTTCTGATTTAGATGCAACTTAATCACTGTGAAAGGTAGTTTTGTTTTTATTAAAAGGATGTTGCAAGGTTTTACATCTATATGCACAACAGTTATAAATATATTGATACCACACTAAGAAAATAATCAGTGTCTTTCAGAAAGTGTTCCTTCCAGCCAGTATCCTCTGTCTATCCTCAGTAGCCTCTGGATTTAAGTCAGTCACTACAGTTATCTGGTGTATCCTATTATACTTAATCTACATTAAATCCATTGGTCACTATAAGACACTCAGTGTTAGTCACAAGGGTTATCATGGGCTAATTTGATATTAGCAACATCTACTTAAAGACTAAAGTTAACCAAGGACAAAAGTCCTTCCCAGCCTACCATGACATTTGTATCATTCAGCTAAAGAGATCACTGTGCTTTAGTTATAGATGTATATAAAAAAACCACACATTTTTCAGAATTTCAGAGCAGTAAGACTAATTGCAGGTATTTTACTCCCACTGGGAAAATGCCATTTGTCATTTCAATCCTTCCTATTTATTCTTTCTGTTTCTAATTAGAAAGTTGGGCCCAAACCTGCTACCATTCAAGTCAACAGTGAAGCTTCTCACTGGCTTCACTAAAAACAGGAGCCCGTATACTTTGAAACATTCATATTTCTACGGGGAATTAATTACTTACTATCATTTTATAGCATTCTTTACACTAAATAAAATAGCCATTAGTTATTCAGACAGTTGCATCACAGGCCACTATTTGCCAACATAAGCTAAACTGCTCAAACCTATTCTAATTGGCCATCAGTTAATCCATAAAAGTATAGTACCTTATCAAAAGAGACTTACTTTTATGAACCAACTAGCTTATGACTGGTTAAAGCACAGATCAAGTCTAATCTCTCAGACAGTCAAAATGTAGTCATGGTGCAGAGCACAGCTGCCACTTAAATATTAAAGGAATTAGTTGGGACCTCCCAATGACTTATTTATTAGTCATTTAGTGTAAGAAAAGAAAGGTCACTGGAGAATGACAAGGCAGAACAACATTCTCCAGATATGGAAATAAATGTGTCACGTCAGTAGGACACTGTTGTCCTGTCAGCATTCCATTCTGTTGATACCATTTTCGAAATATACCACTGAGGAAAAACTCGTGGGGTTGTTGTGAGCTTTTTATTAAAAGCACCATAAGGGTCTTCCTAGACTGGCGTAACATTTTGTACTAAACATCAAAGATACTACATCGGAGATCACATTTCAGTCTAGTTTCAAACACAGGGGAGATCCCATGCATCACTGGAGCTGTGTCACTCTGATGATGCATTGCATTGAGATGGCACTAGCCAGCATGCTGTACAAGTATCAGTACAGAAAATCTTTAGATCTTAATGAATAAAGAGGATTTATGCTAGGGAGGCTCTTTCCCTTGAGAGCCTTTGAGGTCATTCAAAATCATTTTAATCCCGTTCTTCAGAAACCTGAAGTGTGGGTAGATTGAACTTTTTAAGTTTTAAGGTCAAGTCATTAGATCTCATGCTTAAATGCCCTGTAAAAGGCAAAATGCATCACTAGCCAGAATTTGTAATACTCTGCTGGCAAAATAAGAAAATTTTTGAATAAACACTTTAGACCAAATCCTGATCTCTAATACAAACACATGATCATCTAAAAGGCAGAATTTGGCTGTCCCCTGTTTTATATAACTGCCTTTTGTCTCCAGATCTTCAGTTAACTTTGGAAGTAGAATTGTTTTGCAAGTGGAGCAGGTGACAGCATTTTTGTGTAGGATAAGGTTATCAGCATGCTCTTTGGTGTCATATGTACTGAGGTGCACACAGCTTCAAGCGTCACTCAGAGAGGCTTAGTTACCTTGTTGTTAAAGAAAAAGCAGGACTCTGGTTCTTAATCTGTGCACACACACACACATATTGCAGGCATAAAACAGATACCTCGGTATCTAAGGAGCAGAAAGAAGACAGGGTAATCTGTCTGGCTAGCGTCAGTGCTTCTATCCTCATTGCAGCAAACTCTAATTCCTCCTGTCAGATGGTTTTAAGCAATCCACAGGAAAAAATGTATTAAGAACATGATGTAAATGGTTTACACACACAGAGAATGAATGCTGTATTTTAATGTATCATGATGACAATTTTTGGATAACACACATTTAGTGTTCCTTTCATGATTAAAACATCAGCAGAACACAAAAGCAAGTTTTCAGGTGGTTTTGAGATGGCAATATCCAGAAACTCTTTCGCTAGAGACTAAATGTTAACAACTCCTTGGGTGGGATAAATGTTTTCCAGTTATAATGCCCAACAGGACAAAATTATTTCTTTGTCATGTTAATTGTTTTTCCCTTTCACTATTTACTGCATTTATGATTGCTGTCATTTTTTATTCAACATTACTCAGCAGTTTTGAAATGTAAATTTGCATTGCATATTTGGAAAATCTGCCGTGATACATGTAAGCCTACTTTCCAGGGAGATTTCCTTTTGTTAGAGGAAGCCAAGTCAAATTACAGGTTGAACACAATCACAAAAACAAGACCTGACTCTCATTTTACCTGGTTTTAGCACCAGTGTAACTCCGCTGACATTAATAAGGTTACTCTAGATGTAGCCTGGCATACTGAGAGCAGAATTAGGCCCTACATCTCTGAAACTGTCTCTGTGCTTACCGGTCTACCAAAGTAAAGTGTATTCAGTCAAGCTAATTCTCCACATTTAAGATTGAAACAGGGCTCAAAATAAGAGTTTTATTTTGCAGTATGTTGTACTACAAATATAACAGTTAATGAGATTATCAAATTGAGACTGTTCAGGAATGTTAGAACACAAGAGTTAAAGAAACTAACTTATTTGTTCTGAGAGTTAAGTTCAAATCTCACTATCTCTTAAAAGTTTCTGAAAGGCAAAAAGAACTTTGAAGAGGGCCAGAATTTTTCTTTCATTAACTTTTTTAAGATAGTGAAATCTGTTCTCTACTGCTGGTGTTTAGACAAACTTAAGAAAGGAACACTGATATTTACATTTCAGCTACAAACCTGAAGTTTCTGAGCAAATACAGGGGGATTCTTTTCTGCTAAGTCAGGTTCTAGGTATTCAAGCTGATCACATATTGATGTTTGATGCGATATCCTACTGAGAAGAGCATCAGCAGAGACAAAGGAATCCTCTGGAGTTGTCTGAAGGGTAAGGAGGATATAGAACAAATAACAGAGGCTGCCAAAGTGGCTCAGGCTGAAAACCATATCTTTGCTTCAAATGTCTGTTTACTGCCTTCAGTAATATTTTCTTTCTGACACACATGCTTAGCCAATCAGAAATAAATATAATGAAAGTCAGTTATCAATTAAAAATTTGAGAGTGAAGAGTGAATAAATGTTGTTAGAGCTTCTAAAGCAATGGTTCTCAAACTGTGGTCCATGGACCACTTCAAGGTACTTCTATGACAACTGTCAAGTCAGTCTTCTGTCAGTCCGTCACCATGTTGTGTTTGTCTTAAGCAAAGACATTTCCCGCAAGTTGTAGCTCAGTCCAGGATTCCCATAGGAGTTTCAGAGGTTTGTTTGACCAATTCAACTAAAACGATCCCCAAATACATTGTACTGAGTACAAAAAGTTGTCTTTTTGTTCCTTTGGGGTTAACTCAACTATGGTCAAATTTTCAGGTGTCATCAAGATTAGAGAGGTCTCAAACACACAAGAGGTCAGAATCACAGTGTTCACCTGTTGAGATTAAAGCAATGGAAGCTCCACTCAATGAGCAGAGTCTTCAGGCTAATAAATGTGAAATCTTCTACCCAAGGACAGGAACTCAAAAACACAGATACATATTGTACAGAGATGTAACTAAGCAGCCATGCCCATTGCATTTGTAAAGTGAATGTATTTTAACTTTGTCGCCTTAATACTGTCATTTTTCCTCGTGTGTCCAAGTGCTGCGGGGCCGCCTGTGAAATTAGAGAATTGGGAAAACTGGGGGTCCTTCAGATAATCTTTCCACAATATTCAAAAGTTTGAGAACCAGTGCTCTAAAGTCCAGAAGCAGCTACAGACTTGGAAGTAAGACTCAAAGTCTTTACACTGAGTCCACTGGGAACTGGACTGAGTTCAAAAGCACAGATTTCTAACAAAGTCTCTGACTTCCAGTACTATATAATATCAGAACAGCTGGAAATTTATCAGAAAATGAGAAATATCTGCTCATAATCTATTAATGCTAAAACATCACAATAGATACTATGCATTGCTACACTCACAAAGTAATTCTGCTTATTTTCATACAAAATCTCTGAAAAAACATGGGCCCAGCCTATATACCTTCATGTGTCAGGTTAAAACATAACAAAACCTCTTATAACAAATAACCTACTGAGAATATCTGCCTGTAGGAAGTGATCATAAACATACTTTTGAGCTTATATATGCTAAATATGCTAAATTTCTCAGCAAGTGATCTTGCTTTTTAGTTTGTTCTGGTTAAGTAGTTTCTAAGAATAATTAAAGTCATCATTTCATTCAGAGTTTTCATATCCTTATTCTAGAAATTTTAATTTAAGTCTATGCATGTTATAACTGCACAGTCTGTATGTTCTCCTCTCTTAAGACTGGGGAAGATTGCTTTTTTGGGAGAATGTTTCCATCGCTCTTCTCATACATTACTTACTATTTCAATGGTGTCTGAAGTTGTTCCTAAGCTCATGGGCTCCAATTCTTTCTGTTTTGATTTGTCAGTTGACTGTGAGTGCATATCTTGGCTGGCGGTTAGAATCCGGGAACCTGGGTGTTGTATTTTCATTCCAGAGGACAGCTGGGCTTCAGTCTCCTCGAAACTTGACCTGGGATCAGATAGTGTATATGTTTTCATATTAGGCTAGGAGCCCAGTCTCTGCTAAAAACACAGCAAATCCTCTTCAGTTAAACTGTAATGGTCTCCTCTTCATGAGAACTTGATAAATTAGGATAACTGAGATACCACTGAATTATAGCAATATATCTTGCAAGATTTTAAGAAATGTTTTCAAAGTTAGTACCCAAAAGAAATCTGGATAAATCCTCTACTACTGGATTGGATGAGTGAGTGCATTCACATCCTCCATATCACTTTGCCTGTATTTCTCACTTTTACATAAATCTCTATCAAATGACAATTATTGTTTCATAGCTGCAGTATGGACAAGGCCATCTCTAAAAACAAACAAAACCACTTCAGATATATCATTTAAAAATGGATTAATTATTCATCTTAGGAATGCCAAATGAAGAGTTACAATATGAGGGACATACTGTATATACTAAAATGGAACTGTCCTTAATATTGAAGAAAAAACTGTAAGTAGTGAACCATAATCTAGACTGAAGACAAAGTATAGTCTTCAATGCAGACTTTAATGTAATCATCAAGACTATGCAACAGAAATATGTTGTGATTCTCCACTCCATTACTCCACTGACTGGTGTAACAAGGGACAGTTGGACTCAATGCTTCCTCTAATTTTTTATATCCATGTTGGAATGAATTTTCTTATGTGCACCAATACGGAGGTGTTGTGCGGCAGGGGTAGAGCCGAGGGGTTCGGAGTGTGGGAGGGGGCTCAGGGCTTGGGCAGGAGATTGGGGTGCAGAGGTTGTGAGAGCTCCAGGGGTGCAAAATCTGGGATGGGGTTGGGAATAAGTAGTTTGGGGTGCAGGCTCCCCTGGGGCTGGAGGACTCCCCTCAGCCCTCTCCTCGCTGGCAGCAGCTCCGGGGGAGAGGCGCCTCTCCCTGCCAGCAGGAGCTCTGGGGCCAGGGTAGAGGACCGTGGCAACCCTTCACACCTCAACTTACTCCCCTCCCCCGCAACCCTGTACCTCTCTCAGCCACTGTGGCTGCATGCCTGCATGGTCCTTTATAATAGTCTGCTGTGTGGCCATGCATCTTAGAGGGAACTTAGGTGGGACTCTATACATTTATTAGATATAGATCTGTGTTTTAAAAGAAAGCAGATAAAACCTAAAGCACACAACAAAAGCACAGCCTGACTGGAAATAATTTTACTGTTATCCTTTTCCTAACAGTCTTTTTATTATTAAATGGCTTTTGTTTGGTGGTGGTGGTGGTCAGTGATGTACCCTGAACATGGAGTTGTAGAATCAGATAGTCTGACTGGAGGAGATTTGACTGGACTTTCCTGCTGTGCATCAAACACAAGGTACAAAGATTGTTTCTTCGGGGTGCTGCCATCCTGCCATCAAAAGAAAAGGAAATAATTATCAATCATCTTTCCATTCTCCGTAAAGGTTAATTCATTACCTCAAGTAAACCAGCAACTGAGAAATTCCACTTCTCCTTCAGAGCTGATAACTTATGTTCTGCAGCATAGCACTCCCGATGGTGCTAAGACATAGTGGAAGTATTAAAACAACAGCCTATTTTAGAAAAGCCGCTGACCACAGCACAGATTGTGTAGTTCACAATTTTTATTAGTTCCGCCACTATCATTTGGGATTAATTAGAATTCAAGTACTGTCTAAATTCTGCACCTGTTCTTTCTGAAAGGGTTATATGGCATTCGCTGACAAAGTGTTCTCAAAAATTTAATTGGAACCTTCTTTATCTCATCAGATTAAACACCCAGGAGTCTCCACACCAACAAAGTGTTTCATTCTTATAAGCACTGTGGGAAATTAAGACATTCAAAGCTTCTTAATACTATCTAATTAATTGAGTGCATACAAGTTAGGCAAAAAATGTTGATGTTATCAAGTACTTTATACCCATATTTTAGAGTAAGTCTTTGTTTTGAAGAGTGCGCTCATCATTTCTTTTCACAACAGCTTTAGCCATACAGCATTATCATAGTGATATATAATGACGACAGCGGGTAAATAAATGGAAATGGAAATTTGAGAGTAAAAACTTACCGGCAAGGAGGAGCCTATTTTCTCCATATATTCTATTTCATATGAGTTGCCATATTCCAGCTCTGTAACAGAAACAAACAGAAATGTTCCCATCCATGGGGGGAAATATAATTTTTGCATGTGTGAATGAAATCTTGGCAGCTTATTGTGAAGTGTCACCCAGACCTGCAGCTTTATTATTGATGCTTTTTCTAACAGGCCCTACAAACAAAACACACAAAGACAACTGTCTCTTGCTTTTCAGCTGTCAATCAACTGACATTCCCCTGCCCCCGTCATGGCACATCCAAAGGCAAAATTTGGTGTAAGTCATTATGAATGAATTTTCCTATAAAACACCAGATTTATTGCTTCCTTTGTTCAGGATTCTATTACAGACCCTAGTGGCTTTTCTACAATTGCAGAGTCCTATCAAACACTCCAGTACATGGTGTCTGAAGTTCTGTGTCACATTACAAATCGCTGAAAATATTTTTATGTAGTCTTGATATTTTTTCTAGTGAAAGAAGGAAGATTTTGCAAGATGACAAGTAATTAAATGATTACACTCACAGTAAAGTCATGCAGATTTGAATCAGGAATGGTTATTATTTTATTACTTGATACTAAAAAATGGATAAGCTATCCATACACTCATTTGGTGACAGATAGGAGAGTAGCATAGATACACTTATTTTCAAATATTAGTTATAAGGGACAGTTCAAGGCCTGCATATTTAGAGAGAAGCCCTTCCCTAACCTCTAACAAACCTTTTGTTGCTCTACTATTTCAAATTCCTTAATTATTCAATAAGAATTAACAAGCACTTCTTGCAAACCCTGGTCACTCGACAGTGTACTGATATAGACACGTACACAGACCAAGAAACTGCTGACAGAACAAAAAATAAATGCAACAAACACAGGGTGTAGCACCTGATCATGCAAATACATAGAGTCCATACATAAGTAGTCTCATTAAAGGCAATAGGACAACGCAGTAAAAAAAGATTGATAGGTACAACAGATGTATTTCAGATTTTGCATCTAAATCCAGTCACCATTGATGTTCAGAGAAACATTCTAACACAACAGTGAGTTTGTTTCCTCAAGATAAAAATTAAGGATTTCTGTTAAATAATATTCTTGTCTCAAAATCGTTTATTTGTATTCAGTTTTGTATTTTGTTAAGTTCCACACAGTAAGTCGGTTCTCATCCTATGGGCCTAATTCAGGAAATCACTGAATCACATGCTTAATTCCATTTCTGTATAGTAAACAAGTGACTGGGATTTAAGTATGTGCTTAAATACACTTCCTGAACTGGGACAATATCCTAAATAAGGGCCTATGTCAGATTGATATTTTTAAAATAAATTAGGCTGTTGTCCCCCCAAGACTAATGTACTTTTCAAAACAATGTTAAAGGGTATTTGTGCAAAAATTCAGATGCTAAAATATGCCCACAAGTATTGTTAACTTCTCTTCTAGTTAAAAGTTTCTCTGGGTATAAATAGCATGTTTTTGAAAATCCATGCATTTGAAAATCCATCCATTTCAGAAAAATAGCAAAAAGTTAGTTTAGAATATTGTATCCATTAATCTTTTTGCTGAAGGGAATCCTGCTATAGCAGGTTTAGTAAATTGAGACATTTGGCATCCCATGGTCTATTTTTAATTGTAACAGGAGTTCAAATGGGAGGAATAGCCTATCAAATGAAATACATGTTTCTTTCTAGCTAGAGCAGAAAAACAAACATGCAAATAATGACATTAAGAGTAAAATGAAAGAAAATAGAACCCAAGGAAGAAGTTTTGGAAGAACTATTAACTACAAGGCAAAACAACATCAAATGCTTTTTGCCTTAGAAATGCCTTCTTCCATTTGTTATAACTTTGTATATTACAGTGAAGTCTTACAAGCTGGTTCTTAAACACTGGACAACAATCTGTTACAATATACAACTGTCCTTTACAGCCAGGAGACATACTGTCAGTGTCCTCTGCTGGTACTGATAACAACTCCTCTGCATCTGCTTAATCCCCACTCTTGAAGCTGTAATCCATAGGGATTTGAGTTTTAGACTGATAGATATTTAACCCTATTTAACACAAAAGACAGTTTGTGGATTGAGGTACATCAACCAGAAACAAAGCAAATAACGTGGCTCATTGGAGATTATTCTTTTGTATCAGTGGTTTCAAACACATAGTGAATGGCCACTGGAGGACAACTCCAGTGTATTAACAAAGTGCCAAAGTGATATGAATGAGTCTGAGTCCTATGTATTCCTTGACTGTAGAGATCTATCTGTACAAATGATGGCTCTTGATTACAGGAGGATGGTCACAACAGTATCATGAGTGGTATAAACTGCTGTATTAAGAAACATCTCTTGAATTACTTAGGTTTCTCAAAGCAGCATGAACAGAATAGTCAATGGAAATCATGATTATTTTAAATGATCTCAAAAGAGGAAGCACTGTTGATTGTAATTAACACATAATCTGAAACTCTGGACATTCCACCCAGCACGCTTCTGAAGCAGGAGAACTAGCATTTAATTAGGAACTCTTCACTTTCTGTTACCAGTCTGAGAGCTGAAATGATAGTTTTAGTGCATCCAGACATCATGTTGTTTGTTTAAAAAATAATTTTTGGCTCACTTTTTCTTTAAGGAGAAAACATTAACATCACACAATGCAGTCATAAATAGCTACCTTTAGTAATAATTTAACAACAACAAAAATGAATGGATTATTCAGATTGAACCATCTGAACAGGATATCCAACAGACCCGATAAAAGACCCAGATCCTGCATACTCTTATGCATGTGCATTTGAGTGTTCACATGAGCAGTCCCATTAAAGTCAGCAGAGTTACTCATATGCATCAAGTGAAGCACATGTGTAAACTGTTTGCAGGATTGGGCCTTAGGGTAAAACCTGCAAAGACTTACTCCTTCATGTAGTCCAAAGGAAGGCAATATTACTGCACATGCAAGTGAGAAATACTTAAGTGGAATATGTTCTGATCCTTTCATGGTTCATAAATAATAAATAATAAAATAATAATGACATAAAATAATCTAACAAACTTGCAATTATTTGCCTCATAAGAAAAAACAAGCATCCTTCAGGACATGGATGTGGGGATGAATACTGTGCCTGTGAAAGATAACGGTCATACACCTCTTGATATAGTGGGGTTTTATACAGTTCTTATTCTTGAAGAAAGCTGGAGCCTAAGAGTTTGGAAAGATGATATGTACCCAACAGACTGATGACCTGATCTGAAGTTGGCACCTTCAATACTGAAGCACAAATCTCTCACACTTGAATTAGAAGTACAAGACACCCAGCAAAACCAAAGGAAAGTCTTCCACTGATTTCAGTAGACTTTGGACTGGGTCCTAAATCCATTGGCTGGGAGGAAAAGCAGGTCCCCCACCCTCTGATTTAGGCACAGCAGGGAACGTATAACATGCTCTGAACAGGTGGATTATACTTAAAATGAAGTATGATAAAAAAGAAAAAACTTAGTCCTATGTTGCTCTGAAGTGCTGCCCTGCTGTCCTATCTGCACCTGAAAATAAGAATGTTTCCAGTCTCTTTCAGTTTTCTCTCTACTCTTTGTCTTTTCCTTGATAAAGAAAACACTGACTGCAGCTGAATGGTCATTTATAAGCTTACCCTCTGTAGGGGAGCTGAACTTGGTCTCGTTTACAAAGGTAGATAGATCAGAAGGTTGTGGGTAATCCTGTTTATCTGTATCCAGAGCCACAGTCATGCAAGTCCATTTCTGACTGGTTACTGAAGAAGCCAGTTTTTCCTCATCTGTTGCGTGAACCACGGTCGATATAACTGGCGGTGTTTCTGGAGTAGGCAGTGAAGTGGAATCCTGCAGAGAACAAATGTTACCTGAATCTATTACCGTTTATGACTTCATCCAGTCATCAGCTGGAAACATTTATCTGAATTCTTTTGTCTATCTTTCTTCTCCTCCTTCCCCCTTTGCTGTTTTAATTCCATGCTACCTACTACAGCTCCATATAAAATACCTGAAGAAAGAAACCCAGCTCATATCTGTAGCATTTGGAATTATGTCAGAAATAACTTGTCTCAATAATTAGACTATCTTTATCTGTACAGATATCAAGCATGTCCTAGGATATCAAGCGTGCCCTAGGATATCAAGTGTGCCAGCCAGGCCAAGTGATTTTTAGGGCTTGTCTGCATACTGAGTTAGTGCATGGGAAGCCAGGGCAGTTTACAGTGCACTAGCTTGCTGTCTGGACCCAGCTTTCATATTAAATGTTTTGTAATGTGCTTTGAAGTACTGCTGTTTGAAACACTACACTCACCATGTAGATTAGCCCTGACACTTCCCTTTGTTAATTTCTTCCCCTCGAGAAAAGCCACCCACCAATGTTTTAAGATGACAAATAAAAATACTATTTCTGTCCACCTATCTGTAGACCAACACACTTGCATTATTAGACCTTTTCTTTCAGCATATTATTTTTATCGGTGTAGTTTACAGTTTTCTGGTCTAATAGGTTAGATGAATTCTTCTGAGTGCTAATATTTTAAAGATAGATGTTCATTACTATACTTATAACACAGGACTTCTCAAAGAGTATTTCTGAACAGTCCAACTAGAATTCCTAGGACAAATACCAGGTCTAACTGGCATTGTACAAATTAATCTTAAAACTGAAGGACAAAAATTAATAAACCTTACCAATGCTCACAACTATTCAAATATAACAATGTTACATCAAATTTACTTTCCTTCTATATGCAAAACTCATGACCTATATCAAAACAACATAGCACTTTACCTGAGAGGGCGCATCTGAGAGGGGAGATCTTTTTGGTGACTTTTTCACCCTAAATGTATCACTAAAAATAAAGTTAAAACAGTAAATATGGCATACAAAAGAGAATCAGCAGCATATAACATTTAGCAACACAGAGCTAAAGAAAATACTACCTCTATAAGCCCTCCTGCTTTAAGACCCCTTCTATTACAAAGCAACACCACTGAAAAACATGCTTTAAGTATTGCTTTTTATCATGCACTTTGGTACAGGACTTTGTTCCCTAACCCAGTAAGATAAGCTAAATAAGGGAGCTGAACAGCAGGATTGCCACGTGTCTAAATTCATTCAAATATTGATAGGGAATGAGGATTACCCAGTGGTTAGGGCACTAGGATAGGACTTGGGAGACTTTGGTTCAAAAAGCCCTAGCCGCATCACAGACTTTCCTGTGTGACCTTGAGGAAGTCACCTAGCCTTTTTGGGTCTCAGTTCCCCAGCTGTAAAATGGGATTAATAGCACTTTGCTATCTCACAGAGTTATTGTGAGGATAAATACATTCAAGACTGTGAAGTGTTCAGATAGTATGGTAAAGGGGGACATATATGCATATAAGATACATAAGAGAGTAATTTCCTTGCCACATGACAACAGGTTTTTGATGAACTGCATATGAAGATTTGTGGCAAGATATGCACATTGCTCCTAAGATTTCAGGACCAGATAATCACATTAAGTTCATGTTGACGGGAAAGAACATCCCACAAACTTGGACTTTTCTGGTAAAGATTAATATATTTACTGACATGGCAATTCTGCTTCAGGCTCATCTAAATCCCAGAACATAAGCTGTCAATACAACAGTTTTAACGAAGCCTGTTGATTAATCGCAGTTAACTCATGCGATTAATTTTTTTTAATTAATCGCAATTAAAAAATTAATCATGATTAATCGCAGTTTTACAAATATTCTACCAATTGAAATGTATTAAATATGTTCAATGTTTTCTGTGACTCAGATTATGAAAATGAATATGGGTCAGTCTGCACTGTTTTGGATTGTTATCAAGCACATGGGCACATGTCCTTTGAAATGTTGGTTGAAGCATAAAGGAACATAAGAAACTTTAGCATATCTGGCACATAAATATCTTGTGACGCTGGCTACAACAGTGCTAGGTGAACGCCTGTTCTCATTTTCAGATGACATTGTAAACAAGAAGCAGGCAGCATTATCTCCTGCAAATGTAAACAAACTTGTTTGTCTGAGCGATTGGCTGAACAAGAAGTAGGAGTGAGTGGACTTGTAGGCTCTGAAGTTTTACCTTGTTTTATTTTTGAATGAAGTTATTTTTTGTACATAATTTTACATTTGTAAGTTCAACTTTATATTCCACTTCGGTATTTGTATTAGGTGAATACAAATACTATATCTTTTGTTTTTTACAGTGTAAATATTTGTAATAAAAATAAATATAAAGGGAGCACTGTACAATTTGTGTTCTGTGTTGTAACTGAAATCAATATATTTGAAAATGTAGAAAACATCAAAAAATATTTAAATAAATTGTATTCTGTTATTGTTTAAGAGCACGTTAATCGCACAATTAATCTTGATTAATTTTTCTAATCGCTTGACAGCCCTCGTTTTAACCCTTCAAAGCATGGAGTTTTCCAGTCAAAGACGTGGAAAGGAGAACACCCACACATTATCCTGTATAGCTATGTAATGTACACTGACTGTATGTGCATTTGCCATTTCCAAAAGGTTAGAAATTCTCTCAAGAGAACATTCCCAGATAGATACAAGATCTAACAGTGCTCCAGATGCAAGCTGCCAGACCTGACCTATCTGGCTTTTGATATTAGGTGGAAGAGGCAGGGAAACAGCCTGCCCAATTTCACACCAAGTTACTCAATAAAGCCTTTATGGTTGAGGTTAGATGCAGTGGTGAAAATTATAGCTCTGCTCTGATCAATGACTTGCCAGGCAACAAAAGACTATAATGAAGCGTTTCCAATGAGAGAGAATAGGTCAATACTTCATCTATAAACATACATGTCCAAAAAAACTGGCCAGCTGTTCGCTGGTATAAGTAATCTATACCTGCTGTTAATTACTACATTTGATAATATAAATAATGAGAATAATTGTCTCCTTTAAAAAGTACTTATAAACATTAGATAGTGTTTAAGAAAGAATGGCTGTACAGTGTTGTATAATGCAATATTCTATTAATCAAACTAATAAAAAAGTATTAATGCTTTAGCTGAGGACATCAAATATATACAGTTTTAAAAAAAACAATCCTAGACAGGCAACCAGACACTGACATAATAGCTTTCCTCAAGCTTATTCACAGCCAGGCAATTTCACTTAAAATAACTTTCACATAAGCCAGTAAAATAACACCATAAAGCTCCATGCCCAATAATTCTTGATCATGCTGCAAAACAAAGTAAAATAATTTTTTTAAAAGCTCATAAGCCGTTAACAAATTGTAAGGCACTTTCACCATAACAGGCCCGTTAGATTAAATTTACTTACAACAGAGAACATACAGACATCACATCTTCTACCATCCTAAGACAAATAAGACAAAGAAAAGAGAGACAGACAGAAGGAACTGACAAAAAGGATAAATCTGCAGACACTCTGTTAATGTGTTAGAGCAAAATCATCATACATTTTTGATATCCTAGGAAATCTGCACAACCTTAAAACATTTTTAATGTTAAGCGGGGAGGGTGGGGGTGGAGAGAGAGTGATAATTCCTAAACCAGTTTATGTCCTTAAATTTAATATTATTTTCTGACATGTTTTCACCTTATGAAAAACATTTTTTCATAGCAGAGGCCTACCAGTTTAATTGCTGTCAATGCTTTACCCATTCTTGCCTTTCCTGAGGTAGCCATCTGCTTTCTTTTCAAGAGAAAGCACTCGTTAATATACAGTATATAAAAAAATGTTCCCAAGAAAATTAGTAGCAATTAAGTTTAAAGAAACAGGAGAACACTGGGTCCTTTTAGGACTATTGATCTATCAGTATAAGGCATCAGAAAAAGCTCCTGGTCTGTGTATTTCAAATTACTTCCACACTCTAAGAAAGAAAGGGAAATTTCTTTCAGTTGGTGTATTTTTGGCTCTTAATGAAATCACAGTTTGAGTACTGACAGTTCAGAGTGAATGCTCTGGAAACTGGGACAGTTCTATTTGAATAACCAGGAGTAGAAAAAGTCTTCATCCGCTTCCATGCTTGTCAGCTTTAATGCCACATTTTAAGCAGGATGATCTTGAAAGCTGGCACCTTTCATATCTAAACACAGTCTTTTGAAATGGTCTGGATGCTTCCCAGCCATCAATACAGGAGAGAGTTGAGGTTTAGATCGAAACGGGCCACCCATTCTTTATTCATAAAGGGAGCAGCTGCTGCTCTTTGTTCAGTATCATCTTAGCAAAATGATCTGTCTCAGAACCAGAGTTAAATATTTAGATACATGAATGGAATGCAATTTGAGTTGAGCTGAAATCCATTCCCAAGTCTGTTCTTTTAATAGAGTGGTGAGTGAGTGTTTAGAGTGTTTACACTTTTACTCCAGGATGATAACTCATTTATAGTGCCACTAATGTGCACTGCAGAATCAAGCGCACTGTAGTGTTAGTGATGCTTAAGCTAGTGACTCACTCGTAGGCATCCTACAGGTCTAGCCTGGAAATCACCATGCTCCCGTCTGCTAGAAAGCACAATAACCAATACATTTTCAAAGCGGTCTGCGGGGATTTCTCCCTGCAACTCTCAATGTTAACAAAGACTCTTGGCTTTGAAAAACTAACCCTTAAACTAGTTTTTAAAAATAAATAAATAAAATCTTAGGATATTACAGTATCAGTTTACACTGAGTCAAGTGATTCCTGAAATGAAGATCAGCAAGATAAATCACCATGTGAGGTCCTTCACTTTAATAGCTTCCTTTCTTATTCTAGGAGCTCCGCTCAAGAATTTGTGACTGTGCTCCCCAAATGGTGGTTCTCCTGAAGTGGATCCCATTGAGCAATCTCATGCCACGGACTCTTTTGTGGAGAGGGGACAGACTGGGGCACACAGTGTTACCCATTTCACCTCCCAAGTCCAGCTGTAAATCCCTTAAAATAATATTATAGCTGTATGCTGCAATCTCATTAACATGCAGCTCCTGCGCACCGGGGACAACCACTTACTGGGATCCCAGAGGCTGCTGTGGGCAGGTGACTCCATGGAAGCACAGTACAGCATAGGCAGCTGTGCTGCCTGAAGCCAAGAAAAAGTAACAGAGGGCAGATAAGCCTTGTGCCTCCTGCAGACCTGAGATATTTGGGAGAGGGTAAACCCCTATCCCAAGTGAAAGACAACAGAGAAAATTCTGCGGAAGGAACTTCATGGAGTGCTCTCACTAGCTCCTGTAAGTTTTTCCAAATGTGGGGCAACCTTGACCAGCATTTCCCATCACAAACCTCTGTTCTCAATGATTAAATAATACAAGGCCTGTCCTGCAATTTACAATACTTCGGCTGATGCCTGGGCTTGCACACTGGCTTCAGTGGAACTCCATATAGGCACAGGGGATCTCTTCCTGGTAGTAAATTGCTGGACTGGGGCCTTGGACATTAAAATCCCCTCTAGAATGAAATTCAAATCTCTCGCACACAGATGCACTTTTTAGTCTTGTTATTTTTGTTCAAACTGAAATATTTGATTCTCAGGGAATTCTTTAGGTTTTAGGAATACTGAGAAAAATATCCTGGCTCTGCAGACATTTTAAAAATTTCTCTGGCACCTACACTGAACTCCAGGCATTTCCCCAAATTTAAAACACATCATCAGAAAATCTGGCATTCCCTCAAAAAAACTGAAGTCATTCTGCTCAACCATATCATATCCTATAACATCCATTAAAGGAATTCAAAAACGGCTTCTACTTCAAAAAACAAAACACCCCCTATCACATATAAACTTAAATCTGGCAAATGGAGAGATTTAGAAGCCCAGCGGGTGTCCAAAAATAAAAAGCACAATTGGACATTCTCCATCCTTCATTTCATAGCATTATGGAATTTACTTTTATGTTTTACAATCTTTGCCTTATCTTTAGCTCATTGCTCTTTTGTTAGTTTTAGTGACAATCTTAAATGTTAAGACGTAGTATGTTATCTTAAATTAGCAGACACTATAAAGTTATAAAGGAACTTTCACAGATCTCTTATTAGGTATGTTTTCTGTTTATCTGAAATCTAAAAATCTTGTGAATAAAATCTGTGGTAACTAATTCAAAGAAAATTATTCCTGAGGGGATAAGATAGCAGAAGTGTGCATCAGCAAGTTAACTATGTGGGAATCAGTACAGCTGGATACCAGGTTTCATTAACAAACCAACCAAATGTATCAGCTACACCCATTTCTCCCACAACTTGGCCTATGGGCATAGAAATAGGAGATAAACCAAGGGGTTTTTGATCATCCGGTGAATCCTTAAACTACTTTTATAGAAAAATGTTTTCAAAGGTTATAGCCTCACATTAAAAAAATATGAAAAAACTGGAATTCAAACTAGTATAAAGAAGACAGTTTTTTGCTTCTCATACACATACATAAAAATCCACTGGATGAAAACATGGCCCCACTGAAGTCAATGTGAGTTTTGCCACTGATTTCATTCACTATGTCCCAATTCCACAAGCCCCAACTCCTAGGAGTACTCTTCCCTTCTGTGAGCAGTCCCATTAGCTTGAACAGGTTTGTGTGTGTGTAAACACAACTCGCACAATTAAGGGTTCACAGGATCGGCCTTGCATTAGCAACAGGCCAGGGAATTACTTTTTCCCGTTGCTGAACTCACTGCACAACAATGGGTAAGATAACATGGAAAATTTGACAGAAAAACTGCTAAAAATCCAATCCTAGTCCCACTGAAGTCAATGGACATTCAGGCACTGACATCAGTGGGAGTAGGACTGGGCCCTTAAACTTCCAATATCCAGTTATTAATCTAGTGACCTGGTCTGCGTTGGTTTCTCTGGGTTTTCACCTCAAGTTATTTGGTACTGGGAGAAACATGGGATTGATGATGTACAGGAAAGCCTATGCCTACCATGGTAAGCCATAAACAGAAATCCGGTTATCTAGTAACACATTTGTCAGCACAATGTTTCTAACCTTACTGAAACCCATGCATTATAAAACTATAGTAAATATGGTGGCGTGAAAGGAGGAACAGTTTATAATCCAGAAACATCTCTACCCCTTAACTTACGTTTTTAGTGGTGTCTTCTTCTTTTTTGCAGGTTTATTTAGGTTGTCTCCTTCAGTTCCATTTGTTTCATTGCCATTGGCTGGTATCTCAAAGGAGGCTGGAGATTTAGAAGGTGAGCTGGTGATCTTCGAAGAAAACCTGAAAGCGTCAGTTGAGTCCTCGCAGGTGTCCGGATCAAAACTGTACATTTGTTGAGGCAATTTGGGAGATTCTTGCATTTTTGTAGTGGAAGAGAATGGGTTAAAGTTGGGATCATCCCACTTGTCAATATCAAAAGTATAAGAGCCTTTTGAAATTGGGATATCATTTGGATCAGTGAGTGACTTGACTGGTGTGATGGGAGCATTGTCAAGCTTTTCCACTGTCTTTTTAGTCTTTGGCCTCCTTAATGGCATTTTGGCACTAGATTTTTTACCTGCTTTTTTGGGTGGAGGAGTGCTTTCTTGCTGGTCCTCTCTGCTGCCCTTTTCCTCAGAATAATCAAACTCTAGTCTCACAGCTAGACCTTTGAGTGGAGGATCCTCTTGTCCTCCAGTGTCAGATGGAGTCACCTCCACAGCCTCTGGAGCCGTTGTAAGAGGTTGGGGCTTTTTACTGGCAGGGAGAGAGGTTTGTACTTTGCTTCCTCCAGTACTAAATGCGCTAATCTCTTCAAAGTTCTCTCGATCAAAAGGATAGGAAGCTTCAGGCACAGCGGAGGCCTCCTGTTTCTCCGGAGAGATTTCGGAAGGTTCAGTACATTCAGGTTTAATTGATTCAACCTTTACCTCAGACACCAGTTTTTCTTCACTCGGGACAGAAGCTTCTTGGCTAATGTCAGATGGTTCTTGTTGAGTTTCTTTCACTGGTGGAGAGTCTGCAGATTTTTTTGTGGAATGCTTCTTCTTTAAGGAAGGTGGCCTGGGTTTCTTTGTTCTCTTAAGGGTACTAGAAGCACTATTTGAACCAGTATTGAACACATCTGCCGCTGGAATTACTGTCTCATTATTGCCAAGATAGGAAACTCCATCAAAATCACTAGCTTGCAAACTAAGAGACCGAGACAAAGTAGATCTGGAAACTGGGACAGAATCTGTGGATTTTCTTCGAACATTCACTTTAGGGTCACGATTCTTAGCTTCTGGAGTGCTAGGTTCTAAGGTGTGGAAAGAATCTACCAACTCAATGTTATCAAAGTCTAAATTGTAAGTCCCGCTGCTGGCAATAGGCTTATCCTCATCAAAGACAGTAGAAAATGAATGGGAGGGAGGACGGAAAGGGCTTTCTTCAATTGATTCACTATGTGATACATCAATTACGGACACAGTATCAGAACAGAATCCTATGGGAACAAACAGAAAAGTCAGGGAATGAAACACATTAGTCATTACACAGAAGAGCATTTGGGGCTTAAGTGTTTTATTATATTTTATCTAACAAATATACCAAAAATGGAACAAAACAAAAAAATACAAGTGAAACAAATGGACTAAATCTTAAACGAAAGAATATATGTACACCAGGGGCATATTTAACTCATGGTATAAATGCAGAACATTTGAGCAGTTCTTTTTTTTTCCTCTTGTAGTTTGGTGAGAATACATTATATACACTTGTAAAGGTTTACGTGGAGTATTTTTTAGCTGCTATTTCAGAGTTTTCTTTGCAAGGTTTATCAATACTACTCTTGTTTTGGCTGGGGTAGGGAGGAGAGAGGGAAAGATGGAGGAGTCAAAATTCAGAGTTGAGTTGATAACTTCATTTTTATATCTTTACATATGAGGTATTGAGAATTTCATTTTTTTGAAATCAGAATAAAATATGGAAAGCAGGCAAACAGAATGCTGACTGTACAAACATTTCTGAAATTGCACTTTTCCATTAGAAACAATATTGGAAACTGTCTCACTTTACTGTATTTTTTATCATTCGTGGAAAAAAAAATTGTTAAAGTTCTGCCACCAGAATTCTCTCTCTTATGATTAAATCATACAGATCTGTTTATGACAAGGTCTTCCAAAGAGGTTAACAGAAGCCCCATGACTTGGGACATTTAAAACTAAGCTGTTAAAACAGAAGCAAATATATTTTAGCACGCAGGAAGAGAAGGAAGTGGATTAACTGACTTGTGACAGAGATGGCAGTTTCCTGCCATATCCTGGAAAATCTATTGAATCAAGTTAAAGTATCTTAGCCTCTCACTGTATTAAAATGGAAATGTGATATTGTGGGATCATATGTAACTTGTTTAGGAGACCTGACTAATATAAATCTTGGGAAGTGTTATGTGCTTAAGCACACTCTTTTAAACAATGGGCTAAGACAAGAATGAACTGTTAAGTGAATAAACTTCCTAAGCAATATTTGGGAAGAGAGAAATACAAATGACCCACCTCCAGATCCACCCTTTTGAAGCTATGCCTTGAGCAGAAGTCACTGCCTTGCTGATTACCTATTCATAGTCTCTTCAAAGACCAGAACTGGACAAAGGAGTGACTGTCAGATGCATGGGTGGGGTTTAAAGGACTGACTGTTCCCCAGCCAGAGTCATTATTGGAGTCAGTGGGTGATCTCTGGTAAGCTTATTAGGATGCCTGTAGATTCTTGTATTGCTTTTGATATGGTTTCTCTGTAATATTTTCACCTTAAGAACAAATGTTCTTGCTTAGAAAGAGCTGTGCAGTAGCTTCATTGTGGCAATTACACTGTTTGCCATTTCTGAAGAGAAAAGCAAAGCAGGCTTGTTCAGGCATGCTGGGGGATTCAGAGCATAGGCTGGGAGTGGTACAGCCTGGAAATATCCCAGTCAGGAAGGAGAGGAATGTGTCTCTCTGCCCAAGAGAGGCAACAGCTGGGGAGCCAGAAGTCTAAAAGTGTGTGCCCTGGCTGTATCATAGAGAGAGATTACAGATGCAGTTGCCCTGAACTGTGACAGAACCATTACACCTTTTACATCTCTAATCTCAGTTATGTGGATTACAAAAAAATGCTGCAAATCCTGATCACATGCTGTCATCACAGTGGTAGAAGATAAATATCATGGTATGGAGTCTCTTCTCTGCCAAGATCTACTTAATGTAGAGTCCTCGGGGTGGTGGCAGGGAACAGGATATGGCTCTCCAGATCTGACTTTGACTGGGGTTTCACAGCAGTCTCTACAGCCTAGCTTACTCTAAGGGCTTGGTTACACTGGCACTTTATAGCGCTATAAAGCCCCCACGAGCACCATAACCTCCTCGCCGTCCACACTGGCAAGGCACGTAGAGCGCTATAACCGAGGAGTTATAGCGCTCCTGGTAATCCACCTCTGCATGGGGAATAAGGGCTGTAGCGCAGCTGCTGTAGCTCTACAGCAAGAGTGTGGACACCCACTGTGCTACAAGTGATCTCTTGAGATGCCTAGAGCCATTTAAGGCAATTGATGTCTCTTCCCTTTGTTTTGAATTTGGCTGGAGGAATGCGGAAGTACCTCTTTAGAGTTTCTCTCTTAACTCGGCAGATAAGCAATGCAAATGTTTAAGGAGGGAGCCTGTGTGAAAACAAAGCCTTCAGTGAATGGAGGCTCGCTGACAGGCTTTCAGAAGAACGGAGAAATCACTGGCGCTCTCCCTCCGCAGACACACAACGCGTCCTCCTCACCCCCCTCGTTTAAAAAGCACGTTGCACCCAGCTGAATGCTGGGATACCTGCCTTAATGCACTGCTCTTAATGCCGCATTAAGTGCCCCAAATGTGGCCATGCTATACCGCTTGCGCGTCTGAGTGTGGACATACAATAGCGCTATACATATTACTGTATAAGGGGACCGCTATAACCAATAGCGCTATAATCTTGTAAGTGTAACCATACCCTAAATATAATCAACTGTGTTACTGTTTGGTCCCTACAAGACCATCCATGAGTTGAGAATCGGTGGAGCCCTTACGCTAAGTGGGTGTGGTTGGCACAGGATCCAGCTTTGATTTTCCCCAGCTTTGATCAGCTCCTTTGTGTCACCTGAGAAGTACAAAAGAGCTGGATAGCGAAAAAGACCCTGGGGTCATGTCATAACACCAGCTTAGCAATGCTTTCACTGCATGGATGAAGCTCAGGTGGCTGGAGAGGCTGGTATTCTGGGGATGCAGTTAGTCATTTTCTCTCTATATTATATGGACAGGCCCCCAGAATAGGGGCTCTTCTTGGATGTCCCCTTGCAGACAGTCCACCCCTGCCACTGTACTCCAAAACCAGAATCCCTAGCTGTAGGTTCCCAGGGATTTGCATTATACCATAAAAACATAATATGTATACACCACCATACTATAGTGTGATGTTTACATCCATCAAATTCTAACGCATCATTTTGGGTGAAGTCTGGCAACGTGGATTTCACAAGGCTGATTTTAAATTTTTGTCCACACCTATTTAGCAAGCAGATGCCCATTTGCCAACTTGCAGAGATGCCTATTATTAGAAGTTTAATTTTTGCCTAGTTACAATTTTTTTGCATCTATTCTGTTCTCAATAAAACAAAACAAAATTAGAAAATTAAGACACCAGAATCTGTGAAGATCATCAGAAATAGTGATGGTCTTATTTTCTCTTGGTTTATAAATTGGTTATAGATCGGGGATTGGCAATCTTTGGCATGGAGCATGCCAGGATAAGCCTCTTGCCAGCCAGACTGGTTTGTTTACCTGCTGCGTTCGCAGGTTCGGCCAATTGCAGCTCCCACTGGCCGCGGTTTGCCATTCTAGGCCAATGGGGGCTGTGGGAAGTGGCGAGCACATCCCTTGGCCCGTGCCGCCTCTTGCAGCCCCCATTGGCCTGGAGCGACAAACTGTGGCCAGTTGGAGCTGCGATCAGCTGAACCTGCAGAGCGGCTGGTAAACAAACCATCACGGCCCACCAGGGGGCTTACCCTGGCATGCCGCAAGCCAACGGTTGCCGATCCCTGCTATAGATTCTGAAAATGGATATTTTGCCAGGGCTGTGTCATTAGTAGGATCCATGAGTCTTTCTTCATCTAATACTGACTTAACTCTTCCCCAAATACCTTAATGATATGTACCATCCCTAAGAATCATTAATAAGTAACAAACGCATTCCCATTTTCTCTTGAAACAGAAAATGAAGTGCTTTAAATTCAGATTTCAGGGCAAGTACAGGCATGTCGTATCTTAGGCGTATTTAACATACGCGATTTCAGCTTTACACGGTCTGTAAAAAAAGGGGGGGGTTTTAAAAAAACTTCCTGTAGGGGACGCGATTTCGCCTCCCATTGAAGTCCATGGGTTCTGGCTATACGTGGTTTTCCACTTTAGGCAGTAACCGCGGAATGGAACCCTCGTGCAAGACGCGACATGCCTGTACTTTGCAGACCAAATAAATTCATGGTTACCGCCTTTCTGATGACTGCATTAGTCTGGCCTTATTACTTTCCAATTATTCTTCTCTGCTTGTGTTCAGTAAAGTTCTAACTACAGGGAGAGACCACAGGGCATTCACAGTTGGTTTAAAAACTGGAGCAAGGCACGTGGTCATCTGATTACAACTACTGGTTTAGGGAAAAAATCATTCCTTAAAAAGACATTTTATGACTTATTTACCAAGGTGTTTTAAATTAGGCTGAAACAAAGACTAGCAGTAAAGTGGAAGGCTACAAAATTAGCACTCACATTAACTGAATGGATATTTGCTAGTCGCCATCCTTTCACTTTTATCAGTATCAAATACATTTATCTATTAATAGTAATCAATCAAATCAGATTGTATTGGGATTTTCCTCAAAGACAGCACTGCAGTCTTTCAGGTTAAAAGCACTAAGGAGTCACAGAACAGTGCAGAATCTGGTAACGTTCATATTTCCTCTAAGTCTGTCTAGGTACTCATACGTCTTCCATTACCATAACAAATGTAAGCAGTGTGCCCATATGACATATATCTCGTCAGATATTACTGTGATTGACTATCTGTTCATTTTTTTCAGTCATTAATTACAGAATGTTAAACAACAGTTCGTTATCTTTTTTCTTGTCTGGGCCTGACAATCATTAATTATTTCCTTACACTACAAAAGTAATTTCAAAAGTGTGGCTAGCATATAGAGTTGTCACTGTCACTACATTATGATAAAAACTCATTAATAGACTTAGTTGGAATATTTTAGAATAGTTTTCTGTTGGAAAATGCTGATTTGTCAAAATCGGGACAAAACTAAAATTTTGAAATCTTGACATTCTCCATGAAATTAAATTGCTTTTTCCTGCATAATTCTGTCCATTAATACTTTGTGTTAAGGTAACATGGATGAAAGAGAAATGCAAAGAATCTGTACTTACTACTATTATTTAAATCCTTACTATTGTATTTTACTACTACATCCTGTGGATAGAAAGCATTTCCTCTTTGCTTCAAAGGCAATTATGTATCTGTGTGAGGATTTTCCCAGGAATATTATTTATGAACATAAAGAGCTAGCAACTTTGAAGCTAGCAGACACTTTCTAAATCAGCACCTTCAGATTGACCCCTACATTTTCAGATTTTCTGACTGGAATTCTAGCTACACAATTCTATATGTCTCTTTGAAAATTTAGTGAATTACGTGAATTAAAAAATGGACATACTGTGATTTAAAATGAATGCTAATCGGGTATCACTATTTTAAGACTGTGTATTTTTTCTCCTTATTCCAAAAGGGTTGTGTTTGGGTTCAGTCTTGCTGAATGTTTTTTAATTAGAGTTGCTGCTGCCAGCTGAGGTGGTGTTCGCTTTTCACACAATGAGATCATTTTTTGACACTGATCAGTCTACTGTTAAGGAGACACCAGAAGTGTCACAAGACTCCGGTATTGATCTAATCTGTTCATTTTACATGGGAATGGAGTGAAAAATAGCTAAATGCAAAATAATAATAATAATAAACGACTGAATAGCTCTAATGTCAGTATAGTCCAAGATGTAGGTCAGTGTGAAATGAAAAGGGATTCCAAGAAGGAGTCTTCAAAAATTGTGTTAATAATAATAATAAACAACATAATAATATTAAAAACAAAAGCTTTCATCATGTCAGGTATCAAAAGGACTGAGGCCCCATTGTGCTGGGTATTGTACAGACATTTATAAAGATAATTTCTGCCCTGGAGGACTTATAGTCTAAAAGACAGAAACAAATAATGGATTGGGGATGGAGCTATATCATAAAGCAAATTAAAATGGTGAGGAAAGAGCTGAGTAGTTACATTATTTGCTTTTGTTGGTGGTTGATTTCTTTTAGGATTTAAGTTCTCCTGCACCCAGCTATAGGTAATAAAAACCAAACTGTCTAAGAAAGCTGCCATGCTTTCCAGCAGTTTGGAATAAAACAATGTTGAAATTCTGCTGACAGCTCCACATATAGTGCAGAAACTGATTCCTGCCTATTATGTTTCTTCCCCCTCCACACACATGCTCCTGATCCAGTCCTTTACCTATTCCTGGAGTCTAGTGCTCTGCAGTGTACATTTTGGATTAGCATTGTCAATTTTTGTTATTTGTTTTTCTGTTAATACATCCAAAATATGGGCTTGTTACCTTGCTGTAGAACTCCTGCTACATTACATCATCGATGTCTTCTGATGATAGAACTGCAGCGGAGGGAGATTTGAATTGTACTTACTGTTGTACATGTACTGCTGTAAATGCAGCTTTATTACTACAAAGGGCTTTTTAGACTATGCTCTTTTGACATTAGAAGTGCCTAAACAGAGCAGTGAACTTTACCCTTTTACATCAAAGTGACCTAAACAAAAGGGTATTATTTCTCACAACATTTGATCACAAAGGCTGCAGTCTGGTCATTGAAGAACGCATTATGTAATACACGTATTATGCAGTCGTAAGAAGGTGAAATATGCTCCTGTGCAGAGGTCCAGAGCAAAGTCTAATGTACCACTTAAATCTCACTTTTGGCCCTATTTTGAATACGTACGTGGTTAACAGGCTTTGTGCTGGCCTGCTATACCAGGGTCAAATTCACCTGCAAGTTGTTATAAATTGTGGATAACAATGGATGGATGTTAGTGAATCTGATTCCTCGTGCCTTCCCTGGGCAAAACTCCCATTCGGGTCAGAGACTTTTGCTTGAGTAAGGAATGGAGGATTGGGCCCTGCATCATAGTGAATAAAAGGCTGGAATTGCCTACCTGGGCTCTATCTCTATTTATAAGCCACCTGAGTTTCATTTTTGTGGTTTATATAATCAGGTATCCACTGAGTACAGCTTATTATCTATGTCTAACTCACATCTAAGGACACACAAAAAGTATGAGGAATTTATGTTGATACAAACTAAAGAAGAACTGCAAGTAATGGACTAGAGCAGCGGTTCTCAATCAGGGGTTTGTGGTTCCCTGCGGGTGGCTGTAAGCCAGTTTCAGGGGGTCTACGAAGTAGGGCTGGCGTTATACTGGTTAGGGTCTAGGACAGAAAGCTCAGATGCGGGAGTTACAGGGCTAGAGCCTGGAGCCCCAGCACCCTGGGACAGAAACCCCAAGCCGCCCTCACCCTGTAGCTGAAGGCTAAAGCTCCCAGCTCCGCAGACCTAAAGCCCCAAGCCTGTCACTCATGGGGGCAGAAGCACCTAGACCTACTGCCCTATGGGGCAGTAGCCACAAGGCCCCCTGGGCCAGCAGCTGAAGCATGAAGCCCAGAAGCCCCTATGCCCCTAGCGGCTGAAGCCTGGAGCACCCTCTATTAGGCCCTGAAGTTTTTGTAGCATGGGGGAGACTCAGAAAGAAAAAGGAAGAAACCCACTATATTAGAGAATACTATTTATTCTGGCTGTTGGAGATCACACAATGGCCCACTGCATAGGGTACTGAACTGGGAACTCATAAACCCTGGGTTCTGATCCCTACTCTCCCACAGGTTTGCTGTGTGCTCTCAGGCAAGATGCTTCACTGCTCTTTGCCTCAGTTTCCCCTCCCACCTTTTGTCTATTTAAATTATAAGCTCTCTGGGGCATGGACTATCTCTTCTGCACGTCTGTAGAGTGCCTAGTACAATGGGAGCTAATCTCAGCTGGAGACTGTAGACACTAGTGTAATATGAAAAATAAATAATGAGTGGATGATAGTAAATGTGCATGCTGATTTTACACTTCTACAGATGCTCTTATATGAGAGCATGATGACAGTGTGCAATGTTTGGCATTTTAATCTATAGCTTATTATCGGACAACTGGATGAGGACAGAAGGGTGTTGCAAAGAAAATGCTTGCACGAATGGTAGAGGAATGTTATTTTCCTCTATTGATATCAGTAAGACTGAATTACTGCTTAATGTTCCGTGGTTAATTATAGAAAGAACTCAACCATCATTTATGCAATATTTTATAAATCAATTAGGCATTAATGACATTTTAAACCATGAAAGTAAACCACCAGTGGTCTGCAATAACAAGAGCAGCTATCCTAATTTATTCTTATTTGTAAATAATAATAATAATACATAAAAAAAACCCTGAACTGTAACTGGCATGAAAATGGCATGAATCTTCTGTGCCACCTAGGAGCGGGGGTTTTATTAGCATAAATATCACTGTCGTAATATATTAGAGATGGATGAAAGAGGCAGTGTTCAAGTACAGACTGAAGTTTGGAGTTGAGGTTCAAAAGAAAATTCTGGGTAAAAGTTGACATTTGACACAGCTTCCTTCCTCTCCACTCCTTGCACCCTGCTTTGGGGGCTTGGGGAAAAACTGCAGACAGGAACCAGTCAGAGATGCCAGCCAGTAGAACAGCTGCAGAAGCAGCCAAAGTAGGGACTTTTCAATGTTCAGACAACTTTCCAAATTTTTTACTGGATTTGTGCTGATTGGCTGTTTGCTCCAACCCTCCCTCATAGACTCTTCCTCCTTCACTCCACACTTGCCCCTGTTACCCTGTTCTTCCCTTGTCCTGTCCCCCTTATCTTTTTTCCCTTCCATGTCCCTGCTTCTTTCCCTTTTCTTTCCATTTATCTGGTCTCCCTCAAACTAAACCCATGCCCTCGAAAAAACCATGGAACTAACATGAAATTTGCTACCATCACATTGCTGCTTCTATACCCCTTTCCCCCCTCTTTGGGACAGGGTCTGTGCTACTGCTGTGTCTGTACAGTGCCTACCACAATGAGGCCCTGTTCTTGGTTGCTCCTTAAGCACTACCATAATAAACAAGAGTAATAATAATAAATCCTCTGTTGTTCCAAAATGCAGTAACTCTCATAAAACCAGTTAGTTTCATGAGGTTATTTGCCACTGTGGGCAGAAATCTCACAAGAACAGCTAAGCTTGCATCCAAACCAGGTCTCTGAGCAGTTAGGCAACTTAGTGGTAGAAACAGTGGTGAATGCTGGTGCCCTCTACATTCGTACCATGGAGGGAAATGCCATAGGGCTAGGGGGAGATGGTGGGAAATTTCCCCAAAAGTCTAGTTAAAAGAAGGCCTCTGCATGCACCCACTATTGTCACAACCACAGCAGCTAATGCAGCAGATCTCTTCTCTTGTGCATCTCCCACCAGTGCAACCACATGTGAACACGGTATACTCCACATAGCCCACCCCGCTAGCTGCTCAAGAGGATAAGCAGAATGGGAGACAAAGCCAAGCTGCAGCTGCACTGAGTAAGTGTCCTGCAGCCTACCCATGCTCAGCCCAGCGTCTGAAGAGCCGGTAGTGGGAAGGATCCTGGAGCCCTCTTTCCTCACCCACAGTCAGAGAAGACCCAATTTCCCAGCCAGCTCACGTGGAGATAGTGAAGACCTCCAGCAGTCAGAAGAGAACCGTGGACCTAAAGAACTGATGTTTAGCCTTAAGTTTTAATTACATTTTATTTTCAGAACCTTTATTAAACTTACACCGGTGTTAAATAAATTAAAAACTCTCATCTTGTCTCCTAGCAGTGGGATCTGTTATGCTAATCATATAATGAGGCATAATTTCAATCATCTGCATACGTTATTATTGTCAGGCCTATCTGAAATCAAGTGTTCCACACCTACCATTCTCCCTCTTCCCTCCCCCTCTCTCTTCCCAGCCTCAGCCCCAGAATACAAAGCTGCCTGGTCTCTAAACTGGAAAACATATTTTATGTTATTTTCTCAGTCACAGTTTGCCAGGCCCCGCAGGTACCTTTATTCCTCTTTTACTGAAATGACACCAATGTGACCTTTGTTTCCCAGATTTATGCTACCAATTAGAAGCTGCACTTCAGCTCCCTGGAAGCCCTGTGTAAGGGACTGACTCTCTTTGTGTGTGTGTGAATATAGCCTATGAGGCAAGATAAGACTAAGACACTGGATTTTTAAAAGCGGCTTTCATAGTAGAAAATATTTAACTGTTCACATTGAAATAAGTGTCCAATTAAGTGGGGTTATCGTATTTGAACATTCAAAAAAGAGGACACTCCACTGGGGACGGGGTGAGGTGGTGGTGGAGGTGGTATTTGCAGTATCTACCAACTCGCGTTGTATTAATGTGTTAGTACACTGTTATATATGCTGTACATTACCTGTCGTCTATATTGAGTATATATAGGAAAAAGTGATACGGCCTCAAATGTGAAGTTGAATTATTTAAAGTTTACTCTACTTTTTTATATGTAGAGGAGAAAGGAAAGGACTCACATGTGCCCACACAAACATTTCTCTGTACATCACGTTTTTCTCAGCAGTGGTTGATTGCTCTTGAAGAAGGCACGAAAGTCTGTACAAGAAGTTTGTCTGAAGTTGTGCTTTACAAGTAGAATTCCTCTCAGCGACTCAACAGTCAAGTGGTTCCTTTCCTTTGTCCACTGGCTTTGCGTCAGTGAAAAAATTCGCTCTACATTTGCATTGTGAGAAGGAATGGCCAAGAAGAACTGTGTTGCCTGCTCTCACTTCTACCAGCTCCCCTGCCTGCCTCTTCCTCCCCCCGGCTTCTACTGGCTCCCCTGCCTGCTTCTCCCCACTCCGCCCCAGTCCTTTCTATTGGCTCCCCTGCCCGCCTCTTTCCCCGGGCTCCCAAGGCTGAAGATTCCTCACAGCATCTCCAATAGGAGCTGCTGTGGTGCATGTGCCCGGATGGAGTCAGAAATGTTCCAGCAGCCCCTGTATTCAACTGACACTAAGACCAAGCCAGGAACTGAGCTCCTGGTTCCGCCTTCAAGCCACGGGGCCAATCTCCGCGCTCCACATTGGAATACGTCCCTGCAGCGCACTCATACTATGGAAGGCCCCGTGGGGCTTTGTGGAACGTAGGTGCTGCCTGATCAAAAAGCTGTGTATTGGGGCCGTTCGGGAGGAATTTTTAAATATCTATAATAATGGCAAAATCCCGGACATTCTTAGGTATTTAAAAATTCCTCCCAGATGGCGATTTAAAAACCAAAAAGCCAGACATATTCAGGAAAATATGGATGTATGGTAACTCTAAATTAACCAAATAACAGGGACTCTAAGTGATGCCTCCAAATAGATTTTAAAAACAAACATATGCTTTTGCACTTCCCTCCAATACTTGATTTTTTCTTGCAGCAAGTTACTTTGCTAAATAACTGCCTTTTACTAAATTCTGTAATGCTGTGTACTGCTTTGTTAGCTTGTTGTAACTTGTCTGTTGCAGGCAAGTTTTGCCTACAAATGAAATACTGACATCAAAATAGAACAGCTAGGATAAATAGCCTTTAACACAGTGCAGTTCACAATGGCTACAAATGGATACATTCAATCTCCCATCTTTTCTTAGTAATATCCTAAATGAGGGAACAGGGAGGAAGGGGAGAAGAGAAACACATGGGCAGGAAAGTACACGTGTCATCAAGGATTCTGAATAAATGGGAATCTATTGTAGTAATTAAAAACTACACTCCAAGCCTGGTTAGCATATCTGCTCCTTTAGTCTCTCTGCATTTAAATTTCTTTTGGAATTAGGAAAATTACATTTGTAAAAATGGATAAAGAATAAGGAAAACTGGGAAAAGGGAGATCTGAGGATGAGAATGAAAAGGTACTAGGAGACACAGGATTTCCTTATTATCATGTCTTTTTAGTTTTTTGGCATCTGCATATTGGACATTTCTTCTGCTAATTATAATTACAATCAAAACTCCCATAGTCTGAGAATTTTAAGTCCAGAAATTCTGAAGGAAGACTAACTAACTGGAGACATGTCTGGAACTTGTCTTTTGTCCCAACCCCCGCCAAGAGATTGACAGACTTTACAGGCTACTCAACTTACTGATATCACTTTACCAATCTACTGTGATGAAGGCTGGCAGTTTTAGAACAGCACACAGCAACCCTATGCATCCATTCAGATGGAGAGAACCTTGTTCTAATGAAATACATGGGAATTTTGGATAGACAAAGTGAAAGTGTTTTACTGGAATTTAACCAAGATACTGAGCTAACTGCTCAACTCTTGCAAAGTTTGAGATGATCCATTTAATGACCATAAATAGTCAGACTGCCTGTTTTGCAGCTCAGATGAAAGTCACATTGAGATCCTTGCTAATAGAAATTGCTTCTGCTCTCACATCTTCTATTACTTAACTCAGCAAACAAAGGAAATGAGTTTTTTTTAGACAGAATTTCTTCACATAAAATATGATACTCATGTTTTAAGGAAAATGTCTGTTCCATTGCCATGTTCGGTACTAATTATATACATTCTGCTATACTGCTACCCTGCTTCAGATAATTAGTCTTAACATTCCTATTAACACATCCTGAACTTCTCTCAGAATATATCATCATGTGGTCACTTGCCATTTCAGATGTAATGAGATCTGGAAATACTCTCCTTTTAACTGAGATTATTAATGACACCTGATTATATAGCTAATGTGTTTAGTCATCTGACTAGTTTCATACACTTCTGAAAACATCAGGGATAAAGAAACTGACTTAATATGCAAGAAATGCACCCAGGAGAGTTTTTCCTTGTTTCATAAATGGTATTATGGGCCTGATTCATCACTACTTACTCCATAACCGAGTGGAGAATCAGACTGTATTTTTTAAACAAAGAGGATGGTGCCAACACATTACTAAAGTTGTAGCAGGAGATGAATGCGTTGATTTATAATACCAAAAAAAGACTATGCTGATGATAGTATTTAGTATGTAACTGTCATTTATCAAACTATGATATATATAGATATATATATACACACACGCATATATACATTATATTATATATATATATAATTAATATCAGTAAGAAGAGGGCACAGCATATACTAACTAATCTTTTAGCCATCCTTTTATTAATGTTCTTTTTTAACTGGGCTTAACACTGATGTTCCCTTACAGTCACATCTTCCTGAGTGACCCAGCCCACTCATTATATATGTTCATTACCTGTGTCTTCCAAGGGCAGCTGTGGCTTTATTTCCTGTTCAGCTGTGTCTATTGCTACTGCTGCTGCTGCTGCTTCTACCACTGCTACTTCCAGTGGTGGCTGCAGTGCTGCAGGTGGTGCCTTTACAGGAGTGGTGGATTCTGGTGTCTCGAACGCTTCTTCAGAGTCTGAACTCCTGAGGAAAATACAAAGCGAGAGTTTCTTTTAAAAACCTGGGCTAGTGAGCGAAGTGAGATTTCGTGCGTGGAAGGGGCAAGTCAGGCTTTGAAATGCGGGTTTTCTGAGTGGAGGAAGCAAACCTCAGCCCTCAGGCTACCGCCGCATTTCTCAAAGGTGGACTAGGATGGATTAATTTCACACATGATTTCTAGAACCCGAATATCATGGTCGCAGGTTTCCTCTTGAAGAAATCTTTTATGCTACTTAAGATTTCTCTGTCACAAAGTGAGCATGCACTCAAAAAGTAAATGCTTCCCGAGAAACCTGCTTTGCGGTGTAAAGGAGACTCAAGTGTGAAAGCCAAAAACAATGGAACCTTTTTATGAATTTCTGGAACTTTTCTTGTCATGAGCATAGACAAACCAACATAGAAAGACAAAAAAAGGAGCTTCTCAGGAGAGTTTCATAGCTGTATATTAAAGGGTATGGCTATAAAACAATCGAGCCTTATATTGCTGTGTGTTCTGACAAGCTAGAGAGCACACACTAGAATAACTGATGGACATGTCTCAACAGCAGGCCTCTGGCCAGCCCAGCCTCTCAGAAATCTTACATTTCATCCTGGCTGTATTTTTACATAGCATTTTCGGCAATGATAAGTGAAACGGCTGGAAAATGCACTGACTTCTGTGTGCTGTCGGTAATATATTTCCACCACTCCATTATCACATACACAATAAAAAAAAAAATAGAAGGATCACAGTGGGCGCAAGCATGTAAAAGAGGTGCACAATGGAGACACCAAAGGAAATGTAAGCTTGAAAGGAAACAACTATATGAAAGGATGCACTAAATTAGCCTAAAAATCAAATGAAGATCTACATTGCACAAGGACATAGCATGTTGCTCCACGGGGAGAACCACTTTAGGAAACTGTCCTTCTAGAACTGAAAGCTATGCACTTTTAAACAAACAAAACAAACTATATTTTAACATTTTTAAAACAATTTTTGTGAGCCAAGAATGCAATAACAATATTGTCTTGTTAATTACTTAGCAAGCATTTCTGCTGGTCAAATGCAGTTTTTCCCCACTGGGACTGTAATACAATGAATTGAATGGTGTGACAGTTTCCTGAAAGACAGGACTGACTTGCCTATTTCCAGTGATTCTCTGCATGGCTAGGAGACTGTAGTCTCCACTGCTTCTCACAGCTGTCCACATCCAGCGCGCCCACTGCATTGGGGACAAAATTTGCCATGAAGTGAAAGCCATTTCATCCGTGGAAGGACTGTACAAGCTGTCCTGATACAGTATGTAGAATCAAGGACTTCTCTGACTTCATTAAAGTTAAAAGAAAACTCTGTACTGCCAAGCAATAAATTCTGTTTGGGTTCTCAAGGCTTTTAGATTATCGGAAGCAGCTCCATGTCAGATAAGGTGCGAGTGGTGGATTTGCATTCTATTACATTCGCTTATGTCTCTCAGCATGAAGCCTGTGTGGGATATAGCAAAAAAGACTCTGTTGTTCCTGAGAGCTCAAGTGGTTAGATGGACCGGATTCTCTCCGGTTAGCTCTGCAGAATTCCAATGAGAACTCAGTCTTTCTAGTTATGTTGTCACAGCACACGCATCTACTTGGACCCTACCATTAGCTCTGGTGTTAACGGATTACCACTACACTCCTGCAAAGCAGAAGGATATCTGCTAAGTATTATTCTGTTTGCTTTTTTTCTAGCTAAGTCTATTGTGCATAAAGTTATCTCCTGCCTGGGGAACTTCACAAAGGCTAAAATGTCTATCAGTTACTACTACTGCATCGACTTCCCCAAATGCATTCTTTGCTTCAGAGCTCAAACCATAATTGTTCAGCAGCCTACACAGCTAAGTGAGTTTATTTGGAGAGGTGAATTGTAGTTTTTTAAAATTATATTTCTTCAGAGATGCAGCCCTCTCAAGTTCACAATATTTTAAGATCAAGAATCATTGCAAACAAAGAGCTTCTGTAAACAAAAAGAAAGCCTTACAATGAGCTTCTTTTAGCTGAACAAACAGTCCCTTCCCTTTTCCTGACAATGCAGGAAACTTTAACCTCACTTTTTCTTTGAAACTATCTGGGGGAAAGCAATTTGGTTACCGTTTGAGGTTTTTCTAATATTTACCAAAGATTCTTTGAAGTCTGTTCTAGGAGAACCTCAGAGTTTTTCTAACAGAAAAAAATAAATTTATGTTAACTAAACAATAAAATGAGAAAGTTACCATGTTTATGAAAAGGGCTGAAAAATAACACTAATCAAAGAGTTTATATAATCTGATCATTTTTATGCATAAAAGAAAGAATACAGGTCTTTTCCTCCTTTTAAATATATTACTATAATGTGATATTATATTGGTGTGAGTATATTGTAGTCCTAAAACAGTAATAGTTACATATATATGTAGAAAACAAGTATTATAAATATATATAATATGTAGCATGTGTATTAATTGGGTATATACACATAAAATATTACATATTGTTTAAGGAAAATATTTTCACACCCTATTCAAACTGTAATTCATATATAAAAACTGGCTCAATGACATTCAAATTTCTATCATGTATGTGCTACTTCAAGGCTTCTGTTGTTTATTTCTCTTTACATCTTAATTTACTCTGCTTCTTTCTTGGGTTAAGGGCACACAACCCATGGCCACCTGCTGGAAGTATCCAGAGCAAACTCCCTGAGTTCATACCAAGTCTACTGGAAAAGAAAGAACAGCGCCTGATGCTTCTACCCTTTATGTCTACAAAGAACGGGGCCCTATGTTTCTACCCTTTATGTCTACCATTAGTTCTGGAGCTAACTGATTACCACTACACAAATGTGAACTCATGTTCTGCTATCATCCTGAATCTGCAGACAGGCAGCTCTAGTGCCTGTGCTGCAGCTCATAACTTTCCTAAGCAGCAACAGAAAATGAGAAGACAGATTCTGGGCTCTTTCACTGCTGCTAATAGTCTTAAGCCAGTGAGCAACAATAAAACCAATAAGAATCATATCAACTTCATTCTGAAGCAGAGCTGGGAAATGGAGCTCAGAGAAGGATCCAAGAAACAGAGGTCTAGAGAAGAATCTAAAACCACTGAATACCCTGCTACAGCTAATGAGTAATGGGAGAGATAGAGCTGTGGAGACAGACAGACACACACACTCTCTCTCTCTCATTCTCCTTATAGCAACTAGGAGGTGTCAAAAGTGGTAACAGGGAAAGGGAGAAATTTCCACTTCCTTCCAATAGCCAAAAAGATATCAAACTCTGATATAAATGATGGAGCCCAAGATAAGGTCCCCAAAGGACCTCTTGATATGAATCTTAGCCCCTTTCCCAGAACTGGATTTTGAAGAAAGATGGTTATTTCATCAGGGGTTGCCCCTACAGCTCATAGGTTGGGTCCCCCACATTTTTCCTAGTGACCTCCAGCTAATAAGTTTTGACATCTGGCCACTAGTTGCCTGGTAAATTTTTCAACCAATATTTCATCTTCCAACACTTTTTTTGCTTTTAAGTAATATTAGTGCAATATTCATAAATGTCTTTGCGATCCTAAATACAGAAGAAACACATAGGAAATAATTAGATAATGCTAGTGCAGTATTTGAGATAAAAGACAGCACTTAAGGGTGATCAGTATCACACAGCATTGTCAATAGTTCCTAGTCCCCTGCTCTAACCCTATTTCCTTCGCAAGTATTAATTCCGGAAATGCTAATTGATAGAGCAAACTAGTACAAAACAGCCAACATTTGAGAGATGTAATAAAAAGGAAGTTTCCTCTTGAAACCAAGGGTAAATAGCATCACTTTGCCAATATTATCTGTTCTAAATGGAATTATGATGCTGGGAATATAACAATATCACAATGGAACCCATGAGCCTTTCACACATGAACGATCACCTGCACATTAAACTTTTGTTGTTTATTCTAGAAGCAGATTCTTACATAACCAAATTCCTCTATTTAAATAATATGAGCACATGCATATGTATAGTAGAGGTTACATCGGGGGTCGGCAACCTTACAGAGGTGGTGTGCTGAGTCTTCATTTATTCGTGTGCCAGTCCAGAAGGGGGAGAGGCTTTAGGTGGAAGAGGAGAGGCTGAGGGGGTCAGCCTGCCAGAGCTTTGGGGTTTTCCCCGCAGGCTCCTGCCAGTCATGGTCCCACTGCCTGCCTCACTCAGCTCCCGCTGCTAGCCTGGGTATAGGGAGCCCAGGCTGGCATCGGGCTAGCAGGAGCCTGTGGGGGAAACCCCAAAGCAGTGGCAGGCTCGGCGCTTAGCCCGCCGCTGCTCTGGGGTTTCCCCCGCAGGCTCCTGCCAGCCCGGGTCTCAGCCTGCTGCCAGCCTGGATTCCCTACACCCAGGCTAGCAGCGGGAGCTGAGTGGGGCAGGCAGCGGGACCCCAGCTGCCATAGGTTGCTGACTCCTGGGTTACATTATCACCTTCCTCCCTTTGTTTCATAAAGAGTATAAGGAAAAACTAGTAAAGTTTTTGTAAACGGTATTACAGTGAATATCTGTGCTTCAGCAGTTTCCTCTAGAATTTGTTTGTAAAACATATTATCATCTTCAGAGAAAAGAAGAAAGTGCATTCCTCCTTCCCCTTTAAGCTGACATTATGAAATATAAGGTAGGATTACAAAGAATAATGCATTTGAACTGATTATTTTGATTGGTTTATTGAATGTTTTCTAGATGTGGAAAGTAAGGTAACAAACATTTACCAAAGATTCCTAGAAGTCTGCTACAGTATAATCTCAGAGTTTAGGAACATCAGGGGAATAGAGGTTGTTCGTAACTCTGAAATGTTAGTAAACTGTGAATAAAACATTATGGCTGTTCTTTCAACAGTTTACAACTGAACATTGACTTAATACAGCTTTGAAACTTGACTATGCCGAAATAAAAATGCTGCTTTTAACAATTTTAATTTAAATGAAACAAGCACAAGAACAGTTTTCTTACCTTGTCAAATCTTTTTTTAAACTTTCCTTTTTTTTAGTAGTTTACATTTAGCACAGTACTATACTGTATTTGCTTCTTGTTTTTTGGGGTCTTTGCTGCTGCTGGATTACGCACTTCCAGTTCCAAATGAGGTGTGTGGTTGACCAGTCAGTTCAGAACTCTGGTGTTCATAACTCTGAGGTTCTGCTGTACTTTGTTTACAATGATCACTGGTTGAAGGGATTTTAAAAAAACATGGCAAGTGATCAACACTTAACAGACTTGTAAACTAGTCAGTAGGTAAATTTGTTTAATTAATGTGCTTAACATCAAATGGAAAAAAGTATCTTTGACAAGTAATCAAATGAAGAAAATGATTAAAACACATAAAAATAGGTCTTTTCCATCTCTAACTTCTGTGATTGTGTATTTCCGCACATACTCCGACAACCAATAGAAGATGGAAATCAACTGAGTTAGAAAGATAATAAAGAAAAAAAGAGAATACTGTTGGCAAAAGCTTGAGCTGGATTACAGTATGATTAGGTGTGTATACAAGACTTCAGAGTGCAGTGAGGGTCTCGTTGGTAGCAGGGTCTAATGAAAGCGACTAGAAAGAGGGAGATGAAATAATCTTTCTCCAAAGTTACTGCACAAACAGCAAAAGCAGTGTACATACAGCATTTTTGGACTACGGGGAGAGGCAGGAAATGCAAGAATAATACTGGATCAACACAATTCTGGCACGTACAGGAACACTTGTGAGAATTCGATGTTCCCACTTCAATTGGGAAACCTTGGGAGTTTGCCCAGTTATTACACAAATCTCAGGAGGAAATAATAAAGGAAATGACTTGGGATAACTTCTCTTCCTCGGCTTTGTCCTTGCAGAAACCCCATCCTCATTAGATACTTTTTACTCCATTCACTAATGCAACTGAAGGGTACATATTAAAACAAATCCTCGCTTACTGTATTTCAGCCTGAAGAATAAATTCACTGACACTACAGCTGGACAGAATTCAGTAAGTACGAATGGGATCTCTCCATTTTGATTTCTTCCCACCCACGCCACTTCACCCTATTCAAGTGCTGCAATCACTAAAGTGAAGTGATCCCCATCATCACTTTGAGACCAGGCTCAATATAAAACCCGTTACAAAGCTGACAGGATTTCCTCAGAGCCCAGGATTTATTTCATGCTCTTGTTATAATTATTACCCAGCAATAAGAAAACAGTGCAATTGTGCATGCACGTTTCATCTACCAAGAAAAAGAAAAATGGTTATCTTCTACTGAACCTACCCACTTTCATACTGTGAGTTTTAGCTGTATACGTGTATTTTTATATAATCGTTCTTAATATCCATCAGTGGTCATGTTCAAAAATGTTGTAATATATTTGTATAGGGGCCCCTAGGAAATAGATTACCTCAGCATTTGCGCTAATTATCTAAGGCAACTGATACCCTTAGATGTTATAGTGATGAGTGGTATAGAAAACTCTAAGAAAAATATGCATAAGTAAGTAAGACTATTGTAGGATTCATTATCTGCAGTTGTTTCTCCTGCCACTCCCTCAATTTATATTACAATCAAAATGGCAAAATCCTCAGACACAGTACAGCAGTACAGTCAACCTAGTGAACCTTCATCTATTCATGGCGAAGAACAGGAACAGTGACCTTAGTCTGACCTATAGATGCTGGGACAGTAATTTATCATGTGCCATTTTAAGCCATCTGCCCTGCTCACTCCACTTCTTCGCATGAGGGAGCACTTTTAGCACAGGACTTTGCCGTTATCCTCAGTCAAAAGATGGGGGAGGTACATACATGTCACTTATGTGTCACTGGAATCCATTTACAAGATTGTTCCTTAGGGGCACATTTTGACTATTAACTATTAATGGACTGCTATCATACAGTTGTAAGGATTTTCAGTGACAAGATCATCTATCCTATGATTTAATAAATTCATGTTCAGTCCATACCGGGAGAAGGCAAACTGCAAAGCCCGTCACAATGTCTAGACAATGGTGCTAACAAAGGAGTACTGAAGAGGGAATAGCTGAGCTAAAGGCAAAATTACTGATCTGATTCCAATCTCACTGACACTGGTGTAACTCCACTGTCTCAGGTAGACCACTATTAATGGCTTGTACAGGTATAATATCAGAATCAGGACTTCGCTTATGGCTGTTTTTATACAAAAAGTCACCATTTTTAATAGTAGCTGGATTGTCAGAGGATTGTGTGTGTGTATGCAGGAGGGTGGGGGTGGATTTAGCAATATATTATTCTGTGAAGGGTTCTGGACAGTCTGTGAGATGCGGAATGCCCTCAGTTTCTGCTGAAGTCAATGGGAAAATAACAGTGCTCAGGATCTTGCAGAATTGGGCCCTTGGTACATAGCTATGATTTCCAGGAGAAATAATGTGGTCTTTTAGGGGTACCAGCCAAGACAGAAGTATTTAAAATCCAATGTGTGCCTGACATGCCTCTGAACAATGGGATATTTGAAGGTTTCTTTCTTAAGCAGTTTAATGCCAAAAAGCAGCAGAGGGTTATGTCACAGAACAATTTCATTATAGATTATCTGGTTAATGGGTTTCCTTGCATCCTCACTGTGCAACACTCATTTAATAGCCACTGTAGAGCATCTCATACTGTAACCACCTTAGAACTGGACCACGTTATGTCAAAACACAGCTACATTTGCAGTGGCCTAGGCATCCAGCTTCCCGAACCAAGGCAAATAAAAGTATCTTCACAAAAGATATATATCAGTCTAGGAGGGACTTGTGTGAATATATTCACTTACTGGTAACAGGCTACAGAATAAAAGATACCTGGATAACTTCCTGCTGCAGTAAATCCTATTTAACATAGCTTTCAGAAGTTAAAACATGGCTAAACAATTAGAGTTTTTTCCTTTTTTGTCCAAAAGAATTTTTCCCCAAGATAAGGAGTTGTTAAGCATCATATGACTATTTTATGGCTTGAACTAGAAAGCAAGAGAAGCATACATTGCAGTTTTCATTTTTATTTTTTAAAGGTGCACTCATAAAATAAATTCTGTTCATCTGAAAGGCAGCCTATATTAGTGCAATGCAGTTATACAAGTAGTCATATTAGCATTAATGTGTGCAGGAAGCAGGGTAGGAATTGGTGTCTAGAGAAGGATTTCAAGATTATTTTAGCATAAATATACCTATAGGACTCAAGGGAAATATGGCTTCCCAGAAAATAATCAATATTACACTGGAGCTGATGCTTCCCAACCCATAAATGATGGTTCATGACAAGCACAAGGTTTAACTCAAGGACATAAAGGAGAAAGATAATTTTGCATAATGTGCACTAGAAACAGGTATTGTTTTCCTGTTTTGGACAACTCTCCACTCCCTCCTCCCCTCCACACCACACCCGAAAAAGTACCCTCTGGGCCTGATTCTGCCATCAGCTATACCAGTGTAAATCAGGAATAATTCCATTGGAATATTAAAGGCAGTTACACCCACTATAAATTCAGTGTGATGAGTAAATCTGCCCAATGATATACTTGTACTAATGTAACACTAATTATGTGGTTTACATGCTATCAGAAGACCACTTTGAAAATGTCTTTTTAAACAGATTGCAAAGGGAAAACTGTAAATCAAAACCCACCACCCACTCTATGAAAAAAGTCTGATTTCTCATTGGCTGACTATTCTAGGAGTCAGGTTGCTAATTTGATAACACAACTAAGAAGAATTAAAGGGAAATGGTTTTTTTAAAAACCTCAAAGACTTCTGATTTTCCCCCTCTTTTTACCTTTTATTGTTAAAAGAAACCTCACTGTTACAACTAAATAAGATTGCATAAAAATGAAATTATTTTTCTACTTTTTTCTACTTGACTTTGTGAATTTGACTGAGAGTTGTGTTTAAGTCAGATTCACTCTTTCCCCAATAAAGGTCAGTTCCCATCTATGTGCATCTTTCACACAGCAATGGAAAAGAGAAAAATGTAATAAAATATAAAAAACCATAACTGAAAAATCACAAAAAACTGACAAGGACATTCAGGCACAAGCTGTGCAGAAGTACCCCAACTACTCTTAACTCAGTTTTGAAACTGACTAGGGTGCAAGTTCCCTGTATTGCTTTAATTCAAGAGAGGCCAAACTGCACATTAAAAATCTCCTTTTAAATGTGATCATTTTTCCTGAGAATGAACAGCTCTAACAGGGTTTGCTTTTCAGCACTAGCAATATAAATGGATGATGAAGTTAAAGCCATCTTTCTCTCTCTCTCTCTCTCTCTCTCTCATAAGCCTGTTTGTCCTCTTTCTTTACCCCAGGTTTATTTCGAATGGTCGCATATATGGTTCAAAGACAGGACTCAAAGAACAGATCCAATATGTACAATTTTCTATTCTCAAGTCTCTTCTTAGCCCATATTTCTTTTTCAATGGAAACCACTTCAACAGACAATCCTATTCACAGCATCACAACAAGAACTTCATCTGTACCTCTAACTAACCAGGTAATTGTTTTATATGCAGTACAAATGCAAAAGTCTCTTAAGAGATGGGAGGAAACAACAAAGATATATTTAAGATATCCTAATATTCAGAGCTAGAAAACACTTACCAGGAAGATAGTTAAAATTACCTAATAGTTGTAAATCCAAATTACTAGTGCACCTTATTCATGGTTCTGTGGTTCACAGTGCTATTATATCAAACTGAGGGCATTCAAATTAACATCAGATGTTAAAGGCAGAAGTATTTCCTACCCAAGACAGGCATCTTTCATTTGCCACTTAGTGCCTCGTACTAAAACCCCCTTAATGCAGGAAACAAAAGCCTGTTAAATATACCTTTGGTAGGCAAGCCAGGTGGTTCCATTCTTAATGTGTTACAATATAATGCAAAGACTGCAAAGGAAAATCACCAACACCACATCTGAAACCAGGGCTATAAATTTTGGTTTCTTCATTCATCAGAACTTTCCCTTAAATCTTGCTAGGGACAGGCCCTCAGATTTAGCTTAACCACAGAGCTCAGAAGACAGCAGCAGAAAACCCATCTCTACAAATTACGGAAATAGATCTATGACTCATTTAACTTCTGGGAGAACCCTTGATTATGGTAATGCTGAAGATTCATGAAACAGTATTAGTCTGTAATGCAGAGAGAAACTGTTCCCTTGTCATTCTGGTGAAAACCTTATACCGTTTTTACTGTGGCTCCTTATAGGGAGGGGGCGAATGATTAAATTTGCCATTTGACCAATGCAGTACAAGGAAGAGGAGAAGTTCCTAACACCTCTTCCCCAAGCCAAATTCTTTCTGGCTTATCCTGGTGCAACCCCTCTGAACTCACTGAATGCATGGGAATTAGAGCAGGGGAGAGTTTGTCCTTCCGGGAACAGATTTTCACTAATCTTTATCCCTCCATGGCCATCATGTAGAAAACTGAATGAAAGACAACACTGTCAGCAAGCACAAGGGAGCAAAGGAGTGACACAGCCTCATCAACTGAAAAGACAGCCAGTGTACATGCTAATTATGTCAGATAACAATTGTTCCCTTAGTTATTTTCCTTCTTGAAACAGAGGCTAGACTGCACACTTCAAGTGAAATGCTGGCTGATTGAAGTCAATGGAAAACTTGACTTCAATGGAGCCATGATTTCACTCTACATGCTACAGACCATATGCTTCTCCAGTTCTCTCAATGCAATGGAATAGCATCTCAATAAGCACTGAGAGAAAGTCTTGCCATGTTAGGTGCCTTTTCAGCACAATTGTGTTCTGGTAAAAGCGGTAGGTGATTTAGGATGACACTTAATTGACTTGCATCATACCTCTATCTCCCAAGAACGTGAAGAGAGAAGATACACATTTTTTGTTTCTTCCCTAGTCCCATCAGTATTCTGAAGTGATGGCCCTGCACTTTGGAAGTTAAAATATGAGGCTCTCACATTCTTTCCCCAAAAGATTAAAAAAAAAAATCCTTTCCCAGCACACCACTGAAGTCTCTTAAATTAAAGCAAGAAACAGACAGCAGGCTCAATAAATGTAACTATAGATACTGAAGCAGTTGAAAACTCAGGAGAAATTTCCTTTGAGCCTAATTATTTCTGCATTTCAGATAAAAGCTGATCTATATTTAACACAAGGAATGTCACAGTGTGCAGAAAAAAAATGCCCACAATCAGAGAAGTCTGCAAACCTGAATATTCATTTTAATTTCAGAACCTTCCCTCTTTTGAGGCACAGAAGCCTGAAATGAAAAACGCCTGGATTTTTTCAAGCTTGATTTTTCACACCAAGGAAACTAGGGCCCTGATTCTGCAGCTTGCAAAGCTCGGGAGGCACTGAACAGCCTCAACTCCTCTGTTGGCTGGATAGACGGCAGCTGTATGGAACACTTAAGATGGATCAAGTTCTACTGATAAAATTGATTATAAAAATGGTGATGAGTTCAACATTTGCTGGGTCTAAGTGATTTTCCAAATAAAAATCATTCAGTTTACAAATTACAATTTCTGTCTGCCAGAGGCAAACCCTTCCTGGGCTTCAAAAGCTTCCATCTTGCACATTAGCCCCATTTATATGGTTATGCCGGCCATATTAGGCCCTCTGTGGCCCCTGTGAAACCTTATACAATTCAAATATCTTTACACAGTTATGACCAATTGGAATGCAGTAAACAATTCTTCTGATGACAAGAAACACAGACTCTAGCTAGTTTTCTCTTTGTTTTGTTGGCTTTGTAGGGCTACAAGGAGTATAAAGCAGTATTACTTATTTTGCCAATAAAAGTAGCCAATCTCATTCTAAGTACACATATATCCATTAAATGGGACATACTACTTTTCCTCCCTCCCCTCATTTTTCACAATAGAACCGCACTTAATGCTTTTTCAGGCAGGCGGAAGACATAAAGGATTCCCCTAGGCAAAATATAAAAACGCCTCACAGAGGCATTCTAACATTGGGGATAACAGCGTGCATACGATTTGGTGAGATCATTTCCATATTTTATTAAATCAAACTGTAGCCTCAATTAAGCCCTGTGCAGCCCTAGTTGAAGAATTTGCCCCATTGACTTTGAGGGGAGGTACATTATGCAACTAATTCCTTAGCACTCTTTTGTAACTAAATAAATAAATTACAGAATGCTATTAAGCCAATTAGTAAATGCAAAAACTCTGTATTGAGATAAGGCCTCAGAAAAAGGAAAGTTATGTATTTATGGACAGAGCTATTTTGCATGTGTACCATAGAGGTATTACAAAAAATGAAAATATCCTCAGGCACTAATATTTCAATACACACTGTTTGAAAACACAACTGATATAAATTTGACAAGCATTAACTTCACCTTCAAATTAGTTTTCATAAATTTTTGAAAAAAATTGTAAATGGGTAAACTATTTAATTTTAAATAATGGGTACAATGTATGTGCAGAAATGCTTTTTTATATGGATTTTTAATAGCAATACCAGTATACATTTTACAAATTGTCTGTATGAATAGTTACAGAACAGGTATAACAATTCCGAAGGAGCAATTATGGTCCATATTAGGACAAGCACAATGTAGGCAATTGTAAAAATATATTTTAGGTGACACCAAACTGTATTACATGCCTTGGAAATAAAGGATGAATGCTCAAATTTTGTTCATGTCCAGGTATACCCTCTATAAACTTTTGGCTAACCCTTTTGGTTTTGAGTCTCTGCACATCTGACCAGACTGCTGTTAGTGATGCATATGGACTTGATACCGAAGTTAATAACAACACTTCCACTGGACTTCAGAAGGCACTGGATCAGGCCATTAAGAGTTCAGACCAATGTTTTTAGGATAGAAAATGGGAAATTTGATGGCAGAAATTACACGGCATTTCTCCTCTTTCCTTGACTAGACGAACCATTCTCATTAATTCATGCAGATAACCCCAACAGAGCAGAGAGACCTCTTGGACTGAATGTATTCCTCTGCAGGACAGATAGAATGGTCAACAAAAGGCTGGATCAGAAATTAAACTTATGCTGTACTAGCTCTTACTACAACTACGCTGGATGGACAACCTAGCAATCTGGAGCACTACCAATTTTGGTTATGTAATAGAAAACAAAAACATTAAAACACTATAAATAAGTACTGTATAAACAAGTTTTATATAAAAATGTCTACACTTTTGCCAGAATCAGTTCATAAAAAAATCTTTCCTCCTCTTATTAAAATTATTTTCCCAGAACAACTAAATTAGCTAGAGTAATTCATTTCCTTTAAATCTGTGAGAAGGCAAAGCTACATTTAAACAGACTATTTTTTTAAAGAAAAAGAAAGTGAAATGGTCAACAATGCTTGTGTTTATGCAGATACAAACATAAAGCACCCAAATAGCTAACTACAGCTCTTAACACAAATCTGACAGCCACTCATGTTTGAGCCATTCTAGACAACCAAGATACCAAAAGAAGACTACACACAATGGAAAGGAATACTGAACAACAACCTGCAGGGGCACCAAATCTTTGGCCTAATACCAATGATCTGTAGCGTTAAGTTCCTTTTCTTGGGCTCTGATCCAGCTCCCACTGATGTCAATGGGAGTTTCAGCACTGATTTCAGTCAGAGTTGGCTCAAGTCTCAGTCATTTTCTCCTTGGATTGGCAGGGTGTGAAAATTTCATAGAGACAACTCTGATGAGAGGAAGTAAGATCGTGATCTCTTTGGCTAATCAAGGAATGGGTTGATGGACTCTGAATGAATCTTAGCCAGTCCCCTCTAGCTACAAGGATGGTCTATAATGAGTCTCAAAGCAAAATGTGTTTAGTGCAGGGGAAAATCTTGGAATTTGATAAGGAGCCACTGATCAATGGGATGAAACATGGATAAATATTCACTACCAGTTCTACTTTGCTAATATTATGAAGAGTTAAAACAGTTAGAAATATTATTAAACACTATAATATAAATAATGTAACAGTTGGCAGCTGGATATGATTTTTATCCTCAAAGATTCCCTTAGTGAATCAAAGGTTAGGCAGGAAAAAATAATCTCACTGCCACACATTTTGTGTGTGTGTGTGTGTGTGTGTATAACACAAGTATTCACACATCCAATTACAGCATACAAATATTAACCTACACTCATTTCCTCTTATTTCAATCAAGTCCATACCCATTATTGTGACTAAAATAAGACTTGATTTTGCTATCCATATGACCACCACGGTGCGTATTGCAGTTTGTAGAGCAAACATGGCAGAGCTTATAATGTCAATAACCAAGTCGGAATTGTCGAACTTTTATTATCATGCACTTCCCTTGGACTATTTCCTTTTATCCCATTCAGAACTATGACCTTCCTTACTAAAAGTCAACTGTTTACTGCCAATGACGGAGTTACCAATAATCCCTGGCTAAAGCAAAGAAAACTGATCAAAAAGAAGGGTAGAAGTTCTATTATTTTTTCAATTTGATTAAAATTAATTTGCTTAAATGTTCAGGAGCCAAATTAATAGAGGATCCCACAAGCCAGTGAGTAAAATATGTGGGAAGACAAATTTTTAAAAACATCTAGCATCCCTTCTGACAAGTGCAAGTTGTGTTTTCAATTGATTGTATGTGAATGTTGTACATCAAAACCTGTCCAAAAAATATGCTTGTTATGCAATCTGTCTTTAAGAGATTTTTCCCAAGTATCCCAGAACCTAATTCTCCTCTCATGCAGATTTTTTGTAATTGGTGTAACTCCACTGACTTCAGTAGTGACTCCTGACTTATACTGTTGTAATCTAGAGAATAAGGCGCAGAAAGTACAATTCTCATGGCCACCTCCATTAAGACCAATCCTTGCTGGATCACAGAATGGTTGCTTAAGGTATAGTGAAACTTAACCAGATAGCTCACCACCTGATTTACCTGTGTCAGTCAGATATTTAGCTATCAAAACGGCCAGTACTGGCATCCACAATTTGTTTGCAGGTGCAAAGTTATATGGCCGCAATTTTGCAGGAGCAAAATGCAGCCACAAAAAGGGAAGCTGATCAGAAGCCTAGAAGCAAATCAGTTCAGGTATAGATATGCTGAACTTCATACCATAGCACATGGACAGAGCAGCTAGAGGCACATTTTGTCAATACAGGCCCACACAATCATGGAGAAAGAGAGGGGTCCCCCTGCTTTAATATCTTATTTTTCCTAGCAATGCAGTAAGATTTTTTAGGAAATACTGTATTTTCTTAATTCAATATTTTTTATTATTCATGTGCTACAAGACCATCAACATCTTTCACTAACTATTCCCAAATACGTCACCAGTTGTCTACTGACTTATGAATGGAAGGTTACGCCAGTGGTTCATACTAGGCACAAAGAGGTTACATTGAAACTCCATAGCAATTCTTTTAAAGATAAATAATCTAGAATATTATTTCTGAACACAAACATTGCTGAAAGATGTGACAATTAGCGCATTTGACTTTCACTGTCCATAAGATGAGAACTAGTACTGTTGGATCAATGAGTTTTCAAGGCTGTGATGTAACAAATTCTTAAAAGGTTCTGAAAATTGTAAATGAAACAATGCACTATCCATATTGCCTGATAACGTGACTCAATGTTAAAAAATAAATAAATATAGTGGTGTGTGTAAATGAAAACATGAATTTAAACAGGTTTTAAAGATAATGAAGCATCACTCCATTCCAATTTAGCATTAAAACAGATGCTTAATGTGAGAATATTAGCATTACATAAAACAGGACTATAGGGAAAATATCTGCACTGGTATATTGGTGCTAAGAACAAAGGCTGCAGAAACCATTTAGGTCAGTATCTTATGAATGTAATAATATAATATCAAGCAAAGCTCTCTGCAGGGTACACTGGAATAGGAGCTGTATTGCTTTATGATCAGGGTTAAAAGCCAGTTACTGTACTATTACCCTCTCTAGACTCTGAAGACATTCTTATAAGAAACACACATAAAATGTTTCAGCACTCTGAGAATATAAGATTTACATGAAGAAAAAGATGTTGCATTTAAAAAACAAGGAAATAAAAAGGAGCTAAATTGGGTCAGTTTTAGACACCTGCCTTTGTAATGACATACATACATTTTGGTGAGCTTAATGTATCTTACTGAGGCTAAGTGAATTTCTGAACATGTTAATTAAATATGGTCTGTATAACTGAAACAATAAGACATGGCAAGTCTAATAATAATCCATTGGAGGATAAAGGCCACTTCCTTGTACATTAGCTCGGTGGTATACAGGGGAAAAAAAACCAACCCCACACACAGATTGCTGACTAGTGAACTGATAATTCCACAAACAATAAATGATTAATTCCAGTTTACAAATGGTAAATGACTTTGTTGTTAGGGTATTTGATATACTCTTCTGAAAACAAAATGGTACAGTGTTCTAAATGAACAGTAATTGTTCACTTTTTCCTTTTGCAAACAAGTCTACCATTCATGATTGTCCTTCAATGAGAAGAGATCTAAGGACACCTTGTTATTATGATTCATCACAGGAAATAACATTAAGAGGACATAGGTTGATGTTGATATGGGTGATGTAAACTGAAAAGAAAAACGTCTATATGGAAAGAAGCCCTGGAAAATAGTGAAATGCAGCTACATACTGTGCATTTTAAACAGAAACACAGAGGTGATTTTCTCTGGAAATTGTCATTGTGTTTGATTGATTATGCATCCACACCATATAAAGGACAAACATACAGTACACAGGTACGACCTGACATAAATCAATCGAGACAGTGAGTCAACCGAGAATGACTATGTGCTATGAAAGTATTAAAGAAATAGCAATTGTCATAACATAGCAAAACTTTAATTCTATCTTCAATTGAACACAATTAACATTAACAAAGGCCTCTCAGTATATACCATGTATGTAAAGTGCAGAAAGGTGGAAGGCCTGGAAATACAAAAAAGAACGGAGCAAAGGTATTCTACACTTACATTGCCTCTGAAGGTTCCCGATTCAGGCTACTTATCTGTGCCTGCTGCAGAGACTGTGACCCTCCCATCCTCAGCGTGCCTTGAGATGAAGCTAGCTGTAAGCAAGGCCAGCTTCCTTGTTAATTCCCGCAGCAAAAAGCCCTGAGAGGTCTGACTGTAGTGGCTGCAATACTGCAGTGCAGATGGAAACAGCTGCTTGCATCAGTGGCAGCAATAGCAGAGGCACTTCAGAAGCAGCTTCTCTTCTCTGAACCGTTGCCAAGGGGTTATTTTTATTTTACATTTTTTCCTGTCCAGATGAATATTATTTAAAAAATATAATACAATCCCAGCCTGTCTGTCAGGCACTGATGTTACCAACCGTTAGTCATAAATGGCTCTATAAGCTACAATGAAACACCTCTAGACACAGAACCACTGGCTATTGAGACGGACTTAAAAAAATGAAGACCCTCCCCATAAGCACACATTGTCAGCTACTGTGGCTCCCCAAGGACCTACAGGCAGGACCATTATATTATGTTGACTCAGCTGATTTGAAATGCAAATAGAATTTGTATTTATCTTGTGCCTGCATTTCCTCTTAATAGTAAGCACCCTGCATATTTCACAGTGATTACAGCAGAGAGCATTAATGTACATTTTTATTATTATTATTAAAACAAAAGATCTCATCCCTCTGGCAAAAATGGAATCTTCCATCAGGGAAATAGGGAGAATGCCATGAAGAGCCAAGGTAAACACAGCAATGTGTGAGCATACCAGGGAGCAGTTCGATCCAAAGATACTGTTACAGTTAACCATTTTTCTTCTCTGTGTGTGACTCTTCTTGTCAAATGATAAGCTTGGGAACCTTGGGAGTGATGCTGTTCACAGGCTGTGCGAGGTAGGGATATTTAAGATTTTTTTTTTTTTTAAAAAAATAGCATTTCAAAATCAATGAAGAAGTTTGTCTTCCTGTTACTGAAAAGGTTCCAATGTTTCAGGAATATCTTGTGTAAATTGCAGCTGCTGGAAGGCCTTTGCACCAGCACTCTCTCCACATTTCCATATTTGGGAAACACATGGAGGCTCCATAAACAAATTACACTTTTCATTTCCCAGAGATCAAAATGTCAGCAACAGTACTATCTACATTCAGGATCTCTCTAACAACTCCAGGAACTCTCATGCTTTGAAGCTACATAGTTATCTTCAGGTAACTGGAAGGAAGTCAAGAGATTAGACATTAAAATAGAAATATTAAATCATTCTAACTGTAAAGTGTGTAGCACTGTACTTCTTTCAGATATCTATAAACACCTCACACCTCTCCATGTATACACAGCTTAAATAGCTTTTGTGTTGTATTTTCTGCTTTCAAAAAACAGACTCCTTTAGGTCTCCTCTACCCTACAAAAATAACCCAGGGTTGAGAAGTGCTGAATGTTGTTTAGTCACAGGAATAGACAAGGACAAAGCATAACCACACCATTTAATTAACTGTGGTTAAAACTGATCCTGATTAGGAACTTTGGACACTACCACAATAAGAATAATTAATAAATATTGGCAATTATTATTATAGCGCTTTTCATCTTCATAAAGATTGCTTAAATTCATCTTCACAACACTGCCAGCAAAACATACATGAGATTCACCTCATTATACACATGGAAAAATATTGGGACACCAAAGTTGGTCTCCAAATTGCCAAAGTGACCTCTAATTTGGTGTGTCTCCATTTTTGGGTGCAAGTTAGACACCAGAAATTAAGCCACTTTTCAAAATTTGACCCCAGTTTACCAGCCCAAAGAGACAGAGGTCAGATCAATATCAAAGCCAGCTGGAGTTTTTTAAGGACTTCTTGGCTTCCGGTCCAGTGCCCAGACCACTGGACCATTTAGGATACCATAAACCAGAAGAAGCCAAACTTACTGACCCTCTGAGCCACAGACAATAATCTTCAGAACTTCGAGGGCTGCAAGACATGCACAATCTGCCCTGCAGGGCGGCGCATGCCAGGATGCAGGGATTCTGTCCTGATGCCCCTGCCCAGAGGCTAACGCCTTTAGACTACCCTTCCTGCGGGGCAGAAACCCCTAGTCCCACCACTACACCACTGCAGGGCAGAAGCCCTGAGCTCCCCTTTATCCAATCTTGTAGGCAGAGAGAGAATGGGGGAAGTGTGGAGGGGGGCTCCAGGAGCCACACTTTAACTGTAAAAGAGCTGCAGGTGGCTCCCGAGCCATAGTTTGGCCACGTCTGCCATAAACAGTTACAACTCTGTAAAACAGATAATAAAACCAGTAAAGGGTTCTTATTTTGTTGTTTCACATTTTTGCATGCTCAGCATGTTAGGCACAAAAACAGTCATATCGGTTATAAGTGAACTAGCTTCAATGGAGGTATACAAGGTTAAGTGTAGACTACTGTATTTATATAAACTGAAAGATCATACGAGAATCCCTGTGAAAGTCAATGCCACCTAATAAAAACATGACTCAGTTGTACTAATATTTAACAGCAATGTCACATATATAGCTATTAAATCAGGAGTGTTAACAATATAAAATGTGGAGTTTCAAGAGGGCATTGAAAATAATTTACTTTAGCAATAAATGTGAAAATATTTACTTGACTTTAGTGTCTATCTAACACAGGAAGTAGTATCAGGCAGGAAGCTAGAATTGTGCTGCTGTTTTGGGGAAATTCCACTATGTTTGGGCTGTCACTCAATGTCAGAGTTATGTGCTATTTTAATACTGAGTTACTGATTAACGCTTATTTCAATGTCATACGAACTTCCCACTGTGTTTATTTTTTATAGACGAGAGGAAGGCAGGCAAGAGTTTATCGTAGGTACTTTTAGAAAAATCCAACTGGGAAAAAAAGCAACAGGGTTATCAGCTATCCTCTGTGAAACAAAAGGGATAATAGAAGTTCTATTAAGAGTAACACTAACAGTACTTGCTAAGGAACAACAGAGAACTAGTGAAATGGACATTTAAGACGTGCTTTCTGGTTATATCAAGTTTCAGGTGCATCAGCATCATCATATAGTATCTTGCTATGTTCAAGTTTTTCAAATGTTACAAAAGCATTACAAAAATTAACAAAATGTAAAGGGTGAAATACTGCACCATGCAACCCAGGGCAGGAAGTAATTGCAGGGTCAATGAAACAGAATATTTATCCCACCCCAACACACCTACATAACAGCAGGACAAAATTCCCCATTAGCACTCGAGAACTGGCTAGCACACTCATCACAGAGGCTCAGGCGCTGCAAACGTTGAAGAATGCCAGGACCTATCTGCACGTATGCTATGCTTGACACTTTAGTGGGGAGTTACACTCTGCTTCTTTCAGGAGCAGCAGCAATAAGGTGCATTGCAGAACACAACCTGCCCCAAGCCTCTGTCTCTGCACCAATAGCATGGCTATGAAACCCATCATGAAGACAGTTCCCCTTCCCCAACGCCATTCCTACTTATAGGCAGAACAGGATTTTTCCTTTAGCTTGAAGAAATATTTTTTTTCTAACCCATTTGGATACAGCTGTAAAAACAGAAATACAGAGTAAGCAGGGAGGTGAGTGCACCACTGGAATGCTGTGGCCAGTTCCAATGTCCATACTTTAAAAAGGAATCTGAAAAACTGGAGAGCATTTAGAGAATAGCTGCAAGAACAGATGTCAAGTCCAGAAAATAAGCTTTACAATGTGAATTAAGAAGCACAACCTTATCAAAGAGAAGGTTAAAAGGTGATTTGATCGTGGTCTTTTAGGCACTTACGCAAGGAGCATTTATCTGACCTTTAATTTAATAGATGAAATCATGACAAGATCTAATGGTAACTAAAATCAGAAAAAATATATAAGCTTTTTCTCTTCTTTGGGAGGTGAACACTATGCTCATGAAAGATTGACAGACCTGGAAGTGGAAGACCTTTATCCACAAAATAGGTACACTACAAGCAGCAACAATGCAAAGTTTGTCCATTTAGTCTCACCACTGATCTACCAGGAACACATCCATGGGAGAATGAGGAGCTCAGCCTTTCTGCCTATTTACTCAATGGCCTCAGCCCATCTGCTCGTACTGCTAACAGAAATGACAATTGCTGCTGGGTGTGATGGGTTGCCCCCACGGTGTCACCTGGAACCGGGGTACCACTGAGCTCTCTGACCCACCAGCCTGGGCTCCTCCACATAACTGTGCTGCTGTGACAAGCTGCAAAGCCCTCCACGCTTGCACTGTCACCAGCATTCACACAGAGAGCAACACAGAACCCTGCTGCAGTTACCTGTAGGCTCTTTAACCACCAGCCTCCCAGTGTAGGACCCCAGAGCAGTACCATCCTGCCCTGTCAAATCTGGCCAGTATGTGGGTTTAATACCCAGTCCACTTCTCCCTCAATGTGAAGAGGATCATGCCGACTTGTGATAACCAACCTGAGATTTTCCCCAGGGACCTTAGTCAAACTCATGCTGGTTTGGATTAAAACACAAAATAAGTTTATTAACTACAAAAGGATAGATGTTAAATGATTATAAGGGACAGCAAACAGATCACATTACATAGTAAATACACAAAACCGTAAACCAAGCTTAGCAACATACCAGATAAGTAGGATATGAATTAGCAAATTCTCACCCTGTGTGATAAACAGGCTGGAAGATCTTAAGGCACAAGCTGCCTTGGCTTTGCAGCTTGGGTTTCCCAGATTTTCATACACAGGCTAGAAATCCCTTTAGTCTGGGGCCTGGGACCATCACTTCCCCCAGTTCAGTCTTCATTCCTCAGAAGTTTCCAAGTGTGGTGGTGGAGGGAGAGTAAGGTACCATCATGATGTCATTTCCCCCTTTTATATTTTTTTCCCACTTGCTGGAAATCTCTTTTGCTGTGACCTGGGTCAAACAGTTCTCACTGTGTAGTGCGATCTCTGAGAGGTTATTATTGTATACAGTTCCTGGTAATCCTGCTTGTGTGCATTTCCTCAATTAGTCATTAATATTGTTTGGCCTTTTTACTGTTGTACCTGAAAGGCTGCTTGTGGGTGTTTGCAACCTCGCAACATATTTCAGTAACACATAGATAGCGTAACTTCACATACGATGACAGCACATACAATCCAATGTGATATTAACGTCTAGCAGGTCAAGACTTTTAGAGTGATACCTCACAAGGCACACTGTGTACAAAATATATCCTAACTATAGGATAGTGGTGAATAAGGGGGTGCCAGGGTGTCACACTGGGTTTCTAGGATACAGAGACTAGACTGAGACCACAACTCATTTTGCAAGGACTTGACAGTAACCTGAGATATTCAGACATGCCTCATGATGTCCTTTGTAAAACATGATCACACAGAAGTGACGGCTTTCCAGGCACATAGTGGCCCACGCAGGTCGAACTCATTAAAAGACTCTAAGGTCACAAGGGACCATCATGACCATCTAGTTTGACCTCCTGCATATTGCAGGCCACAGAACCTCGCCCACCAACTCCTGTAATAGACACCTAGCCTCTGGCTGAGTTATTGAAGTCCTCAAATCATGATTTAAAGACTTCAAGTTACGGAGAATGTGCCATTTACACTAGTTTAAACCTGCAAGTAGTCATGCCCCATGCTGCAGAGGAGGGCAAACAAAACCCAGAGTCTCTGCCAATCTGACTCTGTGGAAAATTCCTTCCTGGCCCCTGAAGGAAAATTCCTTCCTGACCCTGATCCTGAAATATGGCAATCAATTGGATCCTGAACATGTGGGCAAGACCCACCAGACAGGTATCTGGGAAAGAATTATTTGTAGTAACTCAGAGCCCTCCCCATCTGGTTTTCCATCACTGGCCATAGCAGTCACAGATCAGCTATATGTCATTGTAGGCAATCCCATCATACCACCCCTCTATAACTAATAAAGCTCAGTCGTGAAGCCAGTTAGGTTTTTTGCTCCCCTTCTCTCTCCCTCTCCCCGCACCCCAGCTCCCTTGGAAAGCTGTTCCAGAACTTCACTCCACTGATGGTTAGAAACCTTTGTCTAATTTCCATCTCATCTTCCATTCCTGGGAACTCAACTATGTTGTCACAAAGGAAAACTGTTGGGATACCAACACTGGGGCAGAGCATTTACATTTCAACATTTTAAAAATCATAACCTTCGCTCTGTCCACCACTTTTTATTTAAGCAAAGGATACATTTTGGCCTAAATTAGTGACAAAACCCAAAATTTTCAAACCTGTGTGACTACTGTTAATGACTTAAATCCATATTTAGGCACCTAAATGTGTGACTTGATTCAGCAGTGGTTGGACCCACAAACTTGATTAAAGTGACTGGGTTCACACACTGATTAAGGTGCGTATGTACATTGATTTAGGTGCCCAGCTTCAGGCACCCAATTCGAATATTTTGTCTTCAAGAAGCAACTCTGCACAAGGCTGAAAACGGGGAACATTCCAATGACAAATGTTTATTCCTAATGTTGAGGCTTTGGAATGCTGCTATGTTTCTTAAGAAAATGTGCCAATAAACAGAGGGCAGACTTTGTTTTTATACTGGATCCAAGCATGTGAAGTTCATTTGTATGGCATCGGCACTGAATCATAACAATTGGATGAAATACTTGGAAAGAAATTGCGTCAACACCACTAGGGTCTAACAGGACTAGAGTATATCAAATCCAAATCATGCACCGTTCAAAACACAGTTACAGGGCAAACCAAAGACAGGGAGGGCTAGCCATACCTCTGAAAAAATGGTCAGCACTTAGTATTTACATCTCAGGAAATACAGCATTTTAGGAGCTATGTCAAACAATCCGTGACAGCTAGGGCCCCAAAGAAGTGGTCAGGATACTGTTACCCTTCTCTCTGCCCCGCTCATCTGCTCCCTTGATGTGCAGAAAGCCTCTCTACAAATTCTGCTTCCCTCCTCTCTTATAGACTCCCCCTTACCAGCTTCCTTCAGCCATCTACCAAGAACCACCTCCAAGCTTGCTCCATGTAGGAGCCCCAGTCCCATGCACTCCATGGCCCATTTCCTCCTACTGTGCTAAACAAAGGGAAAGCAACAGTGATGGGAGTCAAGCTTGAACTCTTCCAATTCCTCACCCGCATTCCTGCAGGTAACGCCAGGAAGGTCCCATGCTCAGCTTTTGCAGGGAGAACAACTGGCCTTTCATAGTCCCTTCCATGCTTGCTTGCTGCCACTACGTGAAGGAAAGCTTCAGGAGAACTACGTTAACCTAGGCCAGATGCCACCCACTAACACTGCTCCTCTCTAGTCCTGCTAGAGCAGCATCAGCCCCAGTTTGATCCTACTGTACCCAGAGGTCAAAAACTCTGTTCTTAAACCAGTGTAAATCCTTGAGTTGGAAGGATTTACACCAGTGCAGAATATTTTGGCCAGTTTTTTTTAAATGGGGACATTATTAGCAGGATTTAGCCCCACTAATTCCTAATTATCTGCCAGGTCTACAAAGGAGATATCGCAAACAAATGGGAATTTCCGTATGTATGTTCTACATTCACTTAAGAAAATTAAATAGAGAGGCAAAGATTTGTTTCATGTCGCATAAATAGATGGGGTGCACAAAGAGAGAGTTTAGAGAAAGTGTTTCTAATATAATGCTGAGTCCTAGACTATGGCAAACCATACAGATAGGAGACAGCCTGGGAATTAGTCAGGCAAAAAGGTTAACGAAAGCAAGCTATAGCCATCTGTTCTCACTTTAGTCTGCACCGTGGATTAAAGCAATATTAGGGTGTGGCATTGGCAGACACTATTCCAATTCATGCCAAGGCCCCTGTGCCACAACTGAACACTGACAAATGCTCACCTGTGTGTTAGTGTTGTTAAAACAAGTATTCGGTTTATGAAAATGTGTTTAGTGTTCATACTTTATGAAATGCATGTATGTTGCTGCATATATTAATCTCACTGTAGCTCATATTATAAGGCAATAATGAAGTGTTTGCTCTGAAACCAGTCAGGAGAGAAGCATTACCAAGTGAAAAATACTAGTTTTCCCCAGGAGGGGTTATCTCCTGCCTGAAAAAGGAAGGGCCATAGACACCACTCTAGCCATGTGGAATGTCAGAAGACAAAATACTTTGTTGACCCGTGGACAGGAGATGTACACGGGGACTCATCATCAGCTTGAACTTTGGTGAAGGGAACCAAGAAGCAGCTGAATCACTATGCTGCTTGGACTCTGGAAGGGAAAAATTTCTAAGCATAAGCAAGGGATCCCCATCTGCTTAGCTTGGGTTAGCTCTAGAAAACATATAGAGCTTGCCATTACAGCAGTTCTATTACCTTTTGGAACCTAAGACTAACTCATTGGTGTGTATAGGTTTTCCTGCTTTAAGCTTATAAATAACTCTCACTTCCTTCTTTTAATTAATAAATAACACATTTATTATTGGATTGGCTAGAAGCATTATCTTTGGTGTAAGATATAAAGTGCAATTGACTGGTGGTGACTGGTCCTTTGGAACCGGTAGTAAATTGAATATTGTTCTGATTTGTGGTATAACGGATCATCTATCTCAAGGCAAGTGTGCCTAGGTGGCAAGATAGAACGGAGTACCCAAGATTAATGTCTGTGACTCCATGTTAAGGCTGTTGCAGTGCTTGAGGGGTTCATACTTGATTGGTGAAATTTAAGTGTAGTGTTCACAGCCAACTTGGTGTTCGTGTCCTGCTTCTTACCAGTCTGCCTGGAGGTTGGTACTCAACCTCTTGAGTCACTCCAGACAGCCTGGCACAGAAAAATTCACTTTTCTAACATCCCAGATATAGAAAAGCTTACCTTAAAAATGCTAACAGGTTTTGTTCCATCTGGTTTTCTAACACTGGTAAGACATTACTCAGATGTCATCCAAAATTGTGGCACCCATGTTCAAGAGACTTGGCATTATATAAGAAGTGTCTAATGACAGCCATCAAGCATGTCTTTGATCTGTGATTTATAGATCAAACACACACCTGGTTAAAGTTATTGGGTGCATTAACCACCTTTTATTCAGGCTAAATAAAAAAACAACTGAGTGTCCCTCTGTGTAGTGACAGCTGAAATAATAGGGAGTCTCTGCCCAAGGCAATGAGCCACATTGCAAGGCTGATCAAAAATTAAACCATGTGGGGCAAAGGGACTGATTCTCTGAGATGACTGAAAATACAGGAACTAAGAGATCGATTGATTGCAGCTGTGTATGAGAGAAAGGCAGAAAGACATCAGAAAGCAAGAGAAGCAGAGGTGGATGTGGTCCTGAAAGAATGTTGAAAGACAACCTTTTGAGGCACAGTACTCACCAGAAAGGTGGACTTGAATTTCTGAACAAGGAAATTGCCTCCTGTTTCTTCCTACTGTGTTCAGGGAAACAGAACTTTGTAAATAAACAGGACTGCAACAAAGAAATACCTGACTTGTATCATCTTTCATCTTAAAACAGAAACGACCCTGCAAAGCCCCAAATATTGGCTAACCACTCGAGACAAAAAGGGAAATTAGTACTGTTTTAGATTATGCTCCCCACCGTGGGTGGTGTGGACCAGCCGATAGGATTGAACAGTTTAAACCATAATGAAAGAACTCTCACATTTTTGCAGAAATACTATACAAAAGATCAAACAGGCTGCAGATTATAGTTAATAAGGATAACAAATGTAACTAGATGAAACTCAAAATTACAAATTCAGATCTTTGATTGGCATCACAGAAGAACAAGTAACTTGAGGCTTAAAATGACATCAGAATACTAACACTGATATACAGCTGACTCATCTATCTATATTAGTACTCTGGGAATAATGATGTAAACATTATAAGCTCTGCCACATTTTATAAAGCGGAATATTTTGTTTGAATTTCTTGTTGTGTGAAAATTAAGCAGGAGCAACCCCAAATGAAGTCAGTGGAGCATCACCTGTTATGCCAGTGGTGAATTCGATCTGATTATGCAGCAATGAAAAGAGGGTAAAGTGTCTCTGGCGCAATGGGTCAGTTGATCTGGTTATTAACCAAAGATTGGTTGCTCTAAAGCAGTTGGGTATAACCATTTCCAATTTAGATCCAAACTACAGAACTGGAAAGGGGTCCACCAGCATGGTAAAATTGCAGGGTTGGAATCTTAGATTGTGAACTCTTCATGTGTGGATGTATAGCACAATCGGGCCCTAATCCTGTTTGGGGCATTTAGGCATGACTAATGGAAACAACAAATACCACCACCCAATGACACAGGATGGTCATGCTAATTGTCAAAATTACCAGTTAATTTAAAGATATGTGACATAAAGCATTTATAATTATAGTGGGTATCATTCCTCTAGATTAATGTAATATGCATAGTCTGATCATTTGTATTAGTACTCATTTAATTCATTAAAACAGATTATAACATGACTTTTAATTGAATAGGATTAACATGTTCAACATATTTTCCCCTGGTCAATTCAAAGAAAAAATATTCAAGTACAGAAAAAGGATACAATGAGAATGGCTATTGAAAAGGAGGTCTGGCTGATTAAAATACATTTCTAAAAATGCATCTATTGATCAGTTTGTCAAGTTCGGTTGGTAAGGGCTCTGCCGAATCTAAATTGAATGTGAGATCAATAGCATTAAAAATTATGAAAGAACTAGCATAGCAATATAGTCTTTGAAATATCCTATGTCTGGAACCCACTGTAAAGCTAACAAAATGGCATGCAAATGAGGTCTTCTGGGACTCCAACTCTAGCTGGTGTCTTTTAGATGAGTTAGCAATTAATTATGACTGATAAAATGATAGCTGCACATGTTAAAGGATTTAATGCAAAAGGATATTTTAGGGAGAAAATAAAGTAAATCTACAGGGTGGTAAAACACCATGGGCCTGATCATCCCCTCCTACAGGGAACACCTCATGATGGGAACTTACCAATTCACTGTGCAGAATCCTAGAATGTAGTTTCACCAAAGGAACAAGGGATATGAGTTTCCAATCATGAGGACATATGAGGAAATCTTGAAGATTTATGCTGTCACTGGCTCCCCACCTGCTCCTTTGCCTTCCTCTCCAACTGGGATAGAGAGTGCTGAGTACAAGTCAGTGTTGCAATGAGCATGCAATCCATCTGGAATTTCTTTTAGATCATGTTACTGTATGTCACCAACTGTGAGCAGAGATGCTGGAACAATTTGTATAGTGGGGGTACTGAGAGACATCGAACCAAACTATAAACCCTTTATATAATGGAAATCACTTCAAGCCACGGGGTTTGGCAGCACCTTTAGTTCCAGCCTCTATGACTGTGAGTCTTTAAAGTGAATCACACCTGAGTTCAAGTTTCTTTCCAAGCATTTTGCACATCTCTAGATCTAAGGTTCCACCAGATTGAGCTAAGAGCATTGTGGAGATGGTCAGCTTGAGTAGCAGTAGTATTCTCCTCAGGGAGCCCTCCCCATCTGGGTCCTTTCAGGGCAGTAAAGGAGTGGGACTCTGAAGGAACTCTACTCTAAATGAAGAGTTAAATGATGAAGCAGGACGATGGGAGCAGATCAATGTGGTATTTTGATTGGTGTGACTCACTGCCCTGAGGGAGGGAAGGGGAAGAACTATGAAGGTCGGAAACAACTTTTTTTTTCCCGTCTACAAAAAATTGGCTTCTGACAAAAACGAAACCTGTGGGGGAAGCGTTTGCTTCCTTCAAAAAAAGTTTATTTTTCATGGGAAACTAAAGTTGAACTTTGGCTGATATCTGAAACATCTTGGGATTCAGCAGTTTAGGGCTGAACATTTTTCCATTTTCAGCTTTTGGGTGAAAACTCCAAATCTTCTGTGGGAAGTGTTGATAAAAACGTTACATTTTGTTCTTATGGTTCATTTTCGTCAACATTTTTGGCAGGAAAATAAAATTTCTGAGCAGTTCATTTCAATTCTTTCTAAAAGTACTGTAAAAATCCATTCTTTACATTTAAATCTGAATGAAATAGTTAAATTCTTATACAAATCAGGGGATTAGGTCCACAGGCAAAAACATCTAGAGAAGCTCCTTTGCAATCACACAAATTTCTCTGGATTCACACCAGCATAGCCAAAATCAAAATATGTCTCTGGGAATATAACAATACTAAAACTAATCTTCTTAAGAAGAGATAACTAAGATCTCTTTTTGGGTTCACCAATACAGTTTGTTCCAGCTAAGGTACATTTAAAGATTGATAATACCAGAAGCAAATTTTTTTGTTGTTGATTTATTCACACAGTATTTTAAGCCCCATGGGCACATAGCAAATAAACATCTCTCTTCATTGAGAAATTTATTTGTTAAGAAAAATATATTTGAGCAAAAAACACCCCACAAACAACAAATATCCAGTGGAAGTTTAGCTACATAAAGACTCAGTAAACACGCAGGATTTGGGTCAGTGGATGTTTTACCTGAGCAAAATTTAAGCAGGAACTTGGGAATTTGGCCTTCCAGATTCTTGCTATATTACACAGCATGGCCACTTATAAGTTCACAGCCCCAGTAGGGATATAACTTAAATCCAAAAGCATAAGTTTCCTACCTAGCTAAGGATTCTGCCTAACAAAGGACAGTGGTATACCTACTACCCATCACATTACAGTACTCAGGTATTTTCTGGATCTCCTACACAGATCCTAATTCTACACTGAGTTTTGGATTGTTAGATGTCTGCATCCCACTCCACAGAAGCCAACTGGAATTTACCCACACTTCTCATTAAAGAACTGTTCATATACATCACATGAAGTAAGTGCAGCAACACTTAAGAACAGAGTAAGTCAGATGTAGAGTGTCCACCCTACTTCTTTATTGACATGCTTTTTGAGAGTTAAGGCTGATGATTAATATTGTTTGACCACTCTTTGTGGATGGATTAATTAGTGTAATGACAGATTCATTTTCACACTGCTGAATGTGTGTTAAAAGCAACGACATACCATATACTGCCTGGGGGGGATCTGTAAAATACACAGTAATAACTAGGAAACAGGGCTACTTCTCACCCTTCTGTCCACGGCTGTATACTGATAAATGGGTTTAACACTGAAATTGGAGTTACGCACACACACTCACTAAATACTTCTTTCCAACTATAAAAATACATCTAATATATACCCCAAATAGCCCACATCTGAAAAAAAATGGTGGGAAAATGCTGCTGAATTTCAAGTTGCAAATAAGAACCATCTAAAATTCCACACATTCATTTTATGAACAGCCGCCACAAAAATTCTGCTCTCTGGAATCAATTTTTATTCTATGGTGGAGGTTGTTTCACATCTTCCAACACAGAGCTCAAGACATTCTTCGACAAGGATCAATCCTATAGGTCCATCTCACACACACAGGTACCCACTGCCTGACTTCAATGAGAGTTCCATGCACAGAATGCCGGCAGAATCAGTCTCCTAACATTAAGGAACCCTACTATTTCCCAGTCCTCACACAAAGCGCCAGTTAGGTACTGCATTTTGTCTACAACCTTTCTGATGGAATACTAAACAGGGCACACTGTCAGATTTGTCAGTGTTACTCCATAATTGGCAGGAGAGATATCTATTTAGCAACACCAGCCATCAGGCTACCCGGGGCTAAGTAAATTCTGCACATATCACTCATTGTTCTTGTTAGCCCAGTAAGCAAGTGACCAGAAACCAGACCCAAAAGCTTTTTTTTTTTTTAACAGAGATTATTTGTAAAAGGGATTAGAAAAGAAGAGAAGGACTGAGGTTCATCATTGCCCATTTGCAAAAACTGCTGGCTGGTCATATGGAATGCACTCTACTGATCCTAACAGTAGTTTCTATTCTATGCTCCTGAAGAAGGTGAACAGTTTCCCAGGGTCCTATGTCATGGGGAAAATTCTTGGTTCCAATTCTCCAGCCACCATTTCAACGCACATGTTTTTTTCTTGTTGCTATTATAGATATTCACCTCACCTATGCATCATGCAGGCTAGATGCACATTAAAGGTTTATCATGACCCCATTCACGCAATTCTACTTCTCACAAAAGCCACTTTGTAACACCAAGGTCTTGTTGTTTTACATTCATATATCTACTTTGTAATTTCCATCTTATTTGCTCAGTATACTTGTCAAACTGAACAAAATGATCTATCCCTTCTAAAAAGGTTAAACTCACTAATGCGGGGTGTCTCTTTTTTATTGCTTTAGACATTGTAATCAAAGCCAGAGAGGAAAGAAAAGTAATCTTTGATTCTAGGATTATTTTTGTTAGTGATTCTAAACGAGGGAGGCATGCAATGTGAAGAGGACACAGCTTGATTCTGTTGAAGCAAGTCATCCTCCAAAGCCTGAGAAAAGCAGAAAACTAGCTTTCACTACAGCACCATCTGAACCTAATCTGCTTCTGTAACTTCCATGTCAAGTCCTGTGTGTAACTCCTTACCACTTCCCAGGGAAGCTTTCTGCAAAGAGCCTTTCAAAGGCAATAATGAGGGAGCAGGGACAGATTGTAAAAGTAACAAAGTTCTTCCAAGTATTTGTTGGTTTCAGATAGATGATGTACTACAACAATTCAAATTAATTCTATGAAAATCAGTCTGACCTGATCAAAACTTGATCTAATTGTGATCTCTACAATATGCATTTAACTACTGAGACACTGGTACAGATACCAGAGATGAGGCAAGATGGAGGTATCCTAATCACCCAGCTCTGCAACATAATCTGATTCTCTAGGTTTATGAAAAACAAAAATTGGAATTATGGGGTTTGGAAAGAGAGACCATCCCAGTTACATATTTGATACACTGCTCACCACGTAGTCAAATCCTGATCTAACTAAAATCAACGACAACCCTCTGTCTTCAACAGGTACAGGATTGGGTCCACAGTGAGAATACCTTCCCCACAGCTCACTGGCCCCTTATTGCTTCCCCTTTTGTCATCTCTAAGGTGAAAAAGAGTAATTCAAATGAAGATACTAACATATATAACATGAATATCTTGGAGGAGTATATTTTGCATACAGAACTATCATCACAGCACTCAGGATCAACTTTTGCTTACTTAAACAAAGATAAAAATGGGTTATGCACGCAAATCTTTCCCTGATTTTAGTAGTAGATTTGCCTGCCCATGAAGAATGGGATCAGGCAATCACTGGGTGCATACTTGTCTTTTGTTTGACTACAGTCAAATTTAGCTTTGTACATCTCTTGCAAAATAGTTTTAGGTTTTCTCTTCCAATTGTTACAGATCTATTTTGTGCTTCTGTAACACTGACAGACCCCAGTTGTCGGGATCGAATGTGGTCCTCTGGAGCTTAATGAATGAGCTTCTATTGCATGAGCTAAAAGTCATATGGCCATTAGCTAAGGTTATAGAGCAGACTCATCAATCTATCTCTCATCTTGGTGCCTTCAGATGACGATGAAAATTAGTGTTTTCTATAAAATTCCATGCAGACAATTCTCCACCAAGTTCACAGATCTCTGCACTCCTGCTGCCTAGGTGCTCTCTCTCTCTCTCTCAACTTTTGGAGTTTTGCATCTTAAGAGTTCAAAAGAAAAAAAAAGTAGTCCAATACAGTATCATGGTGGATCATCATTAAACAGAAGGCCCACTCTACCCATATCCTATTGCAGGTCGGATCTTTATGTTCAGATCAGATCAACGGACACAGTTTAAGACAAATAGCAGAAATGATCACTCTCTCTCTCTCTCTCTCTCTCACACACACACACACACACAAATGGAACAAATGCACCATAAAAAAAACTAAAGTGAAAAATCACAATAGGAATAATCATCACCCATCACTGCTCAAGTGCAGAAATGTCAATTTTACATCAGGAGCAAACAACTAGCTTTATACACTATGGGTATGTTTACACTGGCAAGTTTCTACACAACAAGCTATGCCACTTTTATTAAAACGCTGGAACTAAACTGTTGTTGTGTGTCTACATTCTGCTCCTTGTGAAGCTGGAGCACATCCACATTAGCAGCTCTTGCAATGCTAAAGACAGCAGTGCTCTGTGGGTAGCTATCCCACTGTGCAACTGGCCACAAGGTGCATTGGGAAGGGTTTGCAATGCCTCCTGGGGCAGGCACAGTGTCACATGATGCAGGTTTCTCTATCCCATTGTTCCATGGGCATCCTACTACATTGCCAGCTGCTTTCAACTGAAGTGGGGCGGAGGGAGAGCATGTGACAGGGAGCGTGTGTAGATATGTGGGGGGAAGAGAGACAGTGGTGTTTTCGGGGACAGAGAGTGTGTCATCATGCTGTCTTGTAAGTTCAGACAGCAGCAGGAAACAACTAGGAACCCACCCCGACATCAGCCCCAGGGCTCCCTCCCTGGGCTCTCTGCACAGCAATCTCCCTCTGTCTCTCTCTCTCTCACACACACACATCCCCCTCTACCTGCTTCTGTGTTCAACAGCATGAGCATTTCCCATTAATGGTTTGCAAGGGCTGTCAGAAACGGTGCTTTGAAGGGGGCAGGGTGTATGTCTCCAGGGTAGCCGAATTCCAAACAACGAGCAGAAGGGTCACTTGAGGCATTATGGGACAGCTCCAGCAGCCAAATACAGTGCAGAAAGCAATCAAGTGTCTATACTGGCAATAGAGCTCTGGAGCCTCTGCACAAATAGCCTTATAACTCTTGTCAAGGTGGGGTCTTTGCAGCACTGCAACTGAGGAGTTTCTGCGCATAAAATGGCTTGGCAGTGTGTACATGCCTGAAGCGTGAGTGCAAAAAGCTGCTTTACTGCACAGAAACTTGCCAGTGTAGGCAAGCCCTAATGCACTGAAAAAGACCGTTGACTGACACATGCTACATGTCCCAGAATACTAGTACAGTGGATGGTGTTTGCTATACTGTGGCATACACACTGGTTCCTGTCCCTATTTCATTCATCAGCAAGGTGTGAATATCACAGTGATAATGCAGAGTCATTTTCATCTGTGAATCAGAGAATTTTCCTGCTGAGAGCTGTATCTTTTGACATTTCTGCATACTGATGTATGTGGTTTCTCATAATTCGTATGGTACTCATCACAAACAGCCAATTGAAATCTGTGGGTGGAGACACACATTCTCCAGGGTGTGTCCACTTTATATTCTCAGTTGTGGTGTTGTTTTTTTTTCCATTAACAGATGTCATAATATGAGTGTGCCTTCACTTCCACACTGCTGTTGCACACCTCTTGATACGTATTAGTTTGTGCACCTCACATGGATATCCAAGGGCATGTCTCATATTGACTAGAGTTGAGATGGGAGGATTCTGCTTATAGATGGTCCAAGAGAAAAAATGCCACAGACTGTCAAATATGAGTGCATAGTTTATGCAAATCTCTTTGGCCAGCTTGGGAACATTTAAGGAGGACTATTTTTACCTGGAAATGGGGATAAACTGACATTTCTTCCATGAAACCAATATCAGGGGTTTCTCCTATGTGTAGAGATAAATTCCTCCTTCATTGACAATAGCTGTAGTATTGTGACCCTAGGCAACTCTGTATTTACACTCTACTGCAACAACACCTCTTAAAGCATATTTTGTACAAGTATCACATGAAAGCTAACACCACACTGGTTATTAAGATCATTGTAAAATGCATGTGCTAATGTTATATATGAAGGTATTAATTTGCTCTGTATAATGTTACTCAAATGTGTTTTAATCAGACATGTCTGTGGAGTGGGTAAGCAGGTTTTTTCCAGACAAAAGGTGCCACTATCCAGGTGCAGTCACAAACAACTGGCAGTCACAATCAAGTGGCCACTCATTGGCCTAGCAGAGACTGCAGGGACAGACCAATTTGCACTGTAGAACGCACCAGTGGGGAAGAAGCCGTCATGAACCTTCTCCATCAGACTCCATGGTATCTTCTGTCTCAGCAGGACCACTGAACTTTGAGAAGGCTACATTTCAAAATGTCACTGGACTGTAAAAGAGAGGAGACAAAGAACCCCAACTGATCCTTCCCTAAGAAGACAAAAGACTCAAGCACTTTGGACTGTGCGGGCAATCCCAATCAATGGGGGTGGTCAGCCATCTTGCTGGAAGGTAGTGTGGTCAGAATTTCACCTTGATCCCAGACCATATTCTTGTTAGGTCTTAGTCACTAGAAAGCACTTTTCATTTTTATTTATTTGAAACCACTGCAGACTTCATCCCTTATTCCTGTACTCACCTAAAACCTCTCTCTTTTTGGATTAAATAAACTTGTGGGTTTTTTAAATAAAAAGTTAGACACAATACTGGGTTGATTTAAAGTGACTTAAAGTAACTCCCAGTAAAGCAACAAGTTTTTGTTTTTTTCTCTCTTTAAAGGAGAGATGATCTTATTACTCCTCTGACTGTTCCAGGAGAGGGCTCAACAATTCAGTGTAGATGGTCTTGGGGAAAATCAGCACTGGGGTGGGGGTGGCGGGTCACTTGGCTAGTAGTAACAAATTCTGGTGTAGACTGAAGTGTGACTGTGATGTAACAAGCAGGCTGAGTTGGAGTCTGAGTTGCTGAACCAGGGTTGCTCAACACATAGTCACACAATGCAGGCTTGTATCCTGGCTGGGAGCATCCAGACAGGGAGGACCAGCAGCAGAGCATATTAAGGCATTCAGGATTACCGGACAAGTGAACTGAACTGACTTGCACCGCAGATCCTGACAGGTATATCTTACTAGTTCATTCCGGATGATGCTGAACACAACCACTATCCTGTCCTGGGCCTGAACATACACAGTTAATCAGAAAAGCAATTCTTGAATCCAACTTCAAAATGCAAAATCTGGCTTAGTAACTCAGTTCACTAACACTAGCTATAAAAGGATGTGGAACATCAGAACAACACCACTGATGCAATCCAAGCTCCCTCTCGTGGCTTTTGTGAATAGTGCATATCTGAGCAAAACAAGATAGTTGAGTACCTCATTCCAAAAGCTACCAACCAGACATGCATCTGGACAAATGTAAAAATTATTGCATATATTCTAAAACAGGGAACACCCAAGACCAAAGATGGATAAAACGCATCATTACACAATACCTTTTTATTTCCTTTGTCAGTCCCTCAAGGTCTTGAGCAAGCGATTCTACATCATCATCAGCTGATGTAGGAGTCAAGGATGCATCCTCAGGAACAGATGTAACAGGGTTCTCAACTTCTTTGCAGCTACCAGGCTGGGAAGTGCTGCAAAACAATTCAATTATTATAAATAACAACCTCTGCAAAATGTAATCAATGCCAAGAAGTTTTCAACAACAGTTGCAAATTACGCTTGAGACACTAGCTTACTGTCAGACTGATTTGTTACGAGTCTACCATATTTTCTTTTCCCACAGAGCCTAGAATAAATAAATAGCTAATAGCTACTATCTACTTGGCAGTTCTGCTGTGTAGTGTCTTTATGCAATGATCTCAAATCACTTTGCAAACCATAATTAAGCCCCACAACACCCCCAAGAGGTCGAGAACTTGGCAGTTTGTCATTTCCAATCCTAAAAAACAACAGTAAAGTTTTCCTTCTTGAAACTTTCAATATGCTGCAGAACTAAACGAATTCTCCCTATAAAAACATTAGGGTTAGGGCTTTGCGGCATTGTTTTATTACCAAACAACTGCCACCATATTGCTAAGTCTCACAGAGCTGAGTTTAGAATACATAGGAGATTTCAGTTCATGAATTTCCAAATAGGTAAAATACATTTTTTAAAAAGCCAACAGGGGGGTTTCAAAGATGATGATGATGGTAAGAAAGTCATTTTGGTAACGGAGTGCATTCTGCTGACGATATCAGGAAAAATACTGATGCCACCTCCACTCAAATTACCAAGCTAAACACAACATTGCGGCATGGGTAGTGGCTAGGGTTAGCCATGGGAACTTGGACCGGGAGTCGGGCAGTCTTGGACTTGGGTAACTAGCCACCCATGCTGCAATATCCACACTGCTGTATTTAGCAAGCTAACCTGGGTGGAGTCTGTGAGAGTCTGCCTACCCCGGGGGCTGGATGGCTCATTCCCAGCTGCAGTACAGACATACCGTCAGCGTCTAAAGCAGGGTTGGGCAAACTACGGCCCGTGGGCCACATTCGACCTGTGAGACCGTCCTGCCCGGCCTGACTGAGCTCCCTGATGGGGAGGTTCCCCTGCCTTCCCCCATTTCCCGGAGCTTCAGTGCCCTACGCCCCCAGTGCTCTGGCCCATTGCTCCTGGGCTGTGCTGCAGGCTCAGGCGGAGCCTGAGCTCCTGCCGCTTTGAGTGGCATTGTAAGAGGGCGGGACTACAAGCTCCAGTGGGCCACACGGCCTCCAGACACGCTGCTCTGAGCGGCATGGTAAGGGGGCTGGGCCGGTGGCTGGGGGTGTTGCATAAGGGGCAGAGAGTCCTGGGGGCAGTCAGAGGTCAGGGAGCGGTTGAATGTGGCAGAGGTTCTGTGTGGGCGGTCAGAGGACAGGGAACGGAGGCAGGGTTGGACAGGGTGTGGGAGTTCCGGGGCTCTGTCAGGAGGTGGTGGGGGTGGATAGGGGTCGGGGCAGTCAGGGGACAGGGAACAGGGGGAATTGGGTAGAGGGTGGGGTCCTGGGGGGGCAGTTAGGGTGGGGGAGTCTCGGGAGGGGGTGATCAGGGGATAAAGAGTTGGGGGGGTAGACTGTTTGGCAGTTCTGAGGGGGGCCACTGGGAGCAGGAAGTGGGTGGGGGTCAGATAGGGGGTGGGGCCAGGCTGTTTGGGGAGGCATTGCCCATACAATTTTGCAACCCTGATGTGGCCCTCAGGCCGAAACGTTTGCCCTCCTCAGACCTAAAGCAAAGCAGGTTCCCCCAAGCCTTTACAGGATAGCGTACAGTGAAAAGAACGACGGACATTTAAGAACAAAAGAAACAGGCCTGACACCAGAGACAAAACATTACTATTGTCTTTATACCATTTTTGAACAATCAGAACAGGAATGTGGTGTTATAACAGCGAACGCTTTTGAATACAAATGTTGTGGTAATGGAGTCAATCTTTGTCCAACTGTCCAAATTTTTCAAAATGGTCTTTTTTTCAAAATCTGCAGTGGAAAGGAAGGGAGCCTGGCATTTAAACCACGAAAGAACGAAGCTCTCAATGAAGATATCTTCAAATACTCAGTCCAATATGTAATGCCTCCAGAAATTGGCTTTCACCCATGGCACGGTCAACACATGCATTTGCACCCACAAAGAATGTATGCAAAGATGACTGGAATGCTGATAGGTAGCCCTCTGTGGATACAAAATGTGTATCCCCATCTGATCCTCAAACATGGTCCGTGGATATCGGCCTCCCTGGATATAAAGTGCGTATCTGCAGATTTGCAGGGCTCTTGATATAAAATTTGGATCCACATCCATTCATGATACGCAAAGATCTGCATCTAAGGATGCAGATACCCAGAGATTTGCATGACTCCACTGATACGTGGGAGACCTTACCATGAGGCAAACTGAGGCAGCCGCCTCAGGTGCCAGACTGGGGGCGGGAGGATGAGCGGTGCCACTAGGACTCAAAGTGTGGAAAATTATGTCTGCTGCTGGTGCACCTGTATTCTCTCTGCTCTAGACGCACAGAGATGGTGGACTGCTGCGCTGGAGGGCACAAGAAACCTTTCAAAGTTATGGCCCAAGCGAGGGGGCGTCATGTGAGCTCCCCGCCTCAGGTGCCAAAATGTTGTGGGCCAGCCCTGGAGATAGCCTTCCTCCTCAACTAGAACAACCTCCACGAAACCCCACCTGGCAATAGAGTTCTCAGCTTTGCAGCTTACAAAACTCAGGAAGGGACGAGCAGTGCATGTGCAAAACCCGCACAGCACGTTCTCTTAACGAGAGAGACGACCATGATTTTGCAGACAAATGCACCTGCGGTGTCACAAAAACAAAACCATTTACCAAATGCAAAAATTAAAAAGAATGCGTCACGCTTTATAAAATGAATAGCAATACAACCAGCCGGAACACGCTACTGTAACATAAATACAAATCCCTGCCCTCTTTACTTATAGGCTTCCTTTCTGTTACATGCTGTGCTGTCCTAAGCCATCCTGTGTCTCCAGAACAGGCTCCCTGCCATCTGTTAATAGTTGTAACCATTTAGTAACTACACTCTTTCTGCCTTTGCCTGCAAATGATTATTCTAATGCAGAAAAGCTAAACTCCAAAAGATATTTTAAAAGTAATTATGGTTCTTGTAGGAAAAAATCCCAGTGTAAGACAACAAATATTGGAACAGATCAAACCAGACCAGGTTAGTTAAGTGACAGAAACCAGTAAAAAGCGATGGGCAACAACACAGATCATTTCACAGTATTCTCTGTAGGTAAGCAGAGAATGCTTTTGTGGCTTATAGGACTCTCTAGTCTCCTGACATGCATGCATATGTGTGTAGGTATTAAAGTGGTGAGATCTGTGGTCACTTTGATCTCTTCTGGGAGTAAGTTTCACATTTTGAAAGAAACAAGCTATTTCCTTTACTATTTTTCCTTTTGCTAAAAATTGCCTTTGTCCTTATATAGTAATGTCATATATAAACAGCAGTGGGTAGGACTATATAGGGTCACACCAAAACTATAGGAAAATACTAAAAGCAAAAAATAAACTTCCAAAAATATGTGTCCATCGAACATCTGTTAGGAGTGTAAAGAGAGCATCACAAAAGGAAACAAATGCACAAGGAGGCTAGTCAAGACAGGAACACACCAAATACACATAAGATTTATGGAGTGTTTTTAAATACATGTACTCCTTCCAAAATACTGGAAGAATATTCTGAAATAAAGGCACACCAGTAAGCTGCTTACAACATTACTCTCTGTTTTCTCACTCTCACATTTTTTGATTCTCTCACACCAACACTCCTTCAAATCTGCACATAAAAGGGAAACTTCTACCATGGAAACTTATTTTGTCTACTGTAATTTCTAATGTGTGTCTCAAAATGAAACTAGCCGCCAAAACTGATTTTATAAGAGGGATAGTTTACTTTGTATGGGCTATGTCATAAGCAATGATTATAGAAACAATTTTCAAACACTTCACATTCAGAGAGCACTTTGCATTTTTTCACAATGTTATATAAAACATGACTAAATTCCCACAATGACCATGTGTGGCTGGTAACTATTTCGGGGTCAGTTCATTGGTTGTGTAAATGATGCCAGAGTGATTTCGATACAGACAAAATAATCACTTGGGGCATGGCAGTGGGATGAAGTGCTGCTAGCATGGGCATGCAATTCATTGCTTGTTGTATAACTTGTTGAACCACTCATAGTTTGGTTCGGGCCAGAGGGAATGTGGTGTGTGGAAAGTGAGACCTGCCTGACATTACTAGCTGTTGCACTCATGCAGCAATGATGTCAGGGTGACTGAACTCTAGTTATGTTTACAGTGCAGCTGGGAGCAAGCCTCCCAGCCTGAGTATACAGGCTTGTGTTACCTCCACTCAGATTACCAAACTAAACAATGTTCTTGCATGGGTGGTGGCTAGGATTAGCCATGGGAGCTTAGATCCCGGGCATCAGGCAGTCTTGAACTTGGGTAGCTAGCCACCCACGCTGCAATATCCACAATGCTGTATTTAGCAAGCTAACCTGAGTGGAGCCAGAGCTAGTGTGAGTCTGCCTAACCGGGGGTGGGGGGTGGGGCTGAATGGCTCACTCCCAGCTGCAGTACAGATATACTGTCAGCGTCTAAAGTAAAGCAAGTTCCCCCAAACCTCCAGGTTGACCAAGGTGCCACTCTGACTTTCAGGCAGGGTCTGCACCAGCTCACATCCCCAAATTTGCAGTGCCTACGTTGGAACTCAACAGCCATCACTGAAACAGGATTCAGCATAAAACTGTTTTATTCTCAAAGCAAATTGGCAGCATGCCCACTAGGCCCAGCTAAGACACCACCAGAGACACCAGCTGTCCACTGTAGCTCCCAGAGCTTTTTAAATTTCTGCCTCCACAATTAACCTATTGAGACGAGCTCATCAGAAAACAAACATTTTTCAAACTGGCGGTTTTTTGTAAAAAATATATACACACACACACATTTTTGAACAAAACTTCCGACTCTGTCTATTGGTAGATTGCCCTGTTCCTGCTCAGCTTGTAGTGAGGAACAATCCCCAAGAGGCCTTTGCTCTGCGGGCATATTATGCAGTTAGGCCATACCCACTTCCCTATATAACCATGCTGCCCTTAGTCTATTTTAATACCATCACCACAGATGAACGTCTCTCACATTTCATGCCCTCACGGTTGCCTGATTCACATGTAGAGTCAGTTTCCACACCAGGAATTCAATTGACACAACATGCTTGACTAACATCCCTATTTCGCAGATGAGAAAATGGAGGTAGAGAGATTAATTGATCTTTTCTGAGGCCTCATAGTGAGTTATAGCCTGTCTTAGAGTAAGTGATTTCCTAGCTCCCATAGCTGAGCTCCACTAATCTCACTTGCCTCTTAATATTTTTTAATACTTGCTGTGGATTTTGTATCCATTCTTCTCCCCTTGCTCAGCTTGAATAACTGGGCTGGGTGCTGGGAAATGCCAAGAGTGTTACCAGATGTGCCCATTACTTTGGGGTATGCTCATTTATTCGGGTTACTCTTCTGAGGGCAGCGGGGTGCTGTAATTCTATTAATGTGCTGCTTATGTCACTTGTGTGTTCATATGGAGTTCCACTCCTTACCTCTTCAAATCCCTTCCCAATGGAGCTATCCTGCAGGACCTAGGTTCCCCAGAGCTGGGTTCCTCCAGCCCTAGAACTAGATGAACAAGCATACACACACACCAAGTCTGAGCAGACCCAGTCAATCAGCACTCTCCAGCTGATCCCCTCATATGTCCATGTGCTCAGTGAGCTGGGTTAAGCAGCACTTTCAAGCTGGTACACTTATGCGCTCCTGGTCTCAATGGGCTGAATGGAGGAGCACTCTCTGCTGCCCCCCGCTTATGTGCCCCAAGTTTAGCACGTCCCTATCCCACCTTCATGTTATAATTGTACTGCTAGTAACCAACTTGATGAGCAAACCCCACAGTATTGTTGGGCCCTACAAGGATCTTTTAGCTTAGGTAAAAGAAGTGTTGCTGAAGAGTAAATGGGGGAAGCTAAAGACACAAACGAGTAAAATTCAGAGAGCAAGAGAGAAGCAACCAACTTAATCATAAGGGTTACTTACTGAAAAATAATGACAACCATACAAGGAGAGCCTAAACCAACATAACATCCATTATGAAAGGACAATACCTGAGGCAGAAAGGAAGACAGAGAGAGAGAGAGAGAGAAAAGGGGATCTCACCACTCCATGCAGCATGAACTGGTCAGAGTTCCCAGATGATGGTAGCAGTTCAGGGTTCTGAAGGTAGGAGGCTGACAGCCCCCAGCGCGATCAGTTAGGTGATGATGGAGTCCCAGTGGAACTGATGCAGAGTTTGGGTCTAAGCATCAGAACTCTGACTTGGGCATAGGTAGGGGGTTTTGTAAAGAAAATACCAAGGTTCAAGGGAAAACAATAGATTTGTTTATGGGTAAACTGGGGATTCAAGGGTTTTTGTTAGGCTAGACAACAGAAGCTGATCACTCTTGGATATGTGTGGTGTTTTCTTCATGGAGCTCACAATGTAACCAAGCTCCTTCGGTATTTTGGATATCAAAGATCTTTCGGCAGACACTCTCCCGTGTTTTGAGTTGCCATCGAAATGCCGCCAAAGGCGTCGGCAGTTCACAACCCCTCTGGAATCACCTCGGCTAAGCAAGATGTCTTAATCTTGTCACCTTGTCAGGAGGGGTCGAGGTGGGTCTCCCAACGCCCTTCAGTGTTCTCTGCAAGCCTTTTCTCTGATCAGTTTTAGTTCAAACAGAGACTTGTGGGGGCGGTGTCTTTCATGAGTCAGACAGGCTGGATACTGCGCCCTGGTTCCCCAAAAACACAGCTGACTGGTATCAAGAGGGAAGAAACTTTCCACCTCAAGCTGTGAAACAGCAGCAATGCACGTCTGCAGCTGCCATGCCAATTTAATGGCTAGGGCAGAAGTTCTCTTTACTAGGTAGAAAAGACTAGAGAATCTTCATAGCATCTAATCCCTTGGGCTGTCTCTTTGGTCTGTGTACCATATCGGGAACGTCCCTGGCCTCCCCAGCCCTCTACACAGCCTCTCCAAATTCTTTCCTTCCTTATGCATAGTGGCACTGTTGCTACAAAGACCTTTTGCACTTTCACAGAGGTGGGGGAAGGTTTGCCGTAGGATTAGTAAATACAGCCAAACTATTTTCTAGTGCAGCATGTTTACATGGACTGGGCGGAGTGGTGGGGGTGGGGGGGAAGGAGGGCTGTTTTATGTCTGAAATGGTAATGGCTTGGCAGAACAGTTGGTGAACTCATTACCTATTTAGTGTTAAGACACTACTCTATGGATCTGGTAAATAAAACCCACTTACATGGACCAGACCATGTGGTGCTCTCTCTGATCAATATGTTATCACTGGAGGAGGGTGGGGGAAAAAGCTGCCCTCAAGGACCAAAACAAAGATATAATTTCTTGACTGGACAGATGGAGGGATATATCTGATCTCATATTACACACTGCCATCTGGAAGACATTAAGCACAAACTGACCCCTACTTTATATGCTTCATTATTTTTCCTGTCAAAGTGCACTTTATCTGAATTCTAAGACATCCCTTATGGGTAAACATACACATGGAAGCAAAAGCAACTATATATAAAGTAACCCAAAAAGGTGCTTTGTAATTTGATTTTATTGCCGCTAAAGTGGAATAGCATTGAGCCATCTGTCTTGCGATGCACTAAGTTCTAATCAGAATAATGAGGGATAGGAGGCAGACACTGTGCGTATGTGCACTGAAAAAAATTATAGAAGTAGTATCAAAAAGCAACTGTGGAATAATTCTATACAAAATGTTCTAAAAGCAACAGCAGTAACGTGGCTAGTTAGGCTAAATAAGCAACCATAAATTATGCATAACAGAGGGTATGAGACAGTGAGAGACCATAAATGAAACAAACATTTTGCTCCATTGTTTTAAACATCCTCCTTGGACAAGAAGCACCTGATTCTGATCTTATTTACACCAGTTTTAAATCCAGAGTAATCCCATTAACTTTAATGGTACTGTTTGTTTTATATCAGTGCGAGATTTTTACTCCTGTTAGGAGATTTGCCTTTCTTTTGTTTGTTTGGAATGGAAGTTTCAGAAGCGAGCCCCAGCCACACTGAGTGTGAACACTCCTTGCAGGAGGTGTACAGGTGATACTCACAGAAGTTATAGCAGATCTATCGCCATGACACTCCAAGTGCCCAGGAAAGATAAATACGTTGTAAGCAAATAGCAGGGAATGAAAGTTGCCAAGAACAACAGGCAGACAGGTACAAAGATGATAACTTGGCTTTGATGTCTAAACTCATCACTGTTCTTATTTTCTCTTCTTATCAATCAATCTCAACAAGCACCAACCTGTGTAGTGATTTTTTTTAAGAACATTGAGTTTATTAAAGTTCTCTGGTTACAGGTTCACTGTAATTGTTTAGTGCATTACTCACCTGCCTCTTAATGCACTTTGACAAATGGATTGAAAGGATTTCTAGTTTCATGCTAAATACTTCTATCCCCAATCACCATTCTGTTGCCTCCTGCAACAATGTATGGTGAATCACTGCCGATATCCTTGCACCTTCCACAGTGACGTTATCTAGAGGAGAAATCTAGCCCAAACTAAACTGATCCCTACACACTGTATTTCTCAGCAGAAAATTTGCATAGCTACCCCGCATATATTGGGGCAATCACAAACAATTATAGTAGTAAGCAATAATACTCTTACTGCCCCAGATTTTTCATGGTTAATATGATTTAGTAACTTCTGGGAAATGAGAAAAATCAATCTAACATCAAAAAATGGTACCTCCCTCGCCAATGTTGATGGTTATTAAACCATTTCTTCTATTTGATACAATTAACCTTAAACTTAGCTTCCATGGGAGGAAGACATACCTACCTCTGACTTATGGGAATTGATGAGATTTTCAGGAAGCTAATAATGAAGATACCACAGATGATTGCTCTTCCTGAAAGCTTTCTAAAATAACAGCTAGTTGGCACTGTAGATCTGTGTGATTGTCTCTGTAGGAGCACAAACTAAACATCCGCCCAAAGGCAGAATTTGTAGATGCTGTTGAAACTGGTGGTGTAACCCTTTCTGATTCCTCTGCTGTCAAAAAGAAGGTCATAGCTTCAACTCATTAACAGTTCATTCTCTTTCTAACATGCCCATCATATGGTAGAAATTCCGAAACATAATGATGAGGAAGCCCACATCAGTGTAAACAGTAACCAATTACGTTTATAAAGGAGCCATCAATGAAATCTGCATACTAATTAAAACCATGCAGTGACAGCAGGAAGAAATCACTAACTTCTCATCCTTCTCTCCCCCAAAACATATGCTAATTACCCTTAAGTTGGTAAAAGAATTTTGTTTAACCTACCGCTTTTCAACCTCAGTTCTCCTCATCGTGAATTAAAGTAATATAGTATTTTAAATGGCAGAGGGAAAAAAAAGACAGGTTAAATTTTCAAAAGTGTCTAGGTGATTTAGAAGCCTAACCCCACTCTACACTAAAGTCAGGGCAGCTTATGTCGACATAACTATGTAAGTGTCTACACTAAAACTTCACTCCTGCCTATGTAACACCCGCTACACTGACTTAAAATCCACCTCCACAAGGTGTAGCACCAATATCGATGTAGCTGCATTGCTTACATCAACTGTTGCTGGCTTTCAGAAGCTGTCCCACAATGCCCCACAGTGAAAGTTCAATCGATGCAAGCACTCCTGGTGACGCGGCGTACTGCCGACACAAGGAGCAAAATGAGGACACTCAAAAGCCATGAAATTACTGCAGCAGCTGTATGCTAATGTAAGTCTGGTCGACTTAATTTTGTAGTGTAGACATGCTCTTAATCCCGTATTCAAAATTATTAGGCAGTTAGGAGCCTAAAAGTCATTGGCTGTAGATTGCTTAGGGCCTAAGTCACTTCTGAAAATGACTTAGGGTTAAATTTTCTAAACATCTAAAACTTCATCTATTGCTGAAACTTTAAAACGTGAACTCCTATGCCTCAGCCCTTCTTTTCTTGAAAGTCCAACTGCAAACAATATAGGTAAGAGCAACAGTAATCTGCTCACATCTCTAAAAAAGCAGCATATAATAAAAACTGGAATTTCCAATCCACTCCAGATAACTATCTTTATTAATACCACCATCATTCCAGCAAAGAATCTGGCAAATTTAAATATTAGGAGAAAAGGCCTAAACATGAAGGGCCAACTCACCTTGTGCTGAGAAAGAGGTGCAAGTTAATAAAGGTATAAAGTTCATTTGCCTATGTCACCAGCTTCTGCTGTGCCCCAGGGGGATTCACTCCCCTGAGGAAGGATATGCCACCTTTCCTTGCAGATTCTGTTTGAGGGGGCAGCTTTACATTCTGGCATAGATTCTACAGGAGCTTCAGTGACAGGCTGCCAAGAAGAGGCACTGAAACAGCATATCACTTGGCTGCATTAGACATCCCCCATCCCAAAACCAGTGCCATTATTTCTTAGCTAGTGCCCTCCATGACACAAGGAAGTTTGCGGTTGCTTTCCATCACCACAGCTGTAATGAGTTCCTTACTGTACCTTGCTGCAGTCAGCTCAGCAGCACCCAGAGCAGCATTTTCACAAGGTAAAGAATCAGCTAACAGTTGTTTGGAAGAGCCAGTGGAAGAAGCCAATTTTATGACATCACCTAGCACAGGAGAACTGTATTAAAAAAAAAGAGATGGAAAAATGCCACAGTTAAAGATCTTTGTAGAATTACAATTGTTTTTAATCCCTACATCTGGAGACATTGTTTAGCATAGGTAGCAACCTTACGTATATGTTTCCATGTGCATTACCTAATGCAGGGGAAAATCTTTTTTAACATCACCTATGCGTATGACTCAACCGTCTAGCCTTTGTGTGTGCATATGCCTGTCTGAAGTCAACAGGACTTTGGCCTACATAAAGGCTGCCTTATTGTATAATAGCGAGGCAATGCCAGTTTGGCTTACAACGTTAAGAATGCATGGGAAAATAAATGAGTGACAATAGAAATGGCAAGATTTCCTTATGCTGGGATTCATAAGAACGTTTTTCAAACGAGCAAGGCAGAGCTGCACAAGCAAGGGTGAGGAGGGGTTTGGGTGTAGTGGAAGCACTACAAGAAACTGAGTCAGCCAGAATTCCTCCTGGAGCTCCCAGAGAGTGAACACTGTAGCAGCAGCTTCAGCCATCCTTGCAATGGATACAAACACACTCTCTCCCTACACTGCTACCAGTTTCATTAGCTGCTGGAGGGAGAGCAGCTCTGGTCACTTCGTACTTTGTTTTCTGGACTGTGCTTGGCTGCCACAGAGCAGCACAGAACACGGGAGGGCTTCTTCTGCCATTGTCCCACATCCACAGCATCATACAAATGAGAGGCTGGAAGGTACCTCTAGAGGTCATCTAGTCGCACTGAGGTAGGACCAAGTATACCTATATATACACCGAGTACATCCATGCAGGACACAACCTGCATCTAAAAATCTTGTTGACAATTTCTGGTGTGTAAGTGCTGAGTGGATAGATCAAAGTAATGTTATGTTCCAAACACATTACCAAATCCATAAAGAAAGAGTCTTCTCTAAGGAAGTTATTTCTGTGAAGTCACCAGAGTCACTGTGTCGCCACAAACCACAGGAGAGCAACACCCTCGGAATTTACTGTGAAGTCCGTTTGTCAGATTTGCCCAGATTCTCAAAAGGTATTTAGGCACCTAACTTCCATTGAAACCGATGGGAGTTAGGGTAAAATTCATTGAGGATCTGGGCCATAAAGACCAAAACCCTGGAGATGTCAAGTAGTTCCAACACCCATTGAAGTCAATGGGAATTGCAGATGCTCAATAATACTTCGTGAACTGAGGCCTCCAATGACACATTTGAGCACAGAGAATTGGTTCCTGAGCAAGAATGTCTAAGGCTATGTCTACACTACAGACCTTACAGTGGCACAGCTGTACCGCACCAGCTGGGCTGCTGTAAGGTGCCCGTGTAGCCGCTTCGTGCCAACGGGAGAAAGCCCTCCTGTGGACACAATTAAATCACCCCCATCAAGCAGTGGTAGCTATGTAAGCGGGAGAGCATTTTCTGCCAGCACAGCCCTGTCCACACTGGCACTTTTGTCAGTGAAACTTACGATGGTCATGGGGGTGTTTTTTTCACTCCTTGACTGACAAAAGTTCTTCCAACAAAAGTGTGAGTGTAGACATAGCCTAAGTTTTAAATTGGGATTCATATTTCTGACCCAGTTCTGTGCTCTGAAACATGCCCATATTATTCCCACTGATATCAAGTGAATGGAAGCTACGTGCATGCCGACTCAGCCAGAACCTGATGCTAGGAAAAGAGTATGAACCTACATGTCATAGCTGGAAGATGCCCATGTGGATAGATGTAATTTCAAATGCTAATATTTCACATCAAAAAACAAACGAACAAACCTGACAAATGTTTTACCACTAGACTGTTCCTTCCTCAAATAAGCTGTAGATCTAACGAGATACTGCACAGTAGCACAGTTTAGTTTAAAAGGACACAAGGAGTTAAACTGCACTATAATAATGCAATATTATATTGGCAATGTTCAAAAGTTACCATTGGAACACATCATTATTTTCATATATTTTTAACCAAAATGTACAGTAACATACTCAAATGAGAAAAGTAATTCGTAAAACTTTTCTTTAAAAGTGTAGGATGTCCTTACAATTGCATCCCTTACTGAGCTAGTGTTTTCTTCTACTTTTCATTTCCTACTGTACTTATGGTCACCTTCTGAACCCATTCATGTTGGTGTAAACAGAGAACCTGCAATAACTTCCGTGGAGTCTTCCTCAATTTACACCAATTCCAAGCAGAGCAGAACTGACTCATTGTGCCGAGTTAAATTTCAGAATGCCAATCTACCCCCTTCGCCTGCTTTTGAAAGGTGTAATATTACTTTACGCAACTGTTGGTAGAAAGCTAGATGAACAAAGGTCCTCATTATCCCAGATTAACATCACCTCAGGGATCAGCTCTTGGAAGGAAATGTTTTGCCAAGATGTTGCAGATCCCAAAGTTTTCTAGTTTGGTTGGTAGAAAAGAGTGGCTTTGCCTTTATTGAAAGAGGGGGTATATCTTTTTATTTATAAAATGAATATTGATCTTGAGTGTCATCTCTGCAGGTAGTCAGAGGCCATTTCTTAATTTGGTGTTTTACAAATTTTTAAAAACTGAGACCCATCTAGAAAAGTGAAATCAGTTGCACCTCTGCTACAAGCCTGCTAAGTGCCAGGCTCTTAAAACACTAATCTACTAATTTACATCTTAATGTCCCCCATTTAGTTCTAGGGGTCTCACTCTTACAAATGCTTTGGAAAATGCTGATACAGAGCTTCTTAATATGATACTTCCTCTCCTTTCTTATTTGCTTTGATGTGCCATAGTATAATTAACATTTGTTGACATTTAAAGTATCATCTTTGGTATTCATGTTAGCACCCACTGAAGTGAATGTCAACACACCTCAGAACCAATATTTTAGGCTCTCTGCAAATTCAGGCAGACGTCTCTTCATTCATTATACTTGCCTTACATTTTAAAGGTTTGCTTTGGCAGTGGTAACAAGAGTTTGTTTATTTTTAAAATGAAAGCTGAACCTCCGGAGAACGTCTGGGAGGTCTGTGTGTGGTCCCCCATCCAACCTCACCACCCGATCTTTTGCATCATCCCAAGATGGAGCATCTTCTCTTTTGGGAAACAGTCCCTTAAAAGGGGAAGAAGTTGGTGGATTTCAAGTATTCAAAAAGTGTGCAAGTTTAACTAATTAGCTCACCATTGTACTCTGCTTTGTGGTATAAAGAGCTATGCAAGTGCCGAGTATTATGATAATTATTGACAACACAATCACTAATAGTCTTCTGTTGATACACTGAAAAGTACAGCACAGGTCATGGCTCTGAAAGCTTCCCAACCTTGCTATGCTGATGTACCTTAATCTGCCATAACCTGGAGGGACCAACTATAGAGGTAAGAAGCAGATTAGGTTTAAATTCAGTCATTTGCATCTCTTTGTTCTGACAACAACAGAATCTTCCCCCTAAGAGAAGGAGACCAAGAGCTTGTCTACACTGGCACTTTGCAGCACTACAACTTTCTCCCTTAGGGAGTGTGAAAAAACATCCTCCTGTGCTGTAAAGTGCCAGTGTAGACAGCGCACCAACTCTGGTAGCCGCGCTCCCGGCACTGATAGCTATTCCCCTCCCGGAGGTGGGCTTTTTTACAGCACGCTCTGCCGTGACTACACAAGCCATGTTAAAGTGCTCCCGCAGGAGTGCTTTAACATTGCCAGAGAAGACGTGCCCCAAGTCTTTTCACACAGGTGACAAACTGTAAAACTTGAAGCCCATTTTGAAACAAAAAAGATGGTAGTAAAGCAGTTTATTACAAAGCCACTCTACTAGACACTGGCCTAGTAATAAGAGCAACTCAAAGAAGTGTTCCGTCCAGTTCCACAACATAAATTCTTTTAAATCAGAGACATATTAGCCTAATACACTCCTTTCGAGTCCCCCACAGTACTAAGCAGTCTTTCAGGACAACTTTATCGCAGCATAAACTCTGCATAGAATGATCAATAAGGCCTCTTTCCATTCCACTGACTGAGTTCTGGGTCGAGTGGAATCTACTAAAGAGATCTACTAAAAATTACTTCTAAATTTTGCTTATGGCTAGCATGACTGAAATATTTTCAAAGGAAAAATACTTCGCAGTTTAACAACCAGCTGCTTAATAACAGCTGCAGCTAGCACACTATAAATTCAGTGAGAAGACCAAAGAGCTCAGTTTGCAATCAGTCACTAGCTAAGACTCCTATCAACAAGTGTCCTTGGTCTCTGGTATTTCACAGTTTTAATCATAAGGTAAATCTTCTTGGCCTTGAGGAGATGCATTTTCAAATCATTGCTAGGGAGACGCATACATAAAATCACTAATGAGTCTCTCAGATGCAGTTTGCCCCAAATTCCTGATGTGCGTTAAATATAAATGAATAGCAAATGACAGCATGCATCTGTGATCTTTCTCCTACTTGAGAGACTGAAGTCCTCCTTTCACAAAAAAAGGCAGCTGATTTTGACACAGGTAAAATTTTATTTTCGAAATAGGTGAAAGCACGGTTCAAATGTTTGCTGACACATGGGACAATGAGTGCTAGACAATGAGCTGACTCATGAGGGGTGAGTATAGCTTTGCTTACAAAATTAGGACTAAAAACTGTCTTAGATCCATGTACAGGTTTCCCGTTGTTATCCACAATATCTGTACCCTAAACCAGGGGTGCCCCAACCTATGGCTCGTGGGCTACACATGGCCCACTAGAGCATTTCATAAGGTCCGGGGGTCTGCTTCAAGAAAATGCACTAATGGACGATTCATAAGCATTTTGTCGTCATATATGCATCGTTTTAGTTTACACAAGTGTGTAAACAGACAATACAGTACCTAGAAACAACCTAACTTAAAATATGTCAATACAGGTGACTTTAAATCCTATTAAAATATATAGAATCTCTGGCTCATACTAGGTTGTGCTTTGGTTTATATGGCCCTCCTATGTAATAAGGCTGGGCATCACTGCCGTAAACGACAATTTTATATTAAGGTTTTTGAAAATCTTGAAGTCAGGAGGTTATGAGGAGGAGGGGAGAGAATTCTCCAGGCTAATCAATACTTTCCCCTTTATTCCTTCCCCTTCAGAGGGTTGGCTACCGCACCCTTTGCAGCCTTGATGATATCAAGATTGAATTGAGGGCAGAACAGTGAGATAAGGTGCTGTATAGCCCACGAAAGCTTATGCTGAAATAAACTGGTTAGTCTCTAAGGTGCTACAAAGTCTTCCTTGTCTTATTTATGTAATTATTCTGTACATCCCTAAATACTTTTATTCTTAAAAAAGAAAAATTACACTTTATGATTTCTGAGATTCCTGTAAAGATTATTCAACAGGCTTAGGAGGGAACAAGCCATTTCTGTGCTGGTGAAAGGAGACAGTATCTCACTGTGATAAACAAATCAAAAGTGCCAAGAATCAGAGAGGTAGCCGTTTTAGTCTGGAACTGCAGAAGTAACAAAGAGTTCTGTGGCACCTTCTAGACTATCAAAAGTATTGAAGCATAAGCTTTCATGGGCTAATACCTACTTCATAGGACCACTTCCTCGGAATCCGACAAAGTGGGTATTAGCCCACGAAAGCTTATGCTTCAATACTTTTGTTAGTTTATAAGGTGCCACAAGACTCTTTGTCAAATCAAAAGTGCTGACTCAACAGCAGTGAAGGACAAACAACATTATCCTTCCTCTATAATACTTCCTTCAAGGACATAAAATCTCCCATCAGATCCTGCATGTCTCTCCCTTCACACAGCACTAGTAATGCCTAAAAGCCTCAACCAGTTCGGGTCCCATTGTGCTAGGCACTGTAAAAACAGACAAGACATAACAGATTAATGTGACAAATAGGAGGGTCAAGGTGAGGCAGGACAAATGGGGTGTTGGAATTATTAATGTTTGAAAATATTAATACGTGAAAGTACCAAACTCCAATTTAGCCATTTTTTTATTACATTCAAAGGCCAAGAGGTACTTTATGCAGTTGCACTAGACATGCCCCCAAAACCTATATAATAAGTAATTTACTACATATAAACAGTAACAAAACATTTACAAGCATTTAATTAAGACACTTACAAATGGGGTAAACCCAGGGATGCTGAGATTCATATTGTCTGGCTCCAACATGGTCAGGGAGGTATTAGCAATGAACCCTTTAAGTGTTTACTTTTTTACATGCTTTAATAAACAAGTGATGTCATTGCCAATTACTGACTTCAGCTAAAAAACGATTTGCTTATTCACCCTTATTTCCAGTCTTAATTCAGATAAAATTTACAACCTTCTTTTTCCAAGGCCTTTCCTCCCCCTCTTCTTGCTGTCCAACAGTTTTCTCATTGCCCATGGATTCACAGAGGCTTTAACACTGGTCTGTGAGTTGGGGAAGAACCATGTTGGCTTATTTTAAGACAAATCTTCTTTCTTTGATTTAACCATTTGCAGTCCTTTCTATTGGTCAAAGGCCTTCTTTTTAGAAACTTTCCATTATCTCATTACTTATTCTTTTAACCAAACATTCGCCAAACTTTTTTCCTTTTGGCTTTATAACTCATTATTCTTTATGGCCTTCCTTCCACAGTACTTGCTAGTCCAGATCTTTCTTTACAACACAAATATATTTCCTTAACCAAACTTAAGTTAACTAATTCTTTAATTTAATACTTATCCTATATGAGTAACCAATATAATATGTTGCTCTGACAAATGTAACAATATCTTGGACAAATCTTACTGAGTTTAATACCTTGGGGTCCAAATATCCAATTGTTTATGAATTATTGTGAGATTATATGCCTCTTCCTTAGAAGGGCGTATGCTAGTATGATTCCTCCAGTTATCAGCCCTTTGAAGCCACCCCCTGGAGAGGTTTAGTTATACTAGTTCAAACTGAATTCTCCAGGGACTAACAGACAAAGAAAGAGGTTTTGGATAAATAGCCTGATTTTAAACAGGCTATGGGGTTTTATTCCGATCTAGAAAACAGACTCCTTAGGGAAAGGTTGGAAGGACATACACTGACCAGCACCCATGTGGAGATGAGTGTGTGAGAGAAATCTCTGGTAGACTTAGTAGAACACATCATTATTTTTAATATATGTTTTTCTGTAGTATTTTTATATTAAGGCTAAAATATATTTGCTTGGAAGAACCATGTGATAACAGCGCTTTAGCAATTACACCATGCTAGGTGTCTGAGGAGAGAAGTGAAGCAGGCCTGCTTAGGCAGACTGTCTTTTGCTGGGAATAATACAGTGAAGGCAGGGAACCTTGCAGCCTGGAAATATCCCAGTCAGAAGGGACAGAGATGTAGGTCTTCACCCAAGAAAGGCAACAGCTGGGGAGCCAGAAGTCTAGGAATAGGTGCCCTTGCTGAACCGGTAAAGAAAAGTACAGGTACAGTTGCCCTAAACTGTGCCAGCTGTCTATAACATTCCTTCTCTAACTGTTCTTTTCTCTACCATTCACCAGAAGCCATAATTCTTGCCAGGATTCAAATACTGGCTTCTGTGGAAATAATTCTGATGTCACAAATTTATGAGACCTTCATATGAGGAATAAGCAGGCAGAGAAGAGGAATTCTTCAGAAACAAAGATCCTCAACCAGAATGTGCATGGACACTGTGTGAGTGTGCGAAAGAGAGTGGATAGGCAGCAAGAACCCGCTACCCAGCATCTACAGCTCCATACAGTGTCTGGGCACAATTGCAGTATGTGCAAGAGCACAATTAGTGTCACCTGTAGCATTAGCTATCCCAAAGGAAGTCAGGTGGTAGGAGGGATAAGCAGCAAAGTTGGCCTCGCTCAAAAAGCAGCACAGACTATAACTTCCAAATGGTTGGCATAGTAGCTGGACTCCTCAGAAGCTCTTTTTAAAAAGCCTGCCTGAAACTCCAGGCTTCCTGAAATCCCTCCTGGGATATGGCTCCACACTGCTTCCACCTAACATAGTGGCTTCAAGGCACAAGGGAATCCTCTCTCTGTGCAAAATATCCTTGGTGACAAAGAAGAAGATAAATGCAACACTTGTATTGAATAGAAGCTGAATTGTTTCTAAGTAGAATGTTTTCAAACGATTTCCTCAAGAGAGATCCCCATCTTCTAGAGACAACTCCAACTCAATTTATGTTGCATTTTGCAGTCCCTGCCAGTAATCACAAAATACCACATACTAACTGGAAGACAATACCATCACAGTATCAGCCAATCAGAGCACCCAACAGCAAGGAATAATTTTCTGAAGTGTTACTCTTCTGGCAGTATTTATGGAAATGCTGACATGATAAAGAATTTCTCTCAGCAGGTAATGATGTTAAGTCATAAATTACTTTAGGACCTGGAATCCTTCTCAAATATTCCTTCCATGCACATACCATTTTGGAAGTCCCTTAGTTTTTCTCTACCTGTATACTCAATTTACTCTATTAATGTGAAAAAACACAATCAAGATAGAAGAGAAAGTCTAACTGTATGGAATGTTATATTAATATGATCAAGTTAAAAAATACAATTTAAGGTAGCATACCATAGTCAGTATGTACCTACAGTTTAAAAAGCCTGTAAATATACTGAAAGAGCATCATAGATTAAAATATTTTTTGATATACCCTCTGTAAATAGCAGTAAGAAGTTGCATGAAATATTACAAATATAAATGACTGCACAAGATAAATAAGTATAATGCATTTGCTACATTACTGCCACAATAACTGACAAATGTTACAGTCGTATTTAGCTTTTTAGAAGGATAGAGTACTCTTAGTCACACTGTGATGTAATTTTTATAGAATTTAAAAGGCTCCAATTTATGAATAGTAAACTTAGTCAGAAGTTTCATTGTGTAATAACTAACCCATAAGTCTCCACTGAACTGCTAAACACATGCTGATACCAGAGTCTAAAAGGAATCCAACCACATTCTATGACAATATCCACAAAACCCAAGTCTTTTCAGCTACTTTGCAATAATGATAGTTAATCCCCATCTAATTCAAGACTCTTAAAAAGCTCAGTACAGAGTTATATGAAAAGACAACATTCCATTCAATATGAATTCGGAAGACTCGTTACTCTTCAAAAGTGAATGGAGAACAGCGTGGAAGCAGCAAAAAAAAAAGTGTGACATCTTTTAGAAAGAGAAATATAGAGTTTGCATGGCAGGACAGAAACAAACTACTTTTCATTTTTAATCCCCAAATGCTTTTTTAAAAAAGTTATTTTAAAAGCAACCCTTACATAAGTTTAGTTGCATAACCAGTTTCTTTCAAACAATTCACACTTACCAGTGTCAAGAAATAATAGCCAGTTCTGCCATTCCAAATCATCTTCAGCTCAAAAACATAGAACAAAACAAAAACACGCCCACCAATTTAGCACAGATTCCTTTACGAGAGCAATTTCTAAACTTCCATCCTTTCAGTCCAGACTTCTAAGTCAGACTTTAACGGGGCGATTGACTTAACTATATCCACTGAAAGTAAAAACTTATCCCAGTCAGCCAAAGAAATATTCCAGAAAGCTGTGTTTGATGCTGCATTTCCAAAGTGCTTCTCTTCTGAATGGAAGGCTGTTTGAAAGTTGAAACACACAAAAGGCCAATGACTATAAAACTGGAGCCGCCTGACAAAGGCTCCTCCCCTGAGGCTCCCCAAGGAAAGGCCAGTACTGTATCTAACAAACATGCAATTGCTCCAAAGGCATCTGATCCTGCTTGGGGTCAAAGGAATGCAGGGCTGCGTTACCGTGGCACGCCTCTGCATTTCTGGACATTTACACCATGCTTGAGAGGAAAGGACCTAATCGATCGGTAAGCAAACTGCTCCTGAATTTGTAGGAATTTTGAGCTTGCTCTCTCTCTCTCTCACACACACACAGGCTGTCACACACTCACACACACTTTTCATTCTTTTCTCTTCAGTCTGTTACAAAGTTTCTTCCAAGACTATGTGAGTCATGATAAGCTGAGAGCTGTTCTGAGTTTTTACAACACTTTCCCCTCTGTATGACACTAAGACTTGTACAAATTAAATGATTACAAAATAAACAACAATCCATGCAGCCAAGCCGCACAACTTGATATGTAAAGACACTTCACGGAACTCTGACTGTTGATGTTGGCAGAGTGCTTGGCCCAACTTTAAAGACAATCTTTCCAAAGTTTCAAGATGCAGGCAAGGTTCTGCCTGGTTTTACTAGCTATTATTGAAAACTTACTTGTTTAGAGTTGTAAAGTTAAATCCAGACCCTTTAAGTGTGTTCTTAAATTCCAACTCCTAGAAACATATGCTACAGCCCTGTAGCACAATGAAGCGGAAAGGGTTAGCTGCATTCCTAATTAATCTCTTCAATTCTCTATGATGTAGGTCACCACAACATAAATAGTCCTTGTGAATATGGAACTATATCCTTATTTTCCATTGTTGTTTACTGCTCTGCGGCCTGTGTGTATATACAAGTTGCCAGCAACAAGGAGTTAATCACCAGACTACTTTATACGCAAGTCTAGTTCATATAATAGAAGATTTAATAGCATCACTGCTCACCAAATGTTGAGTCCAGGTATTTTATATAAATGCTGAACTATAGAGGTTCAGTTCAGCAAAGTTAAGAGTCTGCATGGCGATGGCTGTAGAAGCCTGCAGACTCCCACAGCTCAATGGTGGTGCAGGCTAATCCTTATTCAAGTGACAAAACTGGCTTATTTCCTCAGCTTCAGAACTTGATCTCTCAGAACTCTGTCCAGCTCTTGGACTTGCACAGAACTCAAGATGGCTAACAGTAATGATGTCAGCTGGACCTCTCTGAGCATGAAGCAAACAGAGCTGAACCTTTAGAAAATTAATATTTTCATTATTTCTGACTTGCTTTTTTGTCCAGCCACGTTCACCCCCCTCCTTTTTCAATTTCCCCATAAATCATTTGCCAAACAATTAGCAGTAAATTAAGAAAAAGCAAAATCATTAATAAAAAAGTGGTAAGCTTGACAAATAAATTGGTTTGCTACAGATAAGTCACTCAGCTCCAGTACTGAGAAGCAGCATCAGTACAGACAGCAAGCACTGAGATCCGGAGCGGCTAGGGAGGATGATTCTCTCCCACGTCCCTTCTCTCCCTCCCCAAACCTGGGCAGCAGGAAACCAGGAATGGAAAAAGAGGAGTTCATGGGATTTTCCTAGTGTAGGTAGGGGCTCCCAGCTATCTGGTGCACGTGGAGTCAAGGGGGGAGGAAAAACACCAACTCCACTCTCATCTGGAATCCATTTTAAAAATAGCTATTGCAGGTACACTATCCCTAGAGGACAGAAGAAAAAAGTGAAGAGACTGAGTTGCATTAAAGTCTCCTCTCTCCCAACAACTCTTAATCTTAGCAAGCATCCAGAGCCAAAGTTTATCTGAGTTCTTGCTGATAGGGCCAGTTTTAGCATTTTTTACCAGGACTGAAACACATGTTGTCACCACCTCCCTGCCACCAAAAATATTACTGACTCAAGTCCTATCTTTCCAACCACTAAAAAGAACTGACAGACTCTTGAACACCATGTTCACACCAAACTCTGCATTAATGTGAATGAACAACACAGTCTCAGACTACATAAATAAACTGGGTAACCATGGGAAGGGGTCATGAGATGACTTTTTGGCTCAATTAATTCCTCCCCTCCTTGTTTATTCCCTCATCTCTTATCGCAACTCCTTTATTCATCCAGTGCCATTAGATATGACACCCGCCACCCCCTTCTGTTGGCTGCTTCTCCAGAAATTTATTCAATTTCTTCCCCAGTGCTCCTCCTGGTGGACATGGAGTTATTACATAATAATCCAGAAACACTGAGCATTGTATGGATACTGTATGTGACCTGATTAGTAAAATGAAGTTACTGTACAGTGTGTTATGTGTATTATGAACATACTGATCTATCTTAACAGGGGACTGATGGAAAATGACCAGGGAAGGAATAAGCAACCTCCCAATAAACACTTTGGGGCAACTACAAGACAGCAGCCTGCAGACTGCTCCAGGCTCCAACCAGAAGTTATGCAGCTGTTTTTGATAGGAGTCTAGAGATCAGAGGGATATTAAACAGTTAAAAGGACTCTCTAGAGAGAGTGTGTTGTGTGTGCTCTTCCTGGTGAGAGGCACTGACCAGGACGACAGAAACAGGTCATGTCAGGGTAGGTGAAAGAAGATGGCATCTTTCCCCAGCTTCCGGGGAATGGTAAGATTTAGGGAAGGACTGGCAAGCATATAGGGTGTTTATTGTTTGAAGATCAGTTTTTCTCTTGAACATTTTGGTCCTAAATAATGTAATACTTGGTTTTGATAGACTTTCACCATGAACACTGGAAAAAACTGCTGGAGAGAAGAGAACTGCAGTGTTGAATTTAAATCAGGCCTGCTGAGATGATTACAGTTAGTACTGGAGGTCTGCAGCTGAAGGCCCAATCTGAGAATGGGAGAATCATGTGATTCCTCCCCCAATAAAAGTGATATCTCAAGGCACAGAACCTGAGTCAGAGTGCTCTCCAGGAAGCATAGAGGAGTCAGAGGTGGAGTCAGCCCTTATTAGGGTGACCAGACAGCAAATGTGAAAAATCGGGGGGTGGGATGTAATAGGAGCCTATATAAGAAAAAGACCCAAAAATCGGGACATCTGGTCACCCTAGCCCTTATGCATGAGGAATCCTCCATTAAGTGATCCACAAGGCCATTACCACTCTCCCCTTCACTTCTCACAAAAAAGCCCCCAAATATTTGCTGGGACACCTATAAGAAATTAGACAAACTGGAGATCATTGATATTTATAGTATCAAGGGGTAGCTGTGTTAGTCTGTATCCACAAAAACAACAAGGAGTCCAGTTATTAGTCTTTAAGGTGTTAAATCTGTTAGTCTTTAAGGTGCCACTGGACTCCTTATTGTTTTTGTTGATATTTATAGGAGAAAAGCCCAAGAAGAGATTGTATGTTTTTATCCCTTCTCCGTGGCCTTCATTTATTAAAAGGCTTACATTTAGCTCTCTTCTGGAGTGAGAGAGAGAATGAGAGAGAGAATGAATCTTCAGATCCTGACCCTGCCTCCCCCCACCCCCAGGCGCAAAAGCAGACCCCCACTGCTGGAGAACTGGGAGGCAGTTCTAGCATTTTGGTCCGAATCCTGCAATCAACAGTATTCATATGGGCTCCATGGAGGCACAGCACACGTGGTACATTACCGGATTGGGGCCAAACACAACCTGTTGCAAACATTCTTCTTTGAGAGTTGGGCAAGTTTATCAGTAGCCCCTACCAAGGGGTGAGAATCCTTGTAGCCTGGGTGGTGCACTGCACTCAGAACCCCTTCTTTCCTCTCCCCTCCACCCCCTCCAAGGTTTCTCAATCACTTACCAGACTTAGGTTAGTTCAAAAACTCTCAGCCCCATCATGGGGTATGATTTATTCAGTTTTCTAGAAAGGTGACTTACTTTATTAGTTGCCCCACGACACCTATCTTTGGGTCCCTATAAAAGTCCTTCTCAGCTCTTCATCCCGGTTCAGAAGACGTGCCTCCCAACCCCCTCCAGATGGAATAATGCTTCAAATTCTCACTCTCTCAAAACAGGAGTCCCCCAGCTCTCTTCCTTGGAGTCAGGTCATGAGTTAACCAGTCTCCCTGTCTCTCTTTGAATAGAGTCCCTCCCGTCTCTTCCCCATGGCACCAGCTCTCCTCTTGGAACAAGATATATATACATCAATGAAACAGTCACTCTGTCTCTCCTTCTGTCAGGAGCACCAGCCCTCCTGCTGAAACCAGGTGATTCGGGCAGTTATTACCTCTACATAAACAAAAAAGTCTCAGCTCTCCTCCATGGGGCTGGGTTAAAAAGGAGGGCCTGAGCCAGCTTCTCCCTGAGCTGGCCCATTTTCCCTTAATGAATCCTCAGGCTAGCAGGGTCCATCAGGCAGCATTCTGCTATTGGTGTCTGTGCTGCTGTGAGGGAGGAGACAGTTGGGTCCCCTACTCCCAACTCATCCCCAGTTGGTTGGGTGGGATGGGAGCCTTGTCCCCACTCTCTGTACAAGGCTCCTGGCCCCAGGGTTCTTAAAGATACAGTGATGGGATTTTCTCTCAAGCAATAATTATTCCTGGGACCACTTCCTCCTCCTTTCTCAAAATATTGTCCCTTTCAAACCTTAAAGAGTCAAGTCATGTGACAGGTGAGCTGACTACTAGCAACCACTACCCTTAAGAGAGCAGACTACCTCATCACAGTCCTATTTTACAAATACGGAAACTGAGGCACAGAGAGCTTGAAGGCCAACACTTTCAACCTGGGTGCCTGAAGTTAAGCACCAAGTCTTTAATTCTGGATTCAAATGCCTAACTTTAGGTGTTCACATTTGAAAATGCCTCACTATATGACATGACAAAGGCCACAGAGGGAGTCACTATCAGAGCAAGGATTTGTCCCGTTTAATCTGTGAGACCATGCTGCTGAAGCTGCCCCTCCATGTGGCTAGAAGAGCTGCCTCAGTGCAGGCAGACATCTGGCTGGGAGCTAATGGCCCTAGCACCATTGTAGCTGGGCCAGCACTGCCCCCTCTTCAGCTATGAACTTAATCTGAGGTTTTTCAAACACACTATGGCAGTATATAGGCAGCCTCATGTTTTCAAAAAGCTCATGAGTCAGACCTCAAAATGTTCCCTCCCCGCCAAATAAAAAGAGTTGTCTATGCCCCTCTTTACTGGGTACATAATACAAACACCCACAGATCTTTTCTGCAGAATGGAACCTTATATTTACACTGTTTCCTGTGCATGAATACAGCCTCACGAGAACTATTTGTGGTGGCTGAACATTAGAGCTGTGCAAATCTCAGCAGTTTTGTTTCTTAAGACTTTGAGAGAACCTCTCTTTCAAGTTAAGTTTTGCATAGGGCTTTGAACCTCCAGAATATCACTGAGTTTCAGGTTTGAGCAAACCATATTCAGATTTGGAACCATCAAATTTTTCCTGCTCTGGGGTCAGAATGATGGGAAACTAAAGACTTCTGCATAGTTTCCAGTTGAAAACAAAAATTGGCCCAAGCTGTCTTGAAAATCAGCCCAAGTTTGCTGAAAGTTTTGTACGACTCAGTGATCAATCCCTTTGGCAACCCTAGCTGTTATTTGTGAAAACAAACAAACAAGGAAGCAAACAAACAACTAGAGGGACTTTGTAGAGAGGAACCCTACTGCAGACGTTTCATTCATCACTGTGCCATTTTCAAAAAAATGCAATCAAATAGTTACATAATTCTTGTAGAGTGTCACAGTAATTAGTTTAATATTTAGCATGAATGGGAGGAGGAATGAAGCTATCAAGATGAGTTAACACCAATCTATTTGGAAACAGACAAATCATAAAACTACCCTAACTATTAGAAAACGACCAACTGTATGCACATTTGGGAAGACAGGACTAGAAGTGATTGAGGACAGGCCCCTGCTATGACAGGCAAGCCTGTGTGTAATCAATTTTGCCCTCCCTTTGAAAAACAAATCCAGTTTTCAGTGAGTGCAGTTATTCTTAGCTTGGATGCTTCCATCAGCAAGAAGTGAATAACAATGTTATCATAATAACAAATTCCAAAGGCTTCACGTAAGCTCATAAAATCAAAAGGGTTTTACTGATTACATTGTTTTATCTTTCATTAGCCAACTTAGCTGTGAAAAACAATGGGGTTCAAAGGAGTAAAAGTAGGTTGGTGACCTTCAGGTGCCTACGAACAGGAGCATAAAGCAAGCATGTTGCGCTTCCCTGAGCTTTATGTGGACTCAATAAGTATTGAGCACATCATCTACAGAAAAGTAACCTATACTTTCTAGCAATACTGGTCACAGATTCCAGAGCAGTAGCCATGTTAGTCTGTATCAGCAAAAACAGCAAGGAGTCCTTGTGACACCTTAGAGACTAACAAATTTATTTGGGCACAAACTTTTGTGGGCTCGAAAGCTTATGCCCAAATAAATTTGTTAGTCTCTAAGGTGCCACAAGGGCCCCTCATTGTTTTTGGTCACAGATTGCCTCTTTCCACAACATCAGAATGAGTGCATGAGTGGAGAAAAACAGTGGCTAGTTATGGGCCAGACTGGCAATCAGTTTAGGTCCTGTCCAATTTTACAGATATCCTACCGCCTTCGTTTGCTACTGTGGCTATTGAGAGAACCTGAAGGGCTCAAGCAAAGACCTTCCCAGTTTAAACACGAATGGAATATTAGGCAGGGTGTATCCCGTAAAGAACACTTGATTCTGCAATGCATTCCCCTGCTGATCTTTAGGGTGTGTCTACACTGCAATAAAAAGCTCACTGACTGAGCTTTTTATTGCAGTGTAGACACACCCTAGAGCTGACTGAGTCTCAGGGCTGGTCCTCACTAGCGCGGGGGATCGACTGTAGATACGCAATTTCAGCTAAGTTAATAACGTAGCTGAAATCGGCGTATCTACAGCCGACTTACCTGCCGTCCTCACGGTGGCGGCGGGCAGCGGCGCGGTCCCCCATCAACTCCAGCTTGCGCCTTTTGGCAAGCTGGAGTTACGGAGTCAACGGGGGCGCCGCTGGCGATTGATTTATCGCGTCTTGACGAGATGCGATAAATCGATCGCCATAAGATCGATCTCTCCCCGCGCTAGTGAAGACAAGCCCTCAGAGCCCTGGTCAGCTGACTCCGGCTTGTAGGGCTAAAAACTGCAGTGTAGACCTCTAGGGTCAGGCTGGAACATGGGCTTTGATACCCACTCCCCTCATGATGTTTCAGAGCCTGGACTCCAGGCCAACCCTGGACATCTACACTGCAATATTTAGTGCTGGTGCCCAAACCCTACAAGCCTGTGTCAGTTGACCACAGGTCTTTTATTGCAGCATAGACATGCCGTTTGAGGCTAAGTGCCAAATTTTCTGTTGGTATCTCTGCACTGAAGCAGATAATCTGCCCTAATATGTGTTGACTTTCACACTATGCTGTGAAGACCTATCTATTTTTCCAGGCTCCCTCCACTGGGACTTATAGAATATCAGGGTTGGAAGGGACCTCAAGAGATCATCTAGTCCAACCCCTAGCTCAAAGCAGGACCAATCCCCAATTAAATCATCCAATTGAGTTTTGCCCATATCCCTAAATGGCCCTCTCAAGGACTGAGCTCCCAACCCTGGGTTTAGCAGGCCAATATTCGAACCAGTGAGCTAATGGGTGACTCCTGGTACGTTTGGTGCATGTTTAAAGCTATTTATTAGTTTTTTTCTGGAATGCTTTTACCTTAAGAATAAATGTTCTTGCTTAGAAAGAGCTGTGTGATAACTTGTAACTGCTGGCAATACACTGTTCATAGTGCTTGCAGAGAAAGCACTACACTGGTAGACCAGCTTCCTGTGGATATCACAGTGTAAGACAGAGCTCTGCAGCCTCAAAACCCCTGGTCACAAGGAAACGACACAAGGGCCTCTACCCAGAGACAGGTGATGGCTGGAAACCTAAGATCTGACTGGGCACTCCTGGAGTGACCCATGGAGGGGCAAAACAGGTGTAATTACCCTGAAACTGTGACAATAAGTATGTAGTATTGACAGACTGATCCAGAAATTTTCATGCAGGTATACAGCACCAGCAGCAAGAACTACCTGAATGCTAACACTTAGCTACTTTTGCACAAGTCCCAGATAATATTAACTAGGCACACTTTGGCTTCCAAGCACCTACGACAATATAGATTTTGTAAACAGAAAGCCTATAATTATATCGACATGTCATGCTAATTGAAAATTCTCTGGTGTCACATTCAAATTGGCATGATTATGGTGTTTAGTCTAAAGAGCCAGGTGAGAATGATTACATATTGCCTGCACAGGATTTGCTTCCCCAAGTACCACACAGCCTGTTGAGTATATCTGCATGCATGATAAGGCAGGCTGACACACAGAGGCAAACACAAATTTGAGTCAACTCTAAGCATTCACTTATCCTTGAAATTACAAGTGTACTGCCAATTGTGGTCACTGATATTTAGATATGGGCACTGAGCCATTTGCCTGGCCAAATCTATACGCCCAACTCATTTGAATCTCACTCTGAACATAATACATATGCTTGACCTTTTCCATACAAAACAGTGTCCCACCCATAGGAATTGTCAGGAAGGATAGAGCACTGTACTTGATTCAGAGTCAGGAACAGAGAAAGGAAAGAGAAGGAGGGAGTAGTTGCAAAGCATAGTCAGAGTGAAAATGGAAAGCAAAGGAAGAGGGAAACATTGGGAATTCTGGATCTTAGAACATCTCTGAAGAGGAGTCTTTGTTGGGGGGCACCAGCAAGATGCAAGTGTGACAAGATGAAAAAAAAAACACCCCCTCCAAAAAAACCTGGAACAAAGCCACAACCAAAAGTCACTGAGAAAATGACTGTGTCTATAACTGCTTTTCTCTGAATTGCCCACAAAAGGGTTCAGGGCTGGGACTAACCCCACTTTACATATTCTGTTAGTAACAGGGAAAATAGACCTAATTGCAAGGTATCCAAATTTGCAGAGAGAATTCAAAGAGAGCAGCGAGAGCTGACATATGGAGAATATAAGGAGGTTGCAAGGTTGAAACATGCATCTGGGGAGAACTAACAAGCATATAAAAGAATCAAAAGTGTTTTAGATAAATGAGAAAGAAAGAAAAGAAGAAGGTAAATATCACAAAACAATACTGCATTTTCTTAACAGAATGCTTACATTTTATTAACAGAATGCTTACATTTTATTAAACAGAAATAATGTTTCTCTGGAGGCATTAAGATACCTTTTAACTCTACAAGCATATGCAGTATCCAAGTCAATTTCAGTACCTATGTTAAGAGTATATTTCTCAAAAATGTACTTGAGTGTAACTGCAAAATAGCAAAGCCTACCTGCAGCTGGAAGGGGATGGATTAGTGAATGAATATTTAGTTCTTTGCTTCCATGCACTTATCTCCTTTAGTTCATAAACAGATTAATTGAGGTAAAACTTTTAACCAGAATGCTATGATGGATCTGGTTCTCCATTCCTCTGCACTTTGTGTAGCCAATGTAGTGATATCATGGGTGTCCAATTTGGTAAGGACAACAGAACCAGTTCGCTTGTGATCAGAAAGGTAACACTTTACTAATGGTTATTCCTATGAGAGAGAACGAGATTGATGGACTGGAAAACAGAGTGAAAGAATATGGATGCTAGAGTGCCAGGAAGAAAGGCAAATGGACAAAAAATGTCTGATGAAATCAGATACCCTTCGTTTTATGTGAAAGTCAGCTTCAGTTATTTTTTGTTCTCTGTGTTGTAATCCCGAGATGTATGCAATATCTGAAGA